>CM076580.1:1514336313-1514703307 GCA_034641835.2 Pinus albicaulis
CTAAGATTTTAAGTGCTAGAGTTATAGATTTTGAGTTATGCTATCTTTAAACTAAAATTTTGGAAAAAATATACTGTTTATAAACAGAGTCACTTTGCTGAATAATATTTTGGGTTAACTTCAGGTTTAAGACATTTCTCAGTTCTTCTCTAATATCTTTGTTTTAATTTTATATTAGCTACATTTCAGTGTTATAAAATTCTGAAGAATTTCTTGTAATCATTTACTAAGTTTCCTTTTGGTTGTTTTTTTTTTTTTCCAGAATAATAATTATTATTTCTAATGGATTAGAACCTAATCCAACTGTTATCTAATTTTATTTTAGTGAACAGGATTCTTCTGTAAGCTAATAATATTTTAGCTTCATGTTCCATTCTATATTCTTACTTGCATGCATAAGTACAATAGCATTCTCCCTTTAGTAACTTTTGAGATATCTTCAGGTTAAGTGGTAAATTTTGATTATGCAGCTAATAGAATTTTCATTTCCAATTGATATATTTTTCCTTTCTATCTATTATCAACTATTATCAACTATTTTTTATAAGTAGTAGCACTTGACTTGTTCATTAGTTACATATTCACTGAATTTTCACCACAAATCTCTACTGATATTTTAAAGTTCTTTCATTTATATCTATTCTCTTATTTTCTCCTGATTCTAAACAGAATATATAAATTGATAACAATTATAAATAGAATATCAGTGTTCCTATCTCCAGATCCAAACTTGAATACAAGTTGCGACATTATGGAAGATGGATTTCTAAACTTATTCTATCATGCTACTGTCATTACTGGATTTAATCTATTAAATCTAATCAATCAAAGGCATGGTTTAACATAATACTAATTATCCTAATTAGCCACATATTTTCCATTTCTTGAAAGTAATTGTACACACTTTATAAACTAACTTTTAATAGTATGAGTGCATACCAATGTGTAATGGCGAGTCCTCCCAACCATAAAATTCCTCTTTCTTCCGAATTCACCCCCGAGCTGAGATCCTCTCCAAGAACAAACTAACCTTAATCTGTTCTGGAGCAACTTACTTAAGCTATGCTTTTCCCCAAGCTTGTTTCTAAATTCTGCGTCCAGAATTTCAAAATGCTTTTCTTCCTGTTTTCCTAGGCTTCCCTTAATGAGGGACTTTAAAGCTGATTTCTACATTTCCAACTTTTTATCTCTTCCCAACTACTTTCCTCTTCATTGGGGAATTTATATTTTTCCTCTTCAATATAAATTAGCATTTTTCCTTTCAAAGCTTTTTGAAAGGTTTTGGGAAAGTCATAGCCTTATCCATATCCTCATGGATCAGGCTTATGATCTCCAATGTCATCTTGTCATAGTGCACACATAAATATTCCATTTATTTTCATTAATAAATATTTACATAAAATCGACACAATAATTATCCATTGGGGTCCACTCCCCTTTGGATTCTTTCTTGTTCAAATGTCTACTTAAAAATCATAGAACTAGGGGTGTTACATGTTCCCCATCTGAAAATAAACACCGTGTTCGGTGTTAACAAACTATCTACTATAGTTCATTATGAAAATAAAGATGGATATTTTTCCATCATCTTAGCTTCTCTTTCCCATGTAGCCTCTTCAGCAGTAAAGTGTTTCCACTGCACTTTTACTCTAGCTATTGTTCTATTTCTCAATTCAATTTCTTCCCACTCCAATATTTGAAGCAGCTCTAGAAGGAACTCCCCTTCTAGTTCCACATGTATCACATTCTAATTGACAACATGAGAAGCATCATGTACATATCATTTTAATAACAAAACATGAAACATCTCATTAACTTTGACATGGGGGGGTAAGGCCAGTCTATAAGCCACCGGTGCCGCCCTTTCTAAGACCTCAAAATGCCCACAGTATCTAGGATCCAATTTTGTACAGCTCCCAGCATAAAGAGTGCTCTTTTTGGGTTTAATCTGCAGATACACATGGTCAACACTTTGTACTCTCGGTGCACTCTCTTCTTATCAGCATAACTTTTCTTTCGATCTTGGGCTATCTTGATATTTCTCTGTATTTGTTTGACAATTTTATCCATTTCTGGTAAGCATCTGGCCCAAGTACTAGCTTGTCTTTAGGCTGGCTCCAACTTAAAGGAGTATGACACTTTCTTCCATAGAGTGCTTCAAATGGACTCGTTTTGATGGAAGATTGGTAGTTGTTATTATAAGAAAATTCGACTAAATTTAAATAGTCTTCCCATTTAGTTGGCATATCCATCACATACATTCAGAGCATATCCTCCAAAATTTGATTTGTTCTCTCAGTTTGACCATCCGTCTGAGGGTTATAAGCAGTACTAAAATTTAGTTTAGTGCCCATGCCTCCAAACAACCCCTTCCAGAAGGTTGTTGTGAACTTGGCATCTCTATCTGAAATAATCACTTTAGGAACCCCGTGTAGCCTTACAATTTCCTTTATGAACACATTTGCTACTTGGGCTATCCAAAAAGTAGATTTCATGGGTATGAAATGTGCAGCCTTTGTTAAAGTATCTGCCACTACCATCACTGAGTCATGCTGATAATTTGTTCTAGGTAACCCGGTTATAAAGTCTATCGACACAATGTCCCATTTCCATTCAGCAATCAGCAATGGATTTAGAAGGCCAGCTCGATGTTGATGTTCAACTTTGACTAGTTGACATTCCATGCATATGGCTAAGTAATTGGCCACGTCTTTTTTCATTCCTGGCCAAAATAATTTTCTTTTCAAGGATGTAAGCATTTTCTGACATCCAAAATGTCCTAAATATGGTTGTTTATGATATTCATCTAGGATTTCTTTTTTTAAAGAGTCTACATTAGGGATATACAACCTGGTTCTATAACAAATCAGCCCTTTCTGATTTTGGGTGTATCCAGCCATTTCCTTTTTCAGCATTTGCACTTGCAGTTTCTCATAGTTGGGATCTTGATTTGGTACCTTTTTTACTAATTCTTCTAAGTCAGAACTGGCACTAATCCCAATGCTACTTATGTTTTGGCAAGCATTTGTGCTTAGATCATTAGCAATTTTGTTTTCTTTCCCTTTGATATGTTTTATGTCCATATCAAATTCACTCAGAAAAGACAGCTATCTGGCTTGCCTAGCATTCAAATCCGTTCGAGTGAAGAAATACTTGAGGCTGATATGATCTATCATCAATGTAATTTTTTTTCGAGAAGATAGTTGTAATACCCCCAATTTGTGTGTTGAATTTTTTTTAAAGTTAGAAATTTGAACTTTAATCCTAAGGGGGTGGACCCCAAGGGATGAGTATGGTGTGAATGTATTTGCATATTTTATTTGAGGAAATAAATAAAATGATTGTGCATTTTGACCAAAAAGAGAATTTGAGATCACTTGCCAAATTCATGAGGATGGATAAGGCAATAAATCCCCAAAAATCTTTCAAAAATCCTTGAAAGAAATTTATTTAGATTTGAGGAGGAATCTAAATTTCCCCAATGAAGAGGAGTAGTTGGGAAGAGGTGAGAAAAAGCTGGAAAAGCTGAGGAAAAGCTTAAAGCGGCTTTAAAGAATCCCAAAATGGGAAGCCTAGGCTAAACGGGAAAGAAAGCATCCTGCTATTCTGGACGCAGAATTAGAAACATGCTTTGGGGAAATATGAGCTTAAATAAGCTGCTCCTAGGCAGATCAGGGGTTGATCTGTTCTAGGAGGTGATCTCTGCTCAGGGGTGAGTCCTGGGAGACAAAGAGGACTCTAAGGTTGGGAGGTTGGTCATTTTGCAGATTTTGTGGTATGTTCTGAAATTCTTGTTACTATGTCTTATTATAGTGTGAATTGGCTACATATAAAATTTGACTTAATGATAATGAAAAAATTTGGTACTACATTTAACGGAATCTATCATTAGGTACTCACCTTCCAGATTTGTTTAGTTGTAGACCAGAAAATCCCTAGGGTAGAAACTCCAGAATCTCTAAACCAAGGATGGTTTAAATCTGAAGTTACTTAAACCCTATAGATGATAAATTACTACTTGTTAATGGTATGTACAAATGGTGATAGTTTATGCTTATGAATCTGCTAAGAAACAATATAGTAGTAGTAGAGCTTACCTGGTATACATACTAACTGCTGGAAGTGAATATAACGAATTTTGGATACTTGAAAAAAAGAAGAAGTAAAAACTATAATAGTTGACCTAGAGATATCATAGAAGTAAATCTAAGATGTAGAATATTACATGTCAACCTTTTCTAAAGAAATCATATCCTATATAGGGAATATATCCTATATCGCAATATATATAGAGCTCATTATGTTTTGAAACTCTTCTCAAAACCCTGATTTAAAGTATCATAGTCAAAGACTAAAGTGTAATTTAGTTATATGACAGAATGACTATTATATGTATATATATAAATATACCTACGCATGTGACATGATGTTCTCATTAGTACGCTAGGAAAGGATGGCAACCGAACCGAAATTTATATGGTATGTATAAAAGGAAAAAAAAAACTATTGTACGAGAATAATAAGTCTGATCCCTTTATACACGAACATCACCTTGCAAATTCTACCTTTAACCTTGAAATAACTATACTAGAAGGTTCAAATTATAGTTAATCTAAACCCTTGCAGGAAGTGAGAAGTATATAGATTTTATTTATGCGCCACGAATCTCTTCGAATAAGCTATTGCATGGGGATTCATTTCACAAAAATATATACATGGGTAAGTGAAAAACAAACGAGTCTCAAAATACGATGACTCTATAACCATAAAACCTAAATATAAGAAGTGGTGATACCAACACATCTGCTATATATATATGAATTCATATAATCCAAAGATAGTTGAGCACGAAAATCAGATGTGAATATACATGAACAATTAAAGGCAGACATGGCTCGTTTTGTGAAAACGAAATCGATATATAGAAACACTGTACGCCTGCAGAAATAAAACAAATGAATGGGCCAAAACGAATTTATAAACTGAATATAAAATATATGATTCATATAATGGAAAAAGAAACGTATGGCAATCTATGTAACAGAGTGATGATAAACAAAATTAATTCGCAGATATGATAGATCAAACGAAACTTGGGGAATAGTACCGAAGGGTGGAATCCATGGCATCCTGAATGTCTGTGGACAACGTTAAACCAACTGTCAATAGGTAACCGGTTAAACGCAATTAATATGCTCACTGTAGCGACGTAGATGCCGGGAGAAAAACCACAGTTCAGGTTAATAATGTTGGCACACCTGTATAGGAAAATGTGTAAAGAGAAACCCCGGTATCAATACATACATCTGGCGCCATGATTTTAAACCCTTAGATCCATGATCTAGGAAACAAGGGTGTATGAAAAGACGGTTACGTAAGTCATACCGGATTTGAAATAAGTGGCGATCACAGAAAAAAAAAAAAGTCTAATGGAAGGAATCCACCTTCGGACTACCACCCTAACTCTCTGTTCCGCCATAGCAACAGAGGGTTGTGACAGAGTGAGTTCGTAATGAAACTAAATCAAATATGACTCGACACAACCACATTATTGAGCAACGACAGGAGTAAATTCTACAAGTAAGTTCTGCAATCCTACTGAACCGATCTTTATACCCCAGAAGCATGAGGTTCACTCTCTTCGGTCGCGTGACAGAGCTGGCGCGCTGAAGATAGGTTATCATCACCACAACGTTCGAAATAAAGGCAGAGAGATGGCATTCAGGGAGGTGGACCACCGACATAGTAAATCGGTACCCTTTCCTCAGGTTAATCCATTCTATAATCGCCAGTAAACTAAGATCGATACGATCGGCGAAATCAAATATTAATGAATCCAAATCGCCCTTGAGGTCTGACAACTATAACAGTTCAGACGTAAACATATAATCCAAAATTAAACATCAATTTGATTTCACGGGGAAGGGTTTGATCGAAAGCAGAGCTAGATAAACATGGCACAAGAAATCTGTGCGTAACATACCCCACGCTCGCAAAGATTCAAACCCATACCGTGGACATGAATAGCAGAAGCAACAAATTATCAATTCGAACTCTTGCAGAACAAACTCCAACCAAGAAGTTAAACACCCAAATGGTTTTCAGTCTCGGTCACAGAGGTCCGAGGGATAGGCAGACCCCCCCTCTGTCTGCGCCATACGTGAAATAGAGGAACTGTCGAGAGAAATGAGAACATAAACAAAATTAGGGGAAAGGTCTGGCCATGAAGTCGACTGAAGGGCCTCTCATAGAAAGAAATACTTGAACCCTAATATCCCGGTCGCAAATCCCTATAGAATTCCGGTGTTGGTTGGCAAATCCATCAGAATCGCCAACTGTCGATTTCTCTGTGGACCATGGCTACGGCACACTGCCCTTCATTCCACAACTCATACGTTTCACCTGCAAAAGAGAACCAGTTAAATATTTGTAAATACCTAGCCGTCACACCTTGATGTATTGAATCCTGAATGAGGCGACACCTACAGCTCCTGTGTAGTACTGGTACTGAGAAACCTGGAAACGCCGACATTTGGTCTGAGGTTCTGCGGACCACCGTAGCTTGAAAAGAAATGATAGGCCGAGAAAAATCACGCAAGAGCATACGCATTAGCAGTCATAAGAGGGTTCATGTAATAGCTGGACACGTATCACCCATTTCAACCGCCGTAATGGAGTCGACGGTTCATCAGCCGGAGCTAGTACGCTGCCAGGTGCGACGTGGACCCAAGATATGATCATCTAAATCAAACATTTACGAGGGATACACGTTGATATTATCATAGGTTAAAAACAATTTATAGAAAAAGCATCGATACATACAACTAGCCATGCCGCGTGATAATGAACTCGACCTCCCATAATGTCATCGAGTGGTATGATGATATACATATGGGATTTAATGTAAATTTGTATATATACGGGTTCAACTACATAGAGTAGCGCTCAAAATTTAAATGGGATTTATGAATTGACATAATTAAATGAATAATTAATTGACTATATATATATATGGATTGAAAAATACTAGTGTTCTATATGGATACACCATCTGCATATGAAATGAAAAAGATGTATAGAAGATATACGCACTTGATATATATATGGGTGTGGTAGATATATATTCAAGAGGTATACATGTTGAATAAAAAGTTATACTACAAACCTAGGTCATATATATGAGATATATATATATAGAAGTGTTATATATATCTATAAATGCAAGATGTATACATATTGTATAGAAGACATACAATTATCTTATGACATATATATAGAAGTATATATATATATATAGATGCAAGCTGTATACATATTGTATATCAGATATATCATTATCCTACGTCATACATATATGTGAGATATATGGATTTAATGAAAATAGCTTTAGGAGAATAGTGGACATAATAAGGGATTCCAAATGTACATAGAAAAAAAAAAAAAAAATTCCCGAAAACCGGAGGTGTTACAAATGGTATCGGAGCCATAGTTACAACAAATTGGGCTGTCGTTTTGTGCTCACTGATTATTACATATTTTGTTTTCTGAAGTTATAAACTTTGCTAATCTGTGTTGTAAGTGTTTACAGTTGAAATGGCTGAAGGTGAAGGAATTTATGTGGATCTGCGGGATGAGTTTGCTACTCCATATCCCAATGCCCCGGTACTGGCTATGTTGCACCGGATGAAACGAGAGTTGGCTGAATTAAGAAGCCAAAATGACATGTTGTCATCAGTCAGTAAGGAGCAGGAAAAGCTCATCAGAGAGCTAACTTCCCGGAACAGCCAGGAGGGCGAAGGTTCGGGGAAAAGAAAGATGGACGAATCTGAGGAGGAGGATGCAACTAGAAATCAAAATAGGTAGAAAAGAGAGTTGCAAATTTAGAAAGATCAAACCTCCCTCCTATGATGGGGAGAAGGAAGAGGATGCTGAAGCTTGGTTGCTGAACATGATCAAGTATTTCCAAGTTTATGAATATGAGAGCAATTTGAAGGCTAGATTAGCTGTGTACCAGCTACAAGGAAAATCTACACTATGGTGGGAAGAGACAAAAATGGTGCATGCCATTGATGAAAAGACAGTTACTTGGGAAGATTTCCAGGTTAAGTTCAAAAATATTTATTTGAACGAACATTATTATGATGATAAAGCGAAAGAATTCCATGAACTTAGACTAGGGCAGCTCACTATCGATGAGTTTGTCACTAAGTTTACAAATTTACTGAGATATGTCCCTTACATTAGGGAAGAAAAAGCAAAGGTTCAAAGGTTTTTAAATTGCCTTCCTACTGTGTACAAGGAGAAAATTGAGTTTGACAACCCAAAGACAATGGATGAAGCTGTTAGAAAAGCAAGATTATGCTATCAGCAGTTTAAAGGCAAAGCTGAACAAGGGAAGAGCTGGCTGAACAAGGGTGATTTCAAAGGTAAAAGACCAAAACCAGCATATCTAAGAAATTTTGGTAGAGATCATCAACGGAAAAAATTCAATAAACCAAAAGAAAGTCAGACTGCTCAATCCCAAGTGGTTTCAAAACCAGTAGAAGGGAACAATAAAAAGGAAGGGATAGTCAGAATGAAGGAACCTTTGAAGTGTTGGGGCTGTGGAGAACCCCATATGATGAGGGATTTCCCCCATCGAAATATTCATATGATCAGCAGAGAGCGAGAGGCAACAACAGTCAATGACATAGCCAGAAGCATACCAACTATCAGTGCAGCCTTGGAAAATCGGCAAGAAGAACATCAAGCAACCATGGTGGAAATGGAGGGTAAGATTTCTGACCTACCTATTACTGTTTTGATTGATCCGGGTGCTTCTTTGAGTTACATTAGTCCTGGAATTGTAGAAAAATGTAAAATTAAACCTGAAAAATTTCAGCAGTCATGGTTGGTACAGCTGGCCACTGGAACTAAGAGAAAAGTCACACATAAGTTGCCCAAAACAGCCATACAATTAAATGGTTTTCCAACAGAAGTAAATTTGAACATATTACCATTAGGATCCTATGATCTGCTGATAGGAATGGTTTGGCTGGAAAAGAAGAAAGCTCTGATGAACTGCTGGGATAAAACCCTGCATTGTGTGGATGAAGAAGGGAAACCTTTTACACTAAAAGGGAAACCAAAATCCATTTCAGTAAGACAAATATCAGCTTTACAGTTGAAAAGAACAGCTCGAAAAGGATACCAAGTCTATGTAGTGCATGTAGAAGAAATAGAACAGAAAACTGAGGAAGAGTTACTGGATGCTATACCAGTCATCAGAGAATTTAAGGAAGTCTTTCCCAAGGAAATCCCTCATCTCACCCCCAAAAGAGAGATTGACTTTTCTATAGATCTGGTGCCGGGAGCCACACCTGTTTCCCGAGCCCCCTATTGGATGAGTCCTCCAGAACTTATGGAACTAAAAATGCAATTGTTAGATAAAGGGTATATCAGACCCAATGTGTCTCCTTGGGGAGCCCCTGTTCTATTTGTGAAAAAGAAAGATGGAACTTTTAGAATGTGCATTGACTATCGGCAATTGAATAAGTTAACCATTAATAATAGATACCCCTTGCCTAGAATTGATGATCTTTTTGATCAAGTGAGAGGAGCTTCAGTCTTTTCCAAGATTGACCTAAGGACTGGTTATCACCAGCTTAGAATTAAAGAAGAAGACATCATTATAACAGCTTTTCGAACCCGGTATGGACACTACGAATTTGTAGTCCTACCTTTTGGCCTGACAAATGCCCCTACCACCTTTATGTGCTTGATGAACAGTGTGTTAAACAAGTTTTTGGACAAATTTGTTCTTGTGTTCATAGATGATATTTTAGTCTATTCTAAAAATGAAGAGGAACATAAGGAACATCTGAGAATAGTGTTGCAGACTTTAAAAGAAAACCAGCTATATGCCAAGTTCAGCAAATGTGAATTTTATAAAGATAAAATTCAATATCTGGGTCATATTATTTCTGAAAAAGGGTTGGCAGTTGACCCTAAAAAGATAAAAGCCATTAAAGAATGGGCAGTCCCCACTGATGTCTTAGCAGTAAGATCATTTATGGGGATGGCAGGCTATTATCGTAGATTTGTGGAAAGATTTTCTGCTATAGCAAATCCCATTACCTCATTACAAAGGAAGGGTGTTAAGTTCGTGTGGACTGAAAAATGTCAAAACAGTTTCGAGCAGTTAAAACAAAAACTTATTTCAGCCCCTATATTACAAATTGCTGATCCTGATAAAGAGTTTGTTGTATGTACAGACGCTTGCAGAGAAGGGCTAGGAGGAGTCCTATTGCAGGAAAATTCAGTTGTTGCTTATGAATCTAGGAAACTGAAAACTCATGAACAGAATTACAGTGCATATGATTTAGAGTTTGCAGCTGTTATTCATGCTTTAAAAATGTGGAGGCACTATCTGCTGGGGAATAATTTCACATTGATGACTGATAATATTAGCCTCAAATATTTTTTCTCCCAAACTGACCTGAATGCAAGACAAGCTAGATGAATGTCCTTTTTAAGTGAATTTGATATGGACATCAAGCATATCAAGGGGAAAGAAAATAAAGTTGCTGATGCATTAAGTAGAAATGCTTGTCAACATTTAAACAACATTGGGAGTAGTGCTCAGATGGAGATAGAGGAATTGGTAGGAAAAGCAGCAAATCAAGATCCCAACTATGAAGCACTCTTGGTGAAATTACAGAAAAAGGATAAAACTGATTTCACAAAAAACCAAAGAGGGCTACTATATTAGAAAAACAGGTTGTATATTCCAGATATAGAGTCATTGAAAAGAGAAATTCTAGATGAATATCACAAACAGCCCTATGCAAGACATTTAGGATATCAAAAGATGTTAACAGCCTTGAAGAAGAAGTTGTTCTGGCCAAGAATGAAAAGAGATGTGGCAGAGTATTTAAGTAGGTGTATGGAATGTCAGTTAGTCAAAGTTGAGCATCAACACCCAGCAGGGCTTTTAAACCCTTTACCAATTGTAGAATGGAAATGGGACACAGTTTCCCTGGATTTTATAACAGGATTACCTAAGACTAAATATCAACAGGATTCTGTAATGGTAGTAGTAGACACTCTCACAAAAGCTGCTCACTTTATACCAGTAAAGTCTACCTTTGGAGCAACTCAAGTAGCAAATGTTTTCCTAAAGGAGATAGTAAGGCTTCATGGAGTTCCCAAGGTGATTGTCTCAGATCGATATGCTAAGTTTACAGCAGCGTTTTGGAAAGGGTTGTTTGCAGGAATGGGTACTAAGCTGAATTTTAGTACTGCCTATCACCCTCAAACTGATGGGCAAACATAAAGGACAAATCAAATTTTAGAGGATATGCTGAGAATGTATGTGATGGATAGGCCATCAAAGTGGGAAGAGTATCTGCATTTAGCTGAGTTTTCCTATAATAATAGCTACCAATCCTCTATTAAGATGAGTCCGTTTGAGGCACTCTATGGGAGAAAGTGTCGTACTCCCTTGAGTTGGAGTCAACCAGAGGATAAACTGGTGTTGGGACCAGATGCACTACAAGAGATGGAAATAATTGTCAAGCAAATACAAAGAAATATCAAGACAACACAAGATCGCCAGAAAAGTTATGCTGATAAGAAAAGAGTGCACCGAGAATTCAAAGTGGGGGATCATGTGTATTTACGCATCAAACCCAAAAAGAGCACACTTTATGCTGGAAGTTGTGCAAAACTTGCACCTAGATATTGTGGGCCTTTTGAAGTGTTAGAAAGGGTGGCACCAGTGGCTTACAAGCTGGCCTTACCACCCCATGTTAGAGTGCATAATGTGTTTCATGTTTCATTACTAAAAAGATATGTGCATGATGTTTCTCACATAGTTGATTGGAATGTTGTACAGGTGGAACCAGAAGGGGAGTTTCTGCCAGAACCGCTTCAAATATTGGAGCGGGAAGAAATTGAATTGAGAAACAGAACAGTGGCCAGAGTAAAAGTGCAGTGGAAGCACTTTACTACTTAAGAAGCTACCTGGGAAAGGGAAGCTGAAATGATGGAGAAATATCCATTTTTGTTTAAGTGAACTCTAGTAGTTAAATAATAACACTAAGGACGGTGTTTATTTTCAGAGGGGGAATATGTAACACCCCCAATTTGTGTGTTGAATTTTTAAAGTTAGACATTGAACTGTAATCCTAAAGGGGGTGGACCCCAAGGGATAAGTATGGTGTGAATTTATTTGCATATTTTATTTGAGTAAATAAATAAAATGATTGTGCATTTTGACCAAGATGAGAATTAGAGATCACTTGCCAAATCCATGAGGATGGATAAGGCAACAAATCCCCAAAATCTTTCAAAAATCCTTGAAAGAAATTAATTTAGATTGAGAAGGAATCTAAATTTCCCCAATGAAGAGGAGTAGTTGGGAAGAGGTAAAGAAAAGCTGGAAAAGCTGAGGAAAAGCTTAAAGCAGCTTTAAAGAATCCCAAAATGGGAAGCCTAGGCTAAACAGGAAAGAAAGCATCCTGCTATTCTGGACGCAGAATTAGAAACATGCTTTGGGGAAATATGATCTTAAATAAGCTGCTCCTAGGAATATTAGAGGTTGATCTGTTCTAGGAGGTGATCTCTGCTCGGGGGTGAGTCCTAGGAGACAAAGAGGACTCTAAGGTTGGGAGGTTGGTCATTTTGCAGATTGTGGTATGTTCTGAAATTCTTGTTATTTTGTCTTATGACAGTATGAATTGGCTACATATAAAATCGAATTTTATTAAAATAAGAAATTTTGGTACTACATTTAACAGAATCTATCCTCAGGCATTCACCTTCCAGATTTTGTTTAGTTGTAGACCAGAAATCCATGGAGTAGAAACCCCAGAAACTCTAAACCAAGGTTGGTTTAAATTTGAAGTTACTTAGTCTCCACAGATAAATAAATACCATTCTATTCCCTGTAGATACAAAGGTGATAATTATGCTCATATGTATGCTAGAAAAATATTGTAAGCAGAACTGCAGTTTACATGGTACAAATCAAAAAGGGAAGAAAGTAAGATATTAGAATATGACATTCGAAATTGTAACAGAAAAGGAGTACTTCTACTCTATCTGATCATTATAACAGTTATAAATGTTTATATTGCATTTCTAAATCTATCCTAAATCCTTGAAGACAAGTATCATAGCAAAAGATTTAAATTTATAATTACATTCCTCTAGTCAAGCACTATTGGATACATATATGTGTACATCGAAAGAAAAATAGAAATTAAGAGTGAGGACTTTAGAATAGGTATTCTTATTAAACCAAAGGGTAAATCTGCACTATAGAAGTGTTACATCATTCATAGCCAATACAGAGTGTATTGTAGATTAAATTTACCTCTAACCCTTGAAAGAAATGTTAGGGTTATGGATTAAATCTATGCTTAATGAACATTATCAATTAAATTATCGAATACATGTATAGGAAAAATTTTAAAGAAAAAATTTATATATATGTTAACAAGTATCAAGATCTATAGCAATTAGATCTTTCTAACCTCGACTACAAATGAGCTACATACACAATGAAACATATATGCCCAAGGTAGATAGGAATACGAATACATATATAAACCATATATGTTAAAAGAATAAACCATGAATACGAATTGTATATATATGAACAATATATGTTGCAAGAGAAATATAAATACGAATCGATTCTGTAAAAAGGTAATGTATATAATATGAACGTATAGTCAAATTGCATTAACGAGTGGTGAGGAATTAATACACTATGCCATTGGCCGCTGTCAACAAGTCCTCGGACTGTAACGACGTTGGTAAACCACGGCTCGTTGGGGGTCTGTAAGGTGAAATAAAACGAACAGAGGTGAAGGGTACATGACAATACGCCGGGTAAATAATAGTTCTAACCCGAATCATTAAAAGACAGCGTGGAGATTCACACAGTTTTTAAAAAAAAAAAAGTTATTATTATTAGACCGCGTGTAATATATAAGGAGCTGGCTATATGATTCACCTAGTGTATTATATTCGACGCGAAGTCATTGGTGTTCTTTGACATGCAGTAGGATATAGCGTTAAAATACCACAGAAAACGCAATACTTACCTCCGTTCGCACAGAACGCTGCCCTTGGTAAACCTATCTGACCACAGAAGTTAATCGAGTTAGTGCACAAGAAAAACTACTGATGGGAGAGTGCGATTGTTTACCGGTTCTGCCAGAAAAATGAAACAAATTGAGATATAGGGAGGCGTATTGACGCTTACAACATGAAACCAGAGAAATGCATAGGATGTGTAAAGAAATGAGATCGCCTATGTATTCGGTCTCGACATAAAGAAACCCAGCTAGCCAGCTAGGGTTTATATCAAAACAATTTATAAATTTTGGATAAAACGAACCACAGGGAAGGTGTAAATTAACAATAGCGTCGTAGGATAGTAAGTCAAAGCGTAATAAACGCCCGAGCACTGGCTAGGTCTCTAGCCTGAGATGCCGCCGAGTCGACCTCTCTGCAAAACACAGTCTGAACAGAATGAGACACTGTATTCGCTACTAAACCATGAAGAAAATAAATCAGTCTAAGAACCGGAGGGAAATAATAGTAAACAGGTTCAGAGATATAAAACAATCGCGGGTTAAAGTGTTGAAACCCTGTATGAAGACCAAATAACAAACCAGAAGCGATGAACCTTAGCCGCAACCGAACCCGAACATACCCTCCACCACTGGCGAAGAGAGTGGGAAAATGCAACGACTCTACACCCACAAACAATAGGGAAAGATCGGTTGAATAAAACCGCGCAGGAGCATCGACTTAAAAGAAATTCTTGTAACCCTAATTTCACTGCCCCAGGAAGATCAGAGAATCCCCAGGTTGCTTGTGGAAACTCGGCCACGTCGATAGGCTCGTACCAGGCAACATTAAGGCGCGCGGTGGGGGTATGGAGAAGTTACGTCCTACACGCATAGGAATAGAGTTCTAAACCTAGCATTGTAATTCTCCGAGGCAGGACTCGGCTCTCACAGTACATGGGTGAGCCGACCTGTCAAACAGCAGAACCACCTGTCGAACTCAGGCTCGGTATGAAACAAGATGTGCCGGCAGTCAGTACTCTCTTCTCTGGAGGGAAACACCAGCTCTGTCTGCAGAGCAAAGTCATACGTTAAACCATAGTGTAACGTGTATACCACGCTTCAGAAACAGTACGCATGAGGCCGCCAAAATGCCTGCACTGGTTCAGAACCGTAATCATGGTAAACCGCCAAAAGTGGTATCGAATAGTATATGATTTCCGCGTCGCAAATCTGCATACCGGAATATCATTTCATTTGATGCTATCTGCACAAGAATGAATGAATAATAATGAGTACGCCGTGAAGAATCCGGCCAATGCGTGCAAACAAAAAATACAAAACTGAATACGTTAGGGTTAGAAAAGTCCCGAAAATCATGGTTCGCATAGGAAGATGTAGTTAAATCAAGAATTCAAGCACGCGAGTCGTAAGTATGGTATGCTTACGCTAATATAAATATAGTCTCCATGGATACTAATACGGCTGTAAGTGAAAGGGAGGCCGTGTAACATATATCACTGAGAGTTCAGGTTATTTATCAACGCATGCTTTTATATGTCATGGTTATGTAGGCGTAAGATCCCAATACAAACATTAAGGGGGTTATTTTAATTATATGCAATATATGGTAACGCTTCCAAGCGTAAGGACCCAATAAAAATATTAAGGGGGTTATTTTAATTTTATGCAATATATGGTGGCGCTTCCAATAAATTATATAAAATGGTTTGGACATACATATGATATATATATAAATATAGATGCGATATATATATATATATGCTCATTGAGTTAATATTGCCAAAGAATATGTATGCAAGATTTGTTATACAAAATGTTTTGGACCTATATATGTTATATATAACTATAAGTGCTATACATATGCTCCTTAAAGTAATATTTCCAAAGGCTATATACGCAAGTAGTATATGTGGTATCTATAAATATAAGTGGAATAGGTATCCTATAAGTAAGGCTTGTATAGTACTCCCAAAAGAACGGAGTATTGAATCTTAATTTGAACAAAACGAAAAAAAAAACTTATAGGAGATGGGTTTAAGGTATCCAGAGGGAATACCAATGAGGTATATTGCATATTATTAATTAATAACAGTACCCCGTTATCTATAAAAGAAAAAAAAAAAAATCTTAAACTGGAGGTGTTACAAAATATTTCCTACGTTTCTGTAGAGAGAATGACATACACAAGCAATTTACCACAAGATATACACCACAAAAAACCGATGTTGTAGAAAGGAAGAACAGGACCATCATGGACATGGTAAGAAGTATGTTGAAGGAAAAACACTTGCCAAATGAGTATTAGGTTGAGGTTGTCAATTGTGCAGTGTAAATTTTGAATAGATGACCAACCAAATTTGTTATGAACAGAGTTCCAAAATAAACATGGAGTGGAACAAAGCAATTTGTCACTCACATGAAATTATTTTGATGTGTGGCTTATGAGGATGTCCCGGATCAAGTAAGGAAGAATTTGGACATCAAGAAGGAGAAGTGTATCTTTGTTGGATACAGTGATGAGTCCAAGGCCTGTAAACTCTATAATCCATCAACCAAGAAAGTTATAATCAGAAGAGATGTGTATTTTATTGAAGAAGAAGCTTGTGATGGAAGCTTAAAGAAAAATGTGAATGTGAAGACATATATGTCGCATGAAGAGTAAGAGAAATGCACAACAGAATGTAATTCCTCAATGGTGGCTCCTCCTCCACCTACACAAGCTCAATAGATCACACCACAAGCAAAGAAGAGAAAAAACTTGAGAAATCAAAGAAGTGCTTCTCCAAGCACACCATAGCGGTCATAAACTCCCTCGAGTTGAAGTGGAACTCCAAGCACATGAAGAAGACCAAGATTCTGAAATTTGAGTGAAATGTATGAGTAGGAAGATGATAATAATAATGGTATGAATTCTTTATTTGATTTTTTTTTTCATGTTTATATCCCAATCCATTTTCAAGATGTATTAAAAGAAGAAAAATGGATTTAAGCAATGAGTGAAGAGATTGGCGCAATAGAAAATAATGAAACATGGGAGTTAGTGGACCTTCTACAAGGAAAAAAAGTTATTGGAGTAAAATATGTCTATAAGATGAACATCAATGTCGAAGGTAAGATAGAAAGACATAAAGTAAGACTTGTTGTGAAAGGCTACAAGGAGCAGCAAGGAAGAGATTATGAAGAAACCTTTGCATCAGTTGCAAGGATGGATAGTGTGGACAGTGTTGTCCATTGCAACACAACAATAGTGGAAAGTCTATCATTTTTGAATGGAGTGTTGAAAGAGGAGGTATGTGTTGAACAACCTCCTAGCTATGACATTGAAGGCTAGGAGAACAAAGTATGCAAGTTGAATAAGGCTATTTATGGGCTAAAGCAAGCACCAAGAGCATGGTGCAACAGGATTGATGCTTACTTCATGGATAATGGGTTCGAAAAATGTGATGGTGAACCCACACTCTACATTAAAGAAAATGATGGTAAAATCCTTATTGTTGTTTTGTATGTAGATGATTTAATTTTTAATGACGATGAAGCCTCTCTCACTACAGATTTTAAAGCGGTCATGAAGATTGAATTTGAAATGACTTACTTAGGTTTATTAAGATACTTATTGGGCATAGAAATAAAGAAAAATGAAAAGGGAATTTTTATTTCCCAAGAAAAATGTTTTGCAAAATTATTAAAGAGATTTAACATGTAGGACTACAAGGCAGTACAAAATCGAAATGTCACGGGGTTGAAGTTAATAAATGAAAATTGCAGCAAGAATGTTGATCCGACATTGTACAAGAGCATAGTTCACAGTCTAATGTATTTTACTGCAACTAGGACCGATATTATGTATGTTGTAAGTTTAATTTCCAAATTCATAGAGACACCAAAGGAGACACATTGGCCAACAGCCAAAAGAATTTTGAGGTATGTGAATGGAACAAAGAAGTGTGGTGTTCTATACTCATCAACTGATAACTTTAAATTGTTTGGTTACACTAACAATGATTGGGCTGGAAGTGTAGATGATAGAGAGAGAACATCTGGGTGTGTTTTTTATTTGGGATTGGGATCCATTTCATGGGCTTCCAAGAAGCAACCAATAGTTCCATTATCAACAGTAGAAGCTGCATATGTGGCAGCAACAACATCAGCATGCCAAGCACTATGGAGTAGAAGGACGCTGAGAGATATGTGTCAGGAGCAAAACAAAGGAACCACAATTTATTGTGATAATAGCTCAGAAATTGCATTATCAAAGAATTATGTTTTCCACAAGAGAACAAAGCATATTGATGCAAAATATCATTTTATAAGAGAATTGGTTAACAATGGTGATATTGTTTTGCAGCATTGCAGGACAAAGGAGTATCATCACAAAGCCATTGGGACCAAAGAGTTTTGGTTATCTCAGAAAGTGTCTAGGAATGATTAATGGTGATAGTTGTGATTAAGGGGGAGTGTTGGAATTATACTCCCAACCTTGGCCATGAATAACAGTGGAAACAACCCATAATTCCATCAATTTTGATAGCATAGAAGGACAAGCAAGAGCTCCAACATCTGGAGGCGTTTTCATGCAACACAACAAACTGAGTACCGACCCATCGTCTTCATTTATTATTTTGAACTACCGCATTAACTTACATTAGCCCGCAGTAGCCTAATCGTCAATTTCTTGCGATACCCTTAAGCCTTCACCACCTATCTTATTCCACCGCTGATGTGATATCTAGTGGGACCCACGTATAACCCAACTGCATTTCAAAACCCTTGAAACCCTTCGTATTTCCGCAATCCTTTTTTTTTCTGCACTTCACACATACCACATTTTAAGTCGCACCGTAGAGCACATTTCACAACACTTATCACATGACCTCCATCAACTGCAATGTATGTTATTTTCCATGTGACGTGATCGTGCCATTGCACATCACGCCCGCAAGGTTTTATGTTTACCGTTAAAAATTCTGCAAAGTAACTGTAACACCCCTAGTTTATGTGTTTGAAATTTAAAACTAGACATTTGAACTTTTATCCTAAGAGGAGTGGACCCCAAAGGACAAGTATTTTATGAATGTAATTAAATATTTAATTTTAGGAAATGAATAAAATGATTTTGTGCAGATTGACCAAAATGAGATTTATGAGATCACTTGCTAAATCCATGAGGATGGATAAGGAAAATATTTCCCCACAATCTTTCAAAAATCCTTGAAAGAAATTATTTCTAATTTAGATTTTTGAGAAAAAAATTAAATTCCTTAATGATGAGGAAAGTAGTTGGGAAGAGGTAAAAAGATGGAAAAGCTGGGAAAATCGTAAAACAGCTTTAAAGAATCCCTAAAATGGGAAGCCTAGGAAAATAGGAAGAAAAGCATCCTGAGATTCTGGACACTGAATTAGAAACATGCTTTGGGGAACAATAGCTTAAATAAGTTTCTCCTAAACAGATTAAAGAGGATATGTTCTAGGAGATGATCTCAGCTCAGGGGTGAGTTGTGGAAGACAGAAGGACTCTAAGTTTGGGAGATTGGTTAATTGCAAGAGTGGTATGTCTCAAAATTTATTGGTGTTTTTACTTCCTGTGGTATGAATTGGCTACATATAATAGTTGATTTGTATGTTAAATTTATTAGTGCTACATTTAACAGAATTAATCATAATGCATTCACCTTTATAATTCTTTATAGTTGTAGACAAGAAATCTGTAGGGTAGAATCCAACGGAAACTCTAAACCAAGGTCGGTTTAAATCTGAGGATACATATTCCTCCACAGATAATTTAACGTTAAACTGCTCCTGATCTACTAGTATAAATTTATGCACATGATTAGGATAGAGCAATATGGGAGTTCCTGTACCATAATTGAAAATAGCAATAGATGAACTGAAATCTAAATTGTGCATTAAATGAGACAGAAAAAAAAATATACAGACTGACTTCCAGGGTCAACACATCATTCATACATGAACAGAAGTACAATAGCAAGTTATTTATGCATATAAGAAATTAATTCCACAACAGAAGGAAGCAATTATCAGTTAGCATGAGATTTCCCATTAATACTTATTTCAATAAACATTTCTTACTGTAGAGGCTAAAATTAATATGGGAAAGAAAGTTAAATAAATAATCAACGGGCATATTTAGCTGTAAGTATTCTATTCTATCATGTGAACTAAATGCAAGAGTGTATAGTAGAATACTAGAAATGCAAAAGTCTTCTAGACATAAATATATATATATATATATTAACACCTCACCTGTAGGTATTCACGAAGCATGACGAGAGATGATGCTAAAAAGGTAGACAAATATCATTTCCAAATTAACTATAAAATACTTAATTAAGTACTGAACCAATGTAAAGAGCAGAGCTGGTAATACTTTGTTCTATTCCAAGAATACTGAAGAGACTTAGTTAACTGTTATTATCAAAACTACAAACCGGGGTAGTATGATAAACATATACAAATGCCTTTGACGACTAACATTCTGAGTGTAAGAATGGTCGAGGTAGAATCATCAGTCTAACGATATAGTAAAATGTAGATTTATAAAACTACATGTAACTGAACTTACACTGGGGAAAAGCACAGTTAAACTATTCATTCAGATAATTACCATGTTCATGAGTATAGTTTAACAAATATATTGCCTGAAAATATTAATATAATAAAATACAACAAAATTGGGGTATACGTAGTTGCAGAACAATGCCATAAGTACTTATTAGGCTGGACCCAAGATAAAAAGAGCAAAGTGCGATTTCTGTTGAAGACACATAATAATACTTGATATTATGCAAATCAAGAAATGACAGAGATATATATATAAACGAAAATCCAAACATTACAAGTCCACTGTGGCATGGGGACTGTATGATAATGTTCCAGGAATTGATATAAGGGAACATTCAGTGTCAGAACTCAAAAATTACAATAGTCACAATTATACAACTATATCAATAAAAATTTTAAGCTGTCGAAAACATTTCCAGAACAAATGCGAGGAGAACTGGCTCCTTCTAACCAGCATTCGGTGAATACCGACCTATAAATGACGAGAAGAGTCAATGTTAATGCTGAAGGAAGCCACGTCTCTTGTGGTTCAAGAGAAAGTGAGGCGATGGTCGTAAATACCTGTAAGAGACAAACCACAACATGAATACGATACAGAACGTGACGAGTAAGAGGAATGCTATCAAAAGTGATAAATGGGGAATGAACAGTTACCTGGTGTGCTAGAACCTCCAAGCTTTCAACTAACCTATCATATACATAGGGGCATGACATAAATAAACCCGAGTTGGATGGTGGGTGTTCAACTAGAATAAAGGAGCTAGCACTCTTGTGAAGGAAAAATAGAAATTGTTCCTTACAGAGGTAGAGGAAAGGAGCGAACAGAAGGTCGAGAGGGGTAAAATCCCTCTATCGTCATGCGAATGACCTTGGAGAAACCTTAGATGGGCGTAAGGTAGAGGCTAAATCTCCCTCCAAACCCATAAGTGCATTCGTTCACTCTTGTTCCTGAGAATACGTGTAAGGATATACAGTAAATATGAACTTAAACCAAGCAAATCGAATCAGTCGAAATGGAGAAAACAAATTCTCTGCAAGAGAAAATTTAACAAATTGTCAGACATGAATTAACTGGGACAAAACGATGGTAAACTATCCATCGAAATACAAAACTTCAGTCCCTGCTCGAGTCAATGAGCGTAACTCTGAACAATACATGGAAAACCCATATTGAGTGGTAAGAACAGAGCGTGAATTTCAAACCATTTGGAATTATCATACCTATGTTGTCAAATGAAACGAGGGACCATGCCAAAGTCCATAATGAAACATGCTCAATTCTCCAGAGCGTCGAAGTTCACTAGCCAGGGACAAATCGAACAAGTAGTAAGGGAAAAGAACTGCCTAGCAAATTAACAATACAAATTTATATCCATGTTCCCGGAATAGATCAATGAAACCCTAACACATCGGTGAATCCTCGTCGTCCAAATGGCAAGATCCCAAGGGTGAAGCCACGGATCGAAGGGCTGGATGTTTTATGTACACCATACGTTCAACATTCAATGTGACAAGCAATACAATAAATGTCACAGCATCCTCGCCATGCCATAGAGATTTCCTTGGCACTAGGGTAGGCTGGTGTGGTGAGTTCCAGAGTTACGTGGAGAAAACTCACGTGACCGCGAATGGAATGAGACCCATTCCAAACCATACGACGAGACCGAAAATCATATATAAGCTTATGTGGAAAACTAGCTTCACGTCTCAATTCCGTTGAGTCAAATTACCAATTCGTATTATGTGGAGGCCAAAATAAATGATTCCAATATTGATATAAATGTTGACGAGAAGTCAATAAATGGCCATGACTTCCGTGTACGCATAGATAGCAACGTGGGTAAATTAAATCCAACTAAGGTTCATACTTTATAAACGAGTGGTGAACGGGTGTAATCGAAATTGTCCCACATGGGTCTATCGAAATATAACGATATGGTTAACATGTGAAATTGAATCGATCCTTCATCTGTATATCAAACTATAACAATATATTGAATGATGAAAGGCTCATTACTATACAAACGAAGGTGAGACATAAAAGTGGGATTGGGATAAACAAATCAATTGTTTGTATTTTAAATATAATTATGTTTGGTAGTACTAATATTGTTATATCAAATTGGGTTGGATATAGTTTAGATATGGAAATAAATCATAATTGGGCAAAGAATTATGATTTGAATAAACCAGCATAATTATAGTATAGTATCTTGCTAGAGTTATAATTAAAAAGATGAATGCTTGGAAAAAACAAAATTGGGGAAGGTAAATTAGAGCTGTGACAAATGGTATCACAACCCAAGTTATAAAACTGGGCTGGTGACATTGTGCTCACTATGGCTGTGTGTCCACGGTATAAATTGATTTCTGTGGAAAAAATAATAAAAATTATATTTTTATTTTTACTGATCTGTATTGTGTAGTGTACAGTGGTGCTGGAATGGCAGAAGGTGACGAAATTTATGTTGATCTGCGTGATGAGGATAATGCACCAGATCCCAATGAGCCCATGATGGCTATGTTGCGGAGGTTGCAACAAGAATTGGCTGAGATAAAAAGCCAGAATGACAGATTGTCATTAGCCAGTGAGGAGCAGGAAAAGCTCATCAGAGAATTAACTTCACGGAACAGCCAAGAAGGTGAAGGTTCTGGAAGGAGGAAAACTGATGAGTCTGAGGATGAGGATGCTACTAGGCATCAATATAAGCAGAAAAAGGAATTACAGGGGGGATTCCGAAAGATCAAACCTCCCTCCTATGATGGGGAGAAGGAGGAAGATGTTGAAGCCTGGTTGGTGAACATGATTAAGTACTTCTAGGTCTATGAATATGAAAGCAATCCGAAGGCCAGATTAGCTATTTACCAGCTACAAGGTAAGGCTACCTTGTGGTGGGAGGAGACAAAAATGGTGCATGTCATTGATGAAAATACAGTTACGTGGGAAGATTTCTAGGTTAAGTTCAAAAACTGCTACCTAAATGAACATTACTATGATGATAAAGCGAAATAATTTCATGAACTTAGACTAGGACAGCTCACTATTGATTAGTTTGTTACTAAGTTTACAAATTTGTTGAGATATGTACCCTACATAAGGGAAGAAAAGGAAAAGGTACAGAGGTTTCTGAATTGTTTGCCTACTGTGTACAAAGAAAAAATTGAGTTTGATAACCCAAAAACAATGGACGAAGCTGTTAGAAAAGCTAGATTGTGCTACCAACAGTTCAAAAGAAAAATTGAACATGGGAAAAGCTGGGTAAATAAGAGTGAATTCAAAGGGAAGAAACAGAAACCAGCCTATTTGAAGAATTTTGGCAGAGATCATCAGCGGAAAAAGTTTAATAAACCTAAAGAAAGTCAAACTGCTCAGTCCTAAGTGGCCTCAAAACAAATAGATGGAGACAATAAGAAAGAGGGCACAGTGAAAATGAGAGAACCCCTGAAATGTTGGGGATGTGGAGAACCCCATCTGTTGAGAGATTGTCCCCATCGAAACATTCAGATGATTATGAGGGATCGAGAAGCCACCACAGTAAATGACATAGCCAGAAATATACCATCTATCAGTGCAGCCTTGGAAAATCGACAAGCAGAACATCAAGCTACCATGGTTGAAATGGAGGGTAATATTTCTGACCAATCTGTTACAGATTTGATTGACCCAGGTGCTTCTTTGAGATACATTAGTCTAACAATTGTAGAAAAATGTAATCTTAAACCTGAAAAATTTCAGCAGTCGTGGTTGGTTCAGCTGGCTGCTAGAACCAAGAGGAAGGTAACACATAAATTGCCCTGAACAGCAATAAAATTAAATGATTTTCAAACAGAAGTAAATTTGAACATTCTGCCCTTAGGTTCATATGATTTGCTGGCTAGAAAAGAAGAAAGCCTTGATGAAATACTGGGATAAGACTCCGCATTGTGTATATGATGAAGGGAACCCTTTTGTTCTCAGGGGAAAACAAAAACCTATCTCTGTAAGATAAATATCAGCACTACAATTAAAATGAACAGCTAGAAAAGGATACCAAGTTTATGTAGTACATGTGGAAGAAACAGAAAAAAAAACCTGAAGAAAGATTGCTAGATGATGTGCCAGTAGTAAGAGAGTTTAAGGAAGTCTTTCCAGATGAGATCCCTCATCTTCCCCCCAAAAGAGAGATTGACTTTTCAATCGATTTGGTGTCGGGAGCAGTACCTGTTTCCCGAGCCCCTTATCGAATGAGTCCCCCTGAACTTATGGAACTGAAAATGCAATTGCAAGAACTGTTAGATAAAGATTATATCAGACAGAGTGTGTCTCCTTGGGGAGCACCGATGCTGTTTGTAAAAAAGAAAGATGGAACTTTTCGGATGTGCATTGATTATCGTCAATTGAATAAGTTGACCATTAAAATAGATACTCTTTGCCTAGAATTGATGATATTTTTTATCAAGTGAGAGGAGCTTCAGTATTTTCAAAGATTTATTTAAGGACTGGTTATCACCAGCTCATAATTAAATAAGAAGACATCATCAAAACAACCTTTCGAACCAGGTATGGTTACTACGAATTTGTAGTCCTACCTTTTGGTTTGATAAATGCCCCTGCCACATTTATGTGCCTGATGAACAGTGCGTTAAATAAGTACATAAATAAATTTGTCCTTGTGTTCATAGATGATATTTTAGTCTACTCAAAAAGTGAGGAGGAACATAATGAACACGTGAGGATAGTGTTGCAAACTCTGAAGGAAAACCAATTATATGCCAAGTTCAACAAATGTGAATGTTATAAAGATAAGATCCAATACTTGGGTCATATTATTTTGGAACAAGGGCTGGTTGTTGACCCTGAAAAGATAAAATCTATTAAAGAATGGCCTGTACCAACTGATGTTTCAGCAGTGAGATCATTCATGGGGATTGCAGGCTATTATCGCAGATTTGTTGAGAGATTTTCTGCCATAGCACATCCCATAACATCATTACAAAGGAAGGGTGTCAAATTTGAGTGGACTGAAAAATGCCAAAACAATTCTGACCAATTAAAACTAAAACTTACTACAACCCCTATACTGAAGATTGCAGATCCTGATAAAGAATTTGTGGTGTGTACGGATGCCTGTAGAGAGGGGTTGGGAGGAGTTCTTTTACAGGAAAATTTAGTTATTGCATATGAATCTAGGAAACTGAAGATACATGAACGAAACTATAGTGCCTATGATTTGGAGTTAGCTCTTGTTATTCATGATTGGAAAGAAATTTACGTTGATGACTGATCACAATAGTCTTAAATATTTCTTTTCCCAAACTGATTTGAATGCTAGACAGGCCAGATGGTTATCTTTCCTAAGTGAATTTGATATGGACATAAAACATATCATAGGGAAAGAAAATAAAATTTCTGATGCATTGAGCAGAAATGCTTGTCAGAATATAAATAGCATTGGAAGTATTGCCCAGATCGATGTAGAAGATTTGGTGGAAAAGGCAGCAAACCAAGATCCAAATTATGAAACACTACTGGTGAAACTACTAAAGAAAGAGAAGATTGATTTCACTCAAAACCAAAATGGGCTGATCTGTTATAAGAACATATTATATATTCCAAATGTGGAGTCCTTGAAAAAAGAGATTATAGATGAATATCACAAACAACCATATGCAGGACATCCAGGATATCAGAAAATTTTAACAGCTTTGAAAAATAAGTTGTTTTGGCTAGGAATGAAGAGAGATGTAGCAGAATATTTAACTAGATGCATGGAATGTCAACTAGTCAAAGTTGAGCATCAGCATCTTGCTGGTCTTTTAAACCCTTTGTCGATTGCAGAATGGAAATGGGACACAGTTTCCATGGATTTCATAACAAGATTACCCAAAACCAAATACCAACATGATTCAGTGATGGCGGTAGTAGACACTTTAACAAAAGCTGCACATTTTATACCAATGAAATCTACCTTCGGAATAGCTCAAGTAGAGAATGTGTTCCTGAAGGAGGTAGTAAGGCTCCATGGGGTTCCAAAGGTGATTGTTTCTGACCGAGATGCTAAGTTTACAGCAACCTTTTGGAAAGGGCTATTTGGAGGGATGGGTACTAAGTTGAATTTTAGTACTGCTTACCACCCTCAGACAGATGGTCAAATGGAGAGAACGAATCAAATTCTGGAGGACATGCTGAGAATGTATGTGATGGATAGGCCATCAAAGAGGGAAGATTACTTGCATTTAGCTGAATTTGCCTATAATAACAGCTACCAATCCTCCATCAAAATGAGTCTGTTTGAGGCACTCTATGGGAGAAAATGTCATACTCCCTTGAGCTGGAGCCAGCCAGAGGATAAATTGATGTTGGGGCCAGATGCTTTACAAGAGATGGAAAGAATTGTCAAATAGATACAAAGAAATATCAAGACAGCACAAGATCGCCAGAAAAATTATGCTGATAAGAAGAGAGTACACCAAGAATTTAAAGTGGGAGAGCATGTGTACTTACGTATTAAACCCAAAAAGAGCACACTTTATGCTGGAAGTTGTGCAAAACTGGCTCCTAGATATTTTGGTCCTTTTGAAGTATTAGAAAGGGTGGGACCAGTGGCTTACAAGCTGGCCTTACCACCCCATGTTAGAGTTCATGATGTGTTTCATGTTTCGTTATTAAAAAGATATGTCCACGATGCTTCTCACATAGTCGATTGGAATGTTGTACAGGTGGAACTATAAGGGGAGTTTCTGCCAGAACCACTTCGAATATTGGAGCGGGAAGAAATTGAATTGAGGAACCGAACAGTAGCAAGAGTAAAGGTGCAGCAGAAGCACTTTACTGTTGAAGAAGCTACCTGGGAAAGAGAAGCTGAAATGATGGAAAGATATCCATTTTTGTTTGAAAAATGAATAACAACACCGAGGACGGTGTTTTCTTTTAGAGGGGGAATATGTAACACCCCTAGTTTATGTGTTTGAAATTTAAAACTAGACATTTGAACTTTTATCCTAAGAGGAGTGGACCCCAAAGGACAAGTATTTTATGAATGTAATTAAATATTTAATTTTAGGAAATGAATAAAATGATTTTGTGCAGATTGACCAAAATGAGATTTATGAGATCACTTGCTAAATCCATGAGGATGGATAAGGAAAATATTTCCCCACAATCTTTCAAAAATCCTTGAAAGAAATTATTTCTAATTTAGATTTTTGAGAAAAAAATTAAATTCCTTAATGATGAGGAAAGTAGTTGGGAAGAGGTAAAAAGATGGAAAAGCTGGGAAAATCGTAAAACAGCTTTAAAGAATCCCTAAAATGGGAAGCCTAGGAAAATAGGAAGAAAAGCATCCTGAGATTCTGGACACTGAATTAGAAACATGCTTTGGGGAACAATAGCTTAAATAAGTTTCTCCTAAACAGATTAAAGAGGATATGTTCTAGGAGATGATCTCAGCTCAGGGGTGAGTTGTGGAAGACAGAAGGACTCTAAGTTTGGGAGATTGGTTAATTGCAAGAGTGGTATGTCTCAAAATTTATTGGTGTTTTTACTTCCTGTGGTATGAATTGGCTACATATAATAGTTGATTTGTATGTTAAATTTATTAGTGCTACATTTAACAGAATTAATCATAATGCATTCACCTTTATAATTCTTTATAGTTGTAGACAAGAAATCTGTAGGGTAGAATCCAACGGAAACTCTAAACCAAGGTCGGTTTAAATCTGAGGATACATATTCCTCCACAGATAATTTAACGTTAAACTGCTCCTGATCTACTAGTATAAATTTATGCACATGATTAGGATAGAGCAATATGGGAGTTCCTGTACCATAATTGAAAATAGCAATAGATGAACTGAAATCTAAATTGTGCATTAAATGAGACAGAAAAAAAAATATACAGACTGACTTCCAGGGTCAACACATCATTCATACATGAACAGAAGTACAATAGCAAGTTATTTATGCATATAAGAAATTAATTCCACAACAGAAGGAAGCAATTATCAGTTAGCATGAGATTTCCCATTAATACTTATTTCAATAAACATTTCTTACTGTAGAGGCTAAAATTAATATGGGAAAGAAAGTTAAATAAATAATCAACGGGCATATTTAGCTGTAAGTATTCTATTCTATCATGTGAACTAAATGCAAGAGTGTATAGTAGAATACTAGAAATGCAAAAGTATTCTATATATATATATATATATATATATATATATATATATTAACACCTCACCTGTAAGTATTCACGAAGCATGACGAGAGATGATGCTGAAAAGGTAGAAAAAAATCATTTGCAAATTAACTATAAAATACTTAATTAAGTACTGAACCAATGTAAAGAGCAGAGCTGGTAATACTTTGTTCTATTCCATGAATACTGAGAGACTTAGTTAACTGTTATTATCAAAACTACAAACCAGGGTAGTATGATAAACATATACAAATGCCTTTGACGACTAACATTCTGAGTGTAAGAATGGTCAAGGTAGAATCATCAATCTAACGATATAATAAAATATGGATTTATAAAACTACATGTAACTGAACTTACACTATGGAAAAGCACAGTTAAACTATTCATTCAGATAATTACCATGTTCATGAGTATAGTTTAACAAATATATTGCCTGAAAGCATTAATATAATAAAATACAAAAAAGTGGGGTATACGTAGTTGCAGAACAATGCCATAAGTACTTATTAAGCTAGACCCAAGCTAAAAAGAGCAAAGTGTGATTTCTGTTGAAGACACATAATAATACTCGATATTATGCAAATCAAGAAATGAAAGAGATATATTTATAAATGAAAATCCAAACATTACAAGTCCACTGTGGCATGGGGACCGTATGATAATGTTCCAGGAATTTATATAAGGGAACATTCAGTGTCAGAAATCAAAAATTACAATAGTCACAATTATACAAGTGTATCAATAAAATTTTTAAGCTGTCGATAACATTTCTAGAACAAATGCGAGGAGAACTGGCTCCTTCTAACCAGCGTTCAGTGAATACCGACCTGTAAATGACGAGAGGAGTCAATGTTAATGCTGAAGGAAGCGACGTCTCTCATGGTTCAAGAGAAAGTGAGGCGATGGTCATAAATACCTGTAAGAGACAAACCAGAACATGAATACGATACAAAATGTGACGAGGAAGAGGAACACTATCAAAAGTGATAAATGAGGAATGAATAGTTACCTCGTGCGCTAGAACCTCCAAGCTTTCAACTAACCTTTCATATACATAGGGCCATGACATAAATAAACCCGAGTTGGATGGTGGGAATTCAACTAGAATAAAGGAGCTAGCACTCTTGTGAACGAAAAATAGAAATTGTTCCTTACACAGGTCGAGGAAAGGAGCGAACAAAAGGTCGAGAGGGGTAAAATCCCTTTATCGTCATGCGAATGACCTCAAAGCAACCTTAGATGGGTGTAAGGTAAAGTGTAAATCTCCCTCCAAACCCATAAGTGCATTCGTTCAGTCTCGTTCCTGAGAATACGTGTAAGGAAATACATTAAATATGAACTTAAACCAAGAAAATTGAATCAGTCGAAATGGAGAAAACAAATTCTCTGCAAGAGAAAATTTAACAAATTGTCAGACATGAATTAACTAGGACAAAACGATGGTAAACTATCCATCGAAATACAAAACTTCAGTCCATGCTCGAGTCAATGAGCGTAACTGTGAACAAGACAGGGAAAACCAATATTGAGTGGTAAGAACAGAGGGTGAATTTCAAACCATCCGGAATTATCGTACCTACATTGTCAAATGAAACGAGGGACTATGCCGAAGTCTGGACTGAATCACGCTCAATTCTCCAGAGTGTCGAAGTTCACTAACCAGGGACAAATCAAACAAGTAGTAAGGTAAAGGAACCGCCCAGCAAATTAACAATGCAAATTTATATCCATGTTCCCGAAATAGATCAATGAAACCCTAACACGTCGGTGAATCCTCGTCGTCCACATGGAAAGATCCCAAGGCTGAAGCCACGGATCGAAGGGCTGGATGTGTTATGTACACCATACGTTCAACATTCAATGTGACAAGCAATACAATAAATGCCATAGCATCCTGGTCATGCCATAGAGATTGCCTTGGTGCCAGGGTAGGCTAGCGTGGTGAGTTACAGAGTTACGTGGAGCAAACTCACGTGACCGCAAATGGAATGAGACCCATTCCAAACCATACGACGAGAATGAATATCATATATAAGCTTACGTGGAAAAATAGCTTCACGTCTCAATTTCGTTGAGTCAAATTACCAATTCGTATTACGTGGAGGCCAAAATAAATGATTCCGATCTTGATATAAATGTTGACGAGAAGTCAATAAATGGCCGTGAGTGTCATGTACGCATAGATAGCAATGTGGGTAAATTAAATTTAACTAAGGTTCATACTTTATAAACGAGTGGTGAACAGGTGTAATCGAAATTGTCCCACATGGGTCTATCGAAATATAACGATATGGTTAACATGTGAAATTGAATCGATCCTTCATGTTTCTATCAAACTATAACAATATATTGAATGATCAAAAGTTCATTACTATACAAACGAAGGTGAGACATAAAAGTGGGATTGGGATAAACAAATCCATTATGTTTGTATTTTAAATATAATTATGTTTGGTAGTACTAATATTGTTATATCCAATTGTGTTGGATATAGTTGAGATATGGAAATAAATCGTAATTGGGCAAACAATTATGATTTGAATAAACCAACATAATTATAGTATATTATCTTGCTAGAATTATAATTGAAAAGATGAATGCTTGGAAAAAAAAATAAAAATTGGGAAGGTAAATGGGAGGTGTGACAGTAATGCATTTGCATGGCGATGAGATATCCATCGCAAATCGCAATCACACGGAATTATGTTTATCATTGAAACCACCCAAAGGCTATGATAATTAATTTGCGATGCAATAGTACCTCGTCAGTTTGCATTCGCACAAAATTAAGGTTATCCATGTTCACGACAATTAAAGTTTAAGATCATTGATCTGTGATTTGCGATAACGAGCAGGATGCAATGACGACTCAGAGCCAGAATATATAAATTTTGAAGTCTATCCCTTTTATGTTTTGAACACGTTCTTACGTTTTTTGGTGTATAAGCAGAATTATCGCTTGCGTTCCGATTTAATGATGATATGGGTATTTTGACAGCCCAAAGATGAGAAGTTGTTAAACGTGCATTCAACAATGAATCCCATTTAATAGATTAGGTTTTCAGGCTACGACCATTCTTCTCTAACTAATGTAATTTCATCTGTTCTGAGAGTGAATGAATAGAAAACTGAGGTTTTTTCCTCTCCTGTGTATTACGTTGTATGTCTGTGTGTATGAATGTTAGTTTCCATAGTATTTTAGCATTCTCTGTGTTGTTGGGAGGAAAACACATTTCCTCTCTTCATGTTATATTAAAAAATTACAACATTATCTTCATATATTTCTTCCATGGAAGATTTTTCCTTAGTGGCGTCTCTTTTCTTGGGTCTTCCAACCCACTTAGCTAGGCTCTCTTTCATTTTTGTCTTCGAAAAAGGCGTTTCTTCCTTTTTCTTTAAGGTGTGCCTTTCTCTCCTGCGATGTTCTCTTCCACCCATACTTAGCATCTTGATCCACCTAAGAGATGTAATGGATTTTTCTCTCCCATCTCATCAAATATTATTTATTATCACGTAGGGATTTTCAGGAGTCTTTTCAAGGGAATATTTATTTTATTCTCATCCATCAAAGATGAGTTTTTCAAATTTGGCAAGAAAATCGTTCTAGTACCACTTCTTTCCCTAAGTAATTTACAGTTTTTCCATTTATTGGTAAAACACATTCATTAAATCATAATCCTTTATTGTTCATATGCATTTCAAGTTGTCATGGATTCCTTTCCACTAAGTTTACAAACAATTATATCTAAATATAGCAAGGAATTAACATAAAGACAAAGCCGTCTTACATTAATGAATAATATATTTCATCATAATGTGTATTGTTTTATTGTTTATTTGGATGATATATTGGTATACAATGCTACTTGGGAGGAGCACATCTCACATCATAGTCCTTTATTGTTCATATGCATTTCAAACAGTCATGGCTTCCTTTCCACTAAGTTTACAAACAAATATATCTAAATATAGCATGGAATTAACATAAAGATAAAGCAGTCTTACATTAATGAATAATATATTTCAACATAATATATATTGTTATTTTTTATTTGGATGATATATTGGTTTACAATTCTACTTGGGAGGAACACATCTCACATGTGATGCAAGTGATAGTGACATTAAAGAAGCACTAGCTCCTAGAATGTACCAAAAAGTGTGAGTTTGCGTAGTAGTCTCATGTATTTAGTATATGTGATAGGTGTAATATAGCTCAATATATATGTTTCCAACATGGAGGCCATCATGAAGTGGGAAGTTCCTGCTAATATTTAGATGGTACACAGTTTCATTAGGAAGAAAAATACTCATGAAATTCATAACCTCATTTCTAATAGAAATAGCACAACTAGTACATGACATAATAGTTTATGTGCTCATTTATGTTACCTTCATCCTAGAGCAAGTTACATATTTACATATTACATTAGATAAGTTGATTATATTTCAAAATGAAATTACCCCTTTGGTGATAACCCTTCAAATCTCAATGAGGAAATAATTACTTTTCATTTCATTGATATAAAATTAAATTACCCCTTTGTTGATAACCCTTCAAATCTCTCTCATCGTCGAAATAATTACTTTTCTTGGATTTCAAAATTAAATTACCCTTTTCCTGATAATCCTTAAAATCTCACTTATTGTTGATATAATTACTTTTCATGGATATAAAGTCGCATTTTCTAGTAGTGTTTTCATGGTCCAACCCATGGTCGATTTATGCTAGGAATGAGAAGTATCAATGCCATTAGTTTTGATGAATCAATCAATTGTAATAATAAGTAATTTAAAATTTGTTTATGTAATACATGATTGTGCAAATATTAGTTCATGCATATTTGTTTGTATTGCGACACGGTGCTTAGAATAATCTACGAATGGCAAAAATTTGAAGTCATAACCATCATATGTAAAGTTGTTTATGTATTGATCTCCTGGGGCATTGTGAGAAATCCGTGGATTGAGATAATAACATTCCAACAATGGATGGTTTGTTTGCGAATATGATTTTGATAGATAATCTAGCAGCATGATCGCTATTCATCTAGAAGATTGTCCGTGGTTCGATATATACGCCTGATTCATAATTCAATTTAATATATATATATGTGTGTGTTGGGGGATAAGAAAATAAAATACATATAGATGTTATAAATTCACAGAAAATGTTTCTCATTTATTTTAAATTTGAATTTAAAATAAATTACATTTTTAAATTATTTAAAATAATGGAATTTGTATATAAAATGAAATTAAATGATAAAAAAAATTAGATATTGATTAACTAAAAACTATTAAATCATTTAATTTCTTTTTATTTTTATAAAATTTATATATTAAAAAAAATATATAACTTTTATTATTGAATAGAGAAGTAAATATATATGAAATTATCAAATTAATAAATTGAATGTATAAATAAATAAAATTCATTTTAATCTAATAAACTTGTGTACTCATTTGTAAGTCATATTATTGTGTGTTTTATGTTCTTTGTAAGTGTTAAACTCACCCAAATAGACATAAAAGTTATGAAAGATAAATCTGAGATAACATATTACTCAAAAAAATATACATTTATACATTGTCTAATCATCTTTGCTTTTCATTTTCCAAGTGGTCCCTTGAACTCCAATGACCTTTAGCATTCCACAACATAAACCTTACCATATTAGATGTCCAACATTCCCGCACTTAATTCGAAGTGCTATATACAAGTCTAAGAAGAGAGCTATAATGAAAAATATAATAATACATTAAACAAATAGGTTGAATGTGCTCTTTGAGAGGATGATATGACTTAGGATAACTCGAGATATCAAGTGGCTATGGTTTAAGGATCATCACAAACACTGGATAGCTTAATGGAATAATTCAAACTCTAGAAAGAAACTAAATGCTTATGATACAGTAAGTTCTCTCTAACATTTTTAAGAGGGATACTATTGGAATATCAACCTAGAATGCTTATATCAAAATAGATCTAAATCTAGAAAAAAGTTGTTAGTCTTCTGCTAGAGGAAGTGTCCCTAATTTTCTAAAAGGAGAAATAGTCAAAATGGAAGAGGGATGTCTTAAACTCCAGAAAAAGGTAGCACCTCAACCTAAAAATGAAGGTATGAGCCTACTTTAGTTTAAGGAACACCACCAACCGAAGACATGCACATGGGGTATTTCTCTATCTTTTTATACAACTCTGAATCTAGGTATAGCTAACTCTAGCTCTAGGCTTTAGAAACAAGCCTCAAGTTGTGTCTGAGACTCAATTGATTTACCTTTGAAACTCATACATGACCATCTTTTCCCCGTGTCATATGAAAGGTGAAAAGATGAAGGGATATTAACTGCAAGACTTTAAAACTTGAGGAAAAATTATGTGATATGAGCGAAATATCTTCTTCGATGTTGAAGCCCATTAACAAGAGGGGATGTCTCCAAGGTGGGTCTTCTTTCTTACACGTGACATGTTTTTGAAGCATATTTTTGAATGATGAATTTTTTACACAATGCTCACATGGACCAAGATCAAACTATGATTTTTCACATGCAAAACTCTGTCACAATGTTGGAATTTGACATTTGTTGTGAATGTGGAAGATGAGAAAGATATAGAAGCCACAAAGATGAATTTTCATATAGAAACCTAGCACTATGAAAATCGATGGGATTGAAATAGTCTATAGTATGAAATTATTCCTCCTTGTCATATCCAAGATCTCTTCTATTCTTGTTTTTGCCAAGCTCTTCTAAACATTCCATGATGGAATTGGGAAGTGGGGGCTAGATTTCTCCATTGACATGCAAATCTAGTCGTGAAATGGGCTCATTGATCTAATCAAATTCTTGGTGTTGATGATAGTCAACTTCATACTCAAAATGAGGATTGTCCTAAAAAAAGTCATGTTTAGAATGACAAATATTTTGTTGTAATTCATCTTGTTTTAGCCATGACCCAACATGCAAAAATTCAATCTTACCTTATACATTTGGCAAGTAAATTCTTATATCAGCAAGAATTTTTTTTTTTTTGGGGCTTATTTTTACTCTATCCTCAGCATTAAAAGTATGAAATTATTTACTAGTTGCAATACTTCTTAAACCATTTTCCAACCATTGAAACACATGAATAGTGTTGATTTTACCCCAAAAAATAAAAATAAAAAAATAAAAAATGCACTCCTAAGTTTATGGAGTATAGGTAAACTTACAAAACCTCTATATACAAATTATCATTATTCTATTTATTCCAAAGATAATTGCTACTAATCAAAATCCCAAAAAAAAAAAAAATGCCTATCAAAATATCTAAGAGTATACCATTTAAAAATAAAAATAAACAGTAGTCTAAAAAAATAACAGAATGGCCCAAAATCCCGCAGAGATTTTGAAAAAATCCGGGAAAGATTTTATCAGAATCTTGTTTACAGTTGTTAAACTTCAGTATTTTAGGTTTCCTAAGGGTTTTTGATAGTGCTAAATCCATTTCCACTCTCAAAAATTGATTCCAAACATTGCAACTACCTCATTTTTTTATTTTCACTGAACCGAATTCCTGAAAGCAACCCGTTGTCCTGCCTATTCTATTGCCTCGGTAAACAACTTCTTTAGAAAAAATGCCTATCAAAATATTAAAAAGTCCACCATTTAAAAAAAATGTCTATCAAAATATCGAAGTGTCCAATAATTCAAAACCAATTGACATGCATTGTAGAAACATCACGCCATAAATCAAATTAATGTATTGCTTTCAAACGCACAAAATTAACCATTTATCCTTACTTGTGGCAACCATTAATCTATTCGTTTGGTCGTAGCTATTGTAGGAGAGATGGAAAAAAATTGTTGTGACGAAGACTGTGTTACTGATGTTCTTGGTCGAAACTTGCTGCTATACCATGGCCACGGCTCTGGGTTCGGCTGCAGCTTTGTCTCCTTGATCCTATTAAAGTGCGCTTAGTAGTTCATCATAGGGACTTACAAACAACCTTCCAAAGAGTGTTGCAATTCCCACTGTATCATTACTAATGACATTGTCTGTCTGAGCGATATTTTACGATGACATTAAGGGAGGGTTATTCCACTGTTCCAATACATGGTAAGAGAAGGGATTTTGAGTCGATTTCAGATTAACCGAAAAGAAGCCAAATTTTCCAACTCTGATAGCAAAAGCTAGCTCAATAACGACTCAAAGGCGAGGTAAGACTCCTGGTGATGAAACTTTCTCATATGGCACAGTAAATACAATGACAGACATGATTTTTTCAATGTAGCAAGTATCTTTCCGTCACGACCAACTTCTGGGGTTGTTTGGATTACAGAAAACTTTATGAGGGATTTCTGTATCTTTCTGGTTGCTTCTCCACATTTCATCAGCAAAAATTATAGTAGCCGTAACAAATCTATCCAAAGGCTGATCACACAATCCAACGAAAATATATCTCAGACTCTCAACCTACAAGCGATATCAAATTCTCAAACGTGTTTCTTCCCAGAACCCCCTCATGCTCAGCGCACACCATGAGAAAGTTATGGTTACAAGGTTTGAGAAAGTTACAAGGTTCAGCGCACACCCTCATGCTCTTCCACCCTCAAGGTCGTCCATATCATCCTTTATGGTGAATTCTTTTGAGGGATAATGCAGTAAGGTTGCTTTGCTAATCTTGGTAAGTTCGTCTGGGTTTCAACATGTGAAATGGTCCCAATTCCAGGATAACCGTCAAATATTGAAGCTTCACATGTTAATCAAACAAGATCCTTAATTGATCTGGCTTATTCATTAACCATGAAATTTTCAATAACAAAAACAAATGTTTCAATGGAGCAGAGATTTCATTAATAAAGAATGTAGCGATTGGAATAAAATAATGAAAAATTTCCTCTTTTTCAATTGCAGGTCATTGCAAGTCTTACCTTGTTCTATTTTCTTTCTCACAAATCCCATCTTCACGACTTGCAGCAGCAGCCAAAACATGTGCAAAATACTCAACAAGGATTAGGGATAGGGAAATTTTAGGGAAACAAACGGGGAGAGTTTGATAAATGGTGCTAGAATGAGTCAACAAAACAACAATTTAGCTTAGCTTTGGCCCACATTAACAACCACACAGGAAAAATCTAGCTTAGGTTTCACGTAGAATAATAATGCGGGAACGTTTTCGCAGACCAAGAATAGTAGTTGGAGGCATACGAAATAGATATGGCTGCTAGCAACCAAATAATTGGCGACGTTAAAAAGAAAAAAAAGCCAGAAATAACACTAAAGAAATAGAAAAAAAAAAAAGATATGGCTGCTACCAACCAAAGAATTGGCGACTTTAAAAAAAAAAAATTAACACTAAATAAATAAACCAGAAATAACACTATAGTAGAGCAACATAATTAATATGTGAGTGCCCGTAGAAAAACATGGTGTTTGTGTGTAGTGGAGATAGGAGCTAGCACGGATAGGATTTATGGTAGGAAACTTTCACAACTCAGATTTACAAAGGCCACAAAACAAGTGGCTCCACTCCTACCATGTTAAACTCCCATATAAATAGACCAGATGTGAAAGATAAATGTGAGATAATATATTATTCAGCAAGACATACATTTATACATTTTCCACTCACCATTGATTTCTATATTAGATAAATGTGAGATAATATATTATACACAAAGATATACATCTTTTATTCATTATTGATTTGTATATTAATTTGTATATTTCAAGAAATCTCTGGACTCCAATGAACTTTCAAATTCCACATAGTAACCCTTACAAGATTAGGTGTCTAATAGTAAGTAAATCAGTAAATTAAGTCACTTCATAGAAATCCGTAAATTAAGTCACTTCATAGAAAATTTAGAATATTTGTAATGTAAAATAATAATAAAATAAAATAAAATTGATATAGATTAAAAATAATAAATTAATATAAAAAAATATAAATCTAAGAAAGACATGATATAACTTAAACATAAGAAAATAGTATGGATATCTCTAAATTGAAGAAACATTCATATAGATGAAGATTCTAAAGTTGTAATTTTTTTTTTTGACATAATTTAAAAAAGATTTTCATATTTTTAAATTTGATTTACATAAACATTAAGTAAATGTAAAATTAAGATGAATGTGTGTCGATTCTTAATAATATTATCTATATTTATATAGATTTAATATATTTAATTTTCTCTCTCATTACATTAATAATACTTGGGAAAAAGACCGAGAGTTTCGTAAATCAATATTAGAAGTACACATAATATTTTATTTTCTTTATTGATTTCTATATGCAACTCTAATTAATCCAAGTAGCATATGCACATGGCTTTCTCAAATGAAACATGTGTATACTCAGATAACTTAATGTTGAGACAAATATTTAGAAACTTCACTTAGCTCAGTTCAAGAGTTATACAACAAACATTTAAGCATTAAACATGTGCACTAATACCAAAAAAAATCATCACACAAAGGCATCACACATGAACACCAAGTTTTAAGGTGGAAACCCAATTTGGGAGAAAACCACCATTGTTCTCATCTTTGTCTTCAATATTTATTATATAAAAAATTATTTACAATGTTGTACTGATGCAGAGTCACATCGGTACGCAAACACCCACCTCCAAAAGGCTGCAAATTTATCTCGTTCTACAACTACTACTGGAAGGGATATCCAACCCCTTGATCTCGTTTGCTAGCCATTACTCGAAGGGAGCTTGAACTCCCTAAACGGACCACCTACTTCTAATGGCATGATGCTTCAACTTCCACATTGAAGGCTTCAATTGTTACAACTAGTGCAGACCACGTTTCATAATTTTTTACACTAGATCCAACAGCGTCAACACAACACAATTGTAGATCAACACCAATAACCTTCAACCAATCTTCAAACAGAGAAATGATATCATTGTAACGAGATAACATTATTAAACCCAAAATTCTGTATTAACACGCAAAATAAACTTCAACCATGATCATTCATAAAATAAACTTTATACGCTACTTCACTTATGGTAACTTTCATGTATACGTATTTTTCTGTCGAGAAACCTATATACAGATATTTATATATTGATATTATAGATTTTATCAGACTCAAAACATATCACAGATATTCAGGCACATTTAGTCAAAATTACAAAACCCTTCTTCAATTAGTAGCATCCATCATCCTCAATCCACTAGTAACTGATCATATTTATACATAATCAATTAGGAACATAAACAATATTAAAATAATGGAAATATACATGAACACTTCTTAGACATACAACATGAAACAAAACATAAATCGTCAAACATTTTCTTCAAAAATCTTCAGAAGGAACCTTATCTTCGATACACTCATTTGCTGAAACTAACCCTCCGGTATATGTTCTTTCACCGTGGTGAACTAGCATATAGATCTATAAAGCTTAAAGGACTGTCCAGCACATCAAAGCAACACAATTTCTTAGATCATATTATTTACTTTAACAATTATGCACCAAACCACATATCTAAATACATAATAAACAGATCATGCAAATACATAGTCATTTCAAGTCTAGAGATCTTGATCCATTATTTAATTCATGAGTGCATCAAAATATCAGATCTATCTATTGAATATATCCCAATCCATGCAGATATTATTCATACTAAAGTATTCATTCACTTTTTATTCACATGAACTTCCTTGCATGATGATCTTCACCTCCTTATATAGTTTGAGCCTTAGCCAATACCATGAAAAAAAACCACACAAGTGTTGGTGGTATTTTTGGACGGGATCAAATAGTCATTATTGCGCTCAATATTTTGGGTTAATACCATGGTAAAGACCCTTGGTGTTGTTAAAATTTGTGCTCCAATTCATACGAGACTTTTGTCAATGAGACAGTTTGGAAAAATACTGAGAGTGGAGTGCAAAATTCTAGTACAACTACCCAATTGGATATTTTCTTCCAAATTTAAAATATTTATAGTCCCACATTCCATTCACTACTATAATCACTTCTTAGCTTCCATTCTTCTTCACCATACATTTCTTCAAATATATTTAGGGAACTTGATTTCCCTCTCAATGGATGCCTTATGAAATATTGAATTTCATTTTACACTCTTTTTTTTACATAGATCTACACATTTATGACAACAAACATTAACTCTCCAAAAGGAATCCTCAATTGTAACAATGATTGCATTCTTCTTTGCACTATTGTCTACCATTATGTACGTCGTTGTCCCTCCATGGGCATGAATATCTATTTAAACCGTTGATTCATATTTTATATCTTGTTGGTGACATTTACTATTTTCTTCCTCCATGTAGTGCTCCTCAATTCTTAGATTAACTATTTAGTATTCTAACATTCCCAATTATGAATTAAATCCATGATTTATAAGGTTGTCGTACCTTATTCAACATGCTTTTGATCTTCTTGTTTCTATCATCATCATTATGGTTTCAAATAAAATAATATATCATTGTTGGGTTCTCACAATAACCTCATCAAATTACATCAACATTGCATTTGAATGTTTCTCTTCATATTCTTCATACTTATTCTAGATGTCTTCAAAAACCAGTATGTCCATGTTCATTGTAATAATAGCTTCTTCCAACTATTCTACGATAGCTAACATTATCCATTTTGTATGGTGTCCACTATGATTATCTTTATAAGATAAATTTGTCTCTTCATCTCTTTTATAACAATGCCTAGAAGTTGTTCATCATATTTAATACCTGCTAAGCATGTTATTAAATGAAAATGATTATTTTTAAAAACATAAGACTCTCTAACTTCCATTTTCTTCTCCATTATCATATATAATGTTATGCAACCAACTCAGAAAATAGAGGAAAACATATATCAATGACTAAAAAATTAGCCACTTCGAGGTGGAAATCTCCTTTACATTACATACATGAATAGTTATTGTATGATACAATGGAAAAACATACCTTCTATGTATAGGAGTCTAATAGGTCACAATATAAAAATATGGGGATGACATGGTAACAACAATAGCAATAATGGGATACACTAGTATTATAGGGACGTAACATGCGACTCTCCTTCAAATAAGTGTTGTACTCAACGATTGAGTAGTTCTGGATGCTTTTGTCTGAAATTATCATCCTCCAATGTGGCATATTCAGTGGGTAAGTTCTTCCACTTGATGAGATACTCTGAAATTGATCAATTTCGTAGATGTCAAGTCCTTATTTCCATAACTAATTTAGGTACCAATATTATATTTCTTTCCTTGTCAAGTTTTGGAAATATTTTTTGAACTGGGAGTTTGTCACCTATAACCTTCATTAAGAATGAAACATGGAAAATTGAGTGCACTCAAGAAGATGAAGGAAGCTCCAATTTTTATTCCATAGAAAATGTATTTTACAGAACGTTGTAAGAACCATAATAATTTGGTGATAATTCATTATCCTTCTTCGATTTCTTGAGGGAAATTTGTTTATATGGTTTTAGCCGTAAAAATACCCACTTTCCTACATAAAAAATTATTTTGTTGCGATGTCAATATACCTGTTGTTTCATTCAATTATGCACCAATATGAGGTTATCCTTTAAGATTTCGAAAACTTTTTGTTGATGCTCGATGTGAGTCCTTAACATAGGAGTCAGTGAGACCCACAAGGGGTTTAATATTTTGGGCTGAGAATTTAGCCAAATGATAAGAGGGACCACCTATTATGTTTACTATAGGTCTCAAAGGGGCCCCAAATTTATGAATTTTTGGGAGGCCATAAATCTTATGGGTGAGGGGATTTCTCTCAATAAGCTTTATAGAGAGAGGACTAAGAGAGGGATCTGACTTAATTTCTTGGGAAACCTACTTACAAATCACGTTAAGGGGACTCTTTTAAAGCTTAATGTAACTGCCACTATTTGAAAGGTGGTCTGAAATTTTGCTAACATAGTCATATTTATCCATAATGAAAATGACACCACCTTTGTCAGCCTTGAGGATGACAATGTTGGGGTTATCCCTCACGGAGTTTAGGGTAATAATCTCAAGCTTGCACAAGTTTCTTTTGGGAGGCTTAGCATTCCTCAGAATGGTGGAGCAATCGTGTCTAATAGGCTCCTTAAAATTATCACGAAGGTTCTTAATGCCATATTAAATGCTGCAAATAATGTCATTAGTAGGAATATTATTTGGGGCCAAGGTGAAATTAAGCCCCTTATTAAGGAGACTGATCAAAGAAGGATCAAAATTTAAGCTAGAAAGGTTAATGATATTTTTAAAATTAGGATTGTTAATATTATTAGAATAATTATTAATACCATGAATAGAGCTAATAACATTATTATTAAAAGAACTATTATTAATATTAATGATGTTAAGATCAATGTTATTAGTAGTATTATTATTGTTGTTTTTAATAGTATTATTAATATTTCCACTAATATTGCTAATATTATTAATAGTATTAGACTTGTTAATAATAGTATTGTTATCATTGCTTTGAATAGTATTATTATTACTGGTACTATCATTGTTAATATTAATATTAGTATTAGAATTATTAGAGTTAAGAATGTTTTGGTTTAGTTTGATTTCATCGTTAATAGTATAATCATTATTATTATGAGAATTAATGTTAATCATCCACATAGGATTATTATTAGAGTCGCAATGCAGACCATCAGATCCATTTGCATCATGTCTAACGGATTCACCACTCTTACCCGATATGGTGTCCAACTCGGGGGAACAACAATCACCACTATTTGAACGCTAAATCTCATTTCTCTAGAAAAATTGAGAAGGAGAGATACTGCAAGAGCGGGATGACATTGAAGCTAACGGATAAGCACTAGGATGGCCTGGCCGAGGAGCATATATGTAGGCCTGGTTGGATAAAACATTTGAAGCTGACAAAGTGTCATTGCACATCGTGGAATCAGAAAACAGGTTCGCACCCTCCTGTTTTCGGACTCTGAGAAAGACGTCAACGACACCTCACTGATGACAGAGGAAAATGCAGACTGAGAATGACATGAATCAACAGCTGTGTCTGAAGATGAGATCGGAGACGATGAAACTGTTGCCAAACAACCAATGCTATCCAAACAAACCGCCGCGTCATACATAGAGCCAACCATAATTAGAGATGGCGATGTAGAAAGGTTAAACAAACCACCCGGGGATATTAATGAATCCGAAGAGGGACAGGGAGAAGAAAAAAATGAAGAAGAGTCTAAAGGAGAAATCGTAGAAGAGCCCAAAGAATGCAGACTAACCCATGATCTCAGGGCTTCGATCTGCGTATCACAGACCCTAGATCTTCCTTGATCTGAAGAATGAGAAGATGCCTTTACTAACCTTTCAAACCTAGAAGCATTTTATTCCTTTGAGAATTCCTCCATACGTCGCGTTTCGGTAGCCAAACCAACATCTAACACATTCCAGATAGAGACAAAAATACCATTCGCTAGATCCATATGTAGAAATGAAAGCTTACAAGAGATAAAATCAAGTTTTTTTCTTAATTTCCTGACTTTTGATCTAATGAATGCTGAACTAGATTGAATAAATATAAATTTATTTTTAGAATAATTAAGAGCATGTGAAATAGCAGCGAGTACGAGAATCAATGATGCATCTCTACATCTTTTCAAAAACTCAAGGTATAACTTTTTCTTAGACACCTATAATCGAGCCCGCTCGAAATGACGAGCGTTATGAGTCATATCCCTTCCGTGTAGGGTAATAATGTTATATCTGATACTTTTGTGATCCATAAAATAGACAAATGTATTTTCGGATTAATCACATTTTTAGGATTTGGTCGACCTTTCGAACGAAATAATGTGGTTTATCCTCACGACAAGTTGAAGAAGTGAATCGATCTTAATGAGTAAATAGTGTGGATGCATCATTGCCGAGTATTAGCTGAATAAAACTAGCCATTAAAAAATATAGCAATTTAAAAAAATAGCAGTTAATGGAATAGTTAATTTGTTAATAGGAAGAATATTAAATATATTTATATAATGAGTTAATAGAAATATTAATATTTTTCAATTAAAAATTTTAATTGATTAATAGATATTATAATAAAATATAATATAAAAAGTTTTATGTAATATATAATATAAAATAGTTATGGTAGAGATATAAATATTTGAATAAGATATATATATATATATATATATATAATGATAATAATAATAAAAATAATAGATATGAAGGGCAAGAATAGGAGAAGAAAAAGGAGAAAAAATGAAAAACAAGAATAGCCAAAAATTAAAAAGGGGGAGGAAATATTTCTTTTTTTAACCTAGAGAGACATGGAGGTCAACTCTTACTCAACTTCCAACCATCTTCTCGATTGAGATTTTTAATGTGATGCTCAATATCAATGGCTTCCCTAAGCTTCCTATGATGGAAGTGGTCAACCTTTGAAATTACTTTGGAGTCTTCAATTCATACATGGTGACAAGATTTCTTCACATTCTTTGCAAGAGTGGATGCGCAATAGCAGATGTGATGTCTACAGCATGCTCCTGGATTCTTTGTCTAATGGATCTTCCAATTTATCCAATATGGGGCATGCCACATGAATAAGGAATCATGGAGGCACCCTTCATGTATTTAGGGCTCATAGGATCCTTGAAAAATCCAAGAGAATTTTTAATAGTATGAAGGATTTTGAAACAAGAGGAGACATTATTCATTCTAAGGTCATAGGAAATCTTGTTCATGGTCCCTTGGATAAATGGGATATGAACATGATCCAAACGGGTAGATTTTCCAATTAAATTTTTATAGGCCTTTTGAAAGGCCTATGGCCCTTGGATCTACTATATCCATTATTTTCAAATACCTTGAGAAGATGAGATTTATCCAACTCCATGTTGCTGTCGTCGGAGATTCTAAGAACATAGGTAGCAAGAGTGCAAAGAACACCAAATTTCTGAGTAGGAAAATGATGAGAACTAGCATGAAGATATTGTTATGTGTGTGTTTTCTTGTGAAAACTTGGTGGGGAATGGAACCATCAACCCCTCTAGAGAGAAGGATATCAAAAAAACGAAGCGAACCATACCATCAACCTCAACCTCCATGGTGAATTTGATGCAATCGTATAGGGAATTTAGCTGCCCCATAAACTGATCTAACTTATCCTGACCATGGGGCGAATAACACAACTGTCATCCATGAATCTCTTCAACTTCCTAGGGCAGAACTCAACAGAGGGTAAGTCCTTAGATTCAAAATCTTCCATAAAAAAACTAGCAACCACAGGAGAGAGAGGGGATCCCATAGCAACACCACATGTCTTCTCATATAACTCACCTTGAAAATTGGAAAAGGTCGAGGTGAGGCAGAGGCCCACCAACCTAGAAATGTCTTGGTACGCAACCCAATTAATGAAATTAATGGCTTCCTTGATGGGGATTTTGGTAAATAATGAAACAACGTCAAAATTGAATAATAATTCCCCAGGTTCCAACCTTATGTTCTTCCATTCCATGATGAAGGAGGACTAGTCCTTAACATAGGATTTGGTGAGACCCACGAGGGGTTTAAGCTTTTGGGCTAAGAATTTAGCCAGATGATAAGAGGGGCCACCTATTGTGTTAAAAATAGGTCTCAAAGGGGCTCCAGATTTATGAATTTTCAAGAGACCATAAATCCTATGGGTGACAGGATTTCTCTCAATAATATTTCTAGACAGAGGACTATGAGAGTGATCTGGAAAACACGTAGGTGCGAACCTATTTTCTGATTCGAGGACACGAAACGACACTCTGTCAGTTTCAGATGTTCGATCCAACCGAGGCTACATATAGCCTCCATGGTCAAGCCCTGTTAGCGCTTCTATGTTAGCTTCAACATCCTCCCACTCCTGCAGTATCTCCACTTCTCAGTGTTTCCAGAGCACTGAGATTTAGTGTTCAGACAATGGTGATTTTTGTTCCTCCGAGTTGGGTTTTAGTATCGGGTAAGAGTGGTGTATATGTTAGCCAGGGTCCAAATAGATCTGATGGTCTACATTGCCACACTAATAATCCTATATGGATTATTAGCATTAACTCTCATAATAATAATGATTATAATTTTAACAATGAAATCAAACTAAACCAAAACATTATTAATTGTAATAATTCTAATACAACTATTAATATTAACAATAATAGTACCGATAATAATAATACTATTAAAAATATTTATAATAATACTGTTATTAACAATTCTAATACTATTAATAATATTAGCAATATTAGTGGAAATATTAATAATACTAAAAAACAACAATAATAATACTACTAATAACATTGATCTTAACATCATTAATATTAATAATAGTTCTTTTAATAATAATTCTTTTTCTCTATTGATGGTATTAATAATTATGCTAATAATATTAACAATACTGATTTAAAAAATATCATCAGCCTTTCTAGCTTAAATTTTTATCCTTCTATGTTCAGTCTCCTTAATAAGGGGCTTAATGTCGCCTTGCCCCCAAAGAAGATTCATACTGATGACATTATTTGTATCATTGAATATGGCATTAAGGATTTTCTTGATAATGTTGAGGAGACTACTAGACATGAATGCTCCATTATTCTTAGGAAGGCTAAGCCTCCCAAAAGAAACCGGAGCAAGCTTGAGCTTCTTTCCCTAAAATCCCTCAGGGACAACCCCAACATTGTCATCCTCAAGGCTGAAAAATGTGGTGCCATTTTCACTATGGATAAATTTGACTATGTTAGCAAAATGTCACACCATATTTCAAATAGTGGCAGTTACGTTAAGATTAAAAATAATCCCCTTAAGGTGATTTCTAAGGAGGCTTCCCAGGCCTTTAAGTTAGCTCCCTCTCTTAGTCCTCTCTCTAGAAAGCTTATTAAGAGAATTCCCCTCACACATACGATTTATGGCCTTCTGAAAATTCATAAATCTGGGGCCCCTTTGAGACCTATTGTTAACAAAATAGGTGGTACCTCTTATTATGTGGCTAAATTATTAACCCACAAGCTTAAACCCCTTGTGGGTCTCACCAAATTGTATGTTAAGAACTCAACCTCCTTCATCAATGAATGGAAGGACATCATGTTGGAACCTTAGGAACTATTAGTCAGCGTTGGCATTGTTTCATTATTTACCAAAATCGCCATCAAGGAAGCCATTGATGTCATTAAGACGGTTTCGAACCAAGACACTTCTAGGTTGGTGGGCCTTTGCCTCACCTCGACTATTTTTAGTTTTCAAGGAGAATTCTATGAGCAGACATGTGGTGTTGCTATGGGAGCCCCTCTCTCACTTGTGGCAGTTTATATTTTTATGGAATATATTGAATCTAAGGCCTTATCCTCTTCTCAGTTCTTCTGTAGTAAGTGGAAGAGAATCATGGATGACCCTTGTGTCATTTGGCCCCATGGTCGAGAGAAGTTAGAGTGGTTTCTGGCACCTAAACTCCTTATCTGATTTCATCAAATTCACCATGGAGGTTGAGGTCGATGGTTCACGTTTTTTTTGGATATCCTTCTCTCTAGAAGGGTTGATGGTTCCATTTCCCACCAAGTTTTTTTAAAGAAAACACACACGAAACAATATCTTCATGCTCGTTCTCATCATTTTCCTTCTCATAAATTTCTTGTTCTTTGCACTGTTGCTACCCGTGCTCTTAGAATCTTTGACGACAACCACATGGATTCGAAGAAATCTCATCTTCTTGAGGTATTTGAAAATAATGGATATAGTAGATCTAAGGGCCATAAGGACTTTCAAAAGGCCTATAAAAGTTTAATTGACAAATCTACCCATGTGGATCTTGTTTCCAAGTTTCATCTCCCATTTATCCAAGGGACCACGGACAATATTTCCTATGTCCTCAAAAGGAATAATGTCTCCTGTTCTTTCAAACCCCTTTATAGTATTAAAAATTATATCGGATCTCTCAAGGACTGTATCAACCCTAAAGAAATGAAGTGTGTCTACATAATTCCTTGTTCATGTGGCATGCCCTATCTTGGCGAAAGTGGAAGGTCCATTAGACAGAGAATCCAGGAGCATGTTGCAGACATTAAGCACAATCGATCTCACACATCCGCTCTTGCAGAGCATGTTGAGAAATCTTGTAACCATTTATGCATTGAATACTTCAAATTCATTGCTAAGTTTGACCACTTCCATCATAGGAAGGTTAGGGAAGTCATTGAGGTTGAGCATCATGCTAGAAATCTCAATCTGGATGATGGTTGGAATTTGAGTAGGAACTAGACTCTAGCTCTCTCTGGCTGAGAAATTTTTTCCCCCACTTGTTTAGTTTTTTCCTATTCTTGTTTTTCATTTTTTTTCCTTTTATTCTTCTATTCTTTTCCTTTATATTTATTATTATTAATATAATTATTATAGTTATAAATCTTCCAGGAAATCACATACGGAATTTTAGAACCGACGCGTTTCGAACTACCAATTGTAGTTCATCATCAGGATAATGATGATATGTAATTATTATCATTATATATATATATATATATATATATATATATATATATATATATATATAAAATCCCTATCTATCTTATTCAAATATTTATATCTCTATCATAACTATTTTAAATTATATATTACACAAAAAAAATTGTATTTTATTTTATTATAATATCTATTAATCAATTAAAATGTTAATTTAAAAATATTTAATATTCCTATTAACTAATTAAATAAATATATTTAATATTCTTCATATTAACTAATAAAATAAATATATTTAATATTCTCCCTATAAACTAATTAACTAATCCACTAACGACTATTTTTTTAAATGGCTATATTTTTTAACGACTAGTTTTCTTCAGCTAATGCCGGGTAATGATGCATCCACACTATTTATTGATTAAGATCGATTGGATTTTTCACCTTGTCCTAAGTATGATCCACATTATTTTGTTCTAAAAATTGACCAAATCGTAATCATGTGATTAATACGAAAAGACATTAATCTATTTCATGAACTAGTTTTGCTTCATATTTATTCAGTCATTTAGTATGAATATTTCTTATGTTTACTGATGAATACTGGCTTAATTCTAATATACATATGAAGGGACAACCAATATTTTAATTTAAATTATCTTTCTATTTAATCAAAGAAAAATAACTAAGATTCATCCCGTTTTCCTTATTTGAGTTAGTTTCTAAATTTCTAGTTTAAATGCAATGGTAACAATGGTGAATTGAATTGTAAAGAATGATGACATGGACCTCCTCAGTTAGGTGCCCCTTCTCCTAATTTTTATGCGTTGTATGCTATGGTCCTTCAGTTATTTTGGTTCTCTTCATGAAATTAGTACTGTGGGGAAGGACGAACATGATCTCCTAAGTTAGGAGCCTCTTCCCTCACTTATTACATATTGAATGAGAAATAATTTTGTTAGATTTTATATTTGTAATATGAATTTCCTTAAATCTTAGAATCTAGAATATATTTGTAATATTCATTTCTTTCAGCTTATAGATTTTGTATTCTAAAATTTACTACATCTGAGATCCATATATTTTGGACATGCTTTCAAGTTTATAAACCTGTATTGATAATTAAATACTTGTGTTAGTTTATCGAGTAAATTGACCCAACATTTTTGGCACCGTTTCCAAGGAAGCATGCCTTCAATATAGTCATTTAGGAATATTGTTTAGAAAATTAATTAATTAATTAATTAAAAAAAAAAACAACTTTTTACTATGGTTATTCGTGCTTAGACAGAAATTAGAAAGGTAGATCCCCAAAACAAAACCCCTAATCAAAAAAAAAATTACAAAATTCATTTCCCAAAGAAGATGTACAAAACATGATGCTAAAGAAGTGATTTGGAGAATAATGTATGGCACCACAAGGATCTTCTTAAATCCTTCTTTACAATTTAAGAATGGTCATTAGGGATGAATCTTCATTTCAAAAGATAGAAGAGGAACAAATCTTCCATGAAAAGGATCCACAAGAAGAGAACTTAGAGCTTAAAATTGGCTATCTTTGTTAGGATGTCAATGAGTCATGGATCGCATGCAATGAAGATAAAAAAATGGAGACAAAAATTGAACAATTTCTGGCATATATATCACAAGATCCCTTGTGCATTCAAGATTTTGAACAAGTGTCACAAAAAGAACTTTGTGATATGAACATTAAGGAAAACCAAGCAAACAAAGATCATTTCAAAACTTGGTTCCAAATAGTAATTAGGCCACAACACCACTCCATTTTTCAACATTCTTTAGCATCAACACTTTATGATCAAATAACTTTTCCTGTCCAAGCATTCATTGAAATATATTTTTGAAACTTGGATGTGAGTTTACTTATGATATTGCTACACAAATAGATGCATTGGAAATTCTCTTATATTTTGAAAATAACTTATTTTTATACAATAGAGTAGATTATAATAGCATAAATAAATAAATAGGTAGAATGAGTTCATAATAAGACTTTTTTTTTTAAATCTCATGAATAAATCTTGACATCATTATTCAATACTCATTTGAAAGGATCTCATGAAAAAATGCAGTAAGGACAATCCTATTTTGGGTAACCATATAGGATCATTTTTAAGAAATAATGTTTTTAAATAAGGGATCTCTTGAAATCTAGTTTTCAAACCCAATTTGAATTCTTCAATTTGGATTAAAAATAATAAAAATAATGATCAAAATAAACACTAGATTTCAAGAAAACTTTTGAGGACAGAGTTAGTACGTCATTGATTAGAGGGGTCTAATGGAAATTTTTTTACATTATATTCACAGGTAATATATCCCTTGGAATATAGTTCACAAATAGATTTTAATCTCCTAAATCTGACATAACATGCAATATCTATGCTCAAAATACTAACTTCTTATCGAAAAATATGCATGTTGACAATTCTAGTTCTTGACTGTTCATTGGCATATTTTACATATCAAATCATATTATTTTAGAAACCTGTTTCGAAGGGAGATAGATATTGAAGCCTATTATATGACACAATTTGAATAATTTTATTTAAATTCTAAGTGAAAATGTTAATCCACATTTAGTGACTGCATGTATTAAAATTAACATAGTGAAACTTTGCCTCCTAGGTTTTTTTATCATCAAATTTTTGATATCAAACCTAATGATTTTAAAAAAAAATTTCTACTGGTTATAAAAATGTTAATATAATATAATCTCCAATTAGAATCATATCGATCTGATCTTTAACGAAAAATTTATACTCCAAATAGTGACTGTTGGTCTACTCAACATGGTACTTCCCATCATTTTTAGGATATAATTTTAAACCATTTTTAAAACATGTTGATACTAGAGGTGGCCATATGAATTCATATCAACTTGGATTTTTAATCACTCTAATTAGACATAAAATGAATATTTTGTGAGCAACATACCACTACGAGGTCTGGGTTGGCCACCATTCCTCAAGGGCTAACCAAAAGTGTTTTCTTTGTATATCATCTTTGGAATTGTTTTAAAGAATTTCTTATAATTATTTTACATTATTTATTGGAAGAAGAGAGATTGTAAACCTCTCTTCCTCAATAATCTAATATTTTATTGTGGGAAAATGCTATGTTTTTGCAGATCATAAGAAGATTTATAGGGAGAACTCCATGGAAAAAGGACTTTTCAAAGTCAATTTATAAAAAAAAAATCTTATTTTAGAATGTGAATACAAATGTTCAAGTCAAATAAAAGTGGAATTCATAGGATTTTGAGTTCATCAAATGAACCTCAAAAATAATGAATCTTGCTTTCAGGTGCAAGATGAATAAGATCGAGGAAAAAGACATCAAGCTAATAATAAGAAGAAGAAGTCAAGTTTTATACCATGTCAAGTCACATCCATTATCAAAGAAGCCTTTCATAAGACATATTGCTCATGATTTCATTCATCTACCATATTGTATGTTAAGTTCCACAATCATGCATGTTGAAGTCCAGACCTATTTTATATCAATCTATCCATCTACTCTTAGATGATGACTTCAACCTATCTTACTTTTATAATCATTCGATACTTTCTGAATCCATTATAAGCGTCCTCCATTGAGAAAATAAAATATAAAAATATAAAAATATAAAAAAATAATAAAGGAGTTTGGTTGTGAAAATATAGGAAACTAGAACAATACAAACTTAAATTCATATCCAAAAACCAACTTTTTTGAGAAATATGAAAACTCTGGTCTGTTTTACATTCACTTCAGTTTGATTTTGCATAAATAATCCTCGAGAATTTCAAGACTTGAGTACAAGTTTTAACATAAGAAAGGGGGAAGATTCACAATGAAACTATGCAAATATTTTAAGAAGCTATATTGCAGAAAGGACCTGAAACATTATTCAAAATATTATGTAGAAGGGACCTGAAACATCATTCAAAATATCATTTTAGAATGGACCTTAAACATCATTAAAAATATTATTGCAGAAGGGACCTGAAGCATCATTCAAAATATCTTTCCAGAAGGGATATGAAACATCCATTAGGGCAATTTTTACGACTAAAATGGGCCTCCTAAGAAAAAATTACAACCAAAATAAACTTTATGAGAACTAATATGATTAAAGATGATGATGTTAACCATGGGAGACGATTCACCATTTTTGGAGTAAAAAATTAAAAACAATAAAAAACAATCAAATAATAAAACTAATTTTTCAACTCCTATTTTCAACTTATCTCCCTAAGGTTTTACTCAAATTTCTAGTGGGATTACTTGTTGGATGCAAAATTTAATTCCTCATCCAAGGAGTATGCATGTTTCGTACTTTTGATGGACTTTGCTACATGAAAAATGAGAAATACATCAAAAAACTTGATTGCAATCACGTTTTTGATGTATTTATGATTTTTCATGTTGTTGAGTCCATAAAAAGTATGAAACATGGGTTCTCCTTGGATGGAGAATTAAATTTTTCATCCAACGAGTACTCTTGCTAAAAATTTGAGTAAAACCTTAGGGAGATAAGTTCAAACTATGAGTTGAAAAAGTAGTTTTTTATTTTCTCCCTCTAATATTTGATGATCTAATCAAATATTATTTCATTATATCCACTATTATTTTATAATTTCCTTAGGAGGCCCATTTTAGACCTCAAAAATCCCTTAATGATTGAAATATCATTGCAAAAGGGACTTGAACAACATCAATATTTCATTAAGAGGGACTTGACTCAATATCATATGCAAAAAGAACATTAGTGGAACATAATCTACATGGAGATGTTCAAATAAGTAGATACAAGCTTCTAAATTCCATCATAATTCATATCTGAAAAACCATCATTATTAAAAAGAGTCAAGTATGGACGAAGTAGAAAATTTCATCATCAACGAGCCTTGACATTAAGCTATTATGTGAAAGGAGAAATACTCTAAGTGTAAAAAATGTTCTTAGAACCTTTTATTTTGAATTTTCTTTTCTAGAATTATTAAAACTAATTTAACTTGGATATGCATCCTATTACATTTATCATCCTACATTCTAAATTTATCCTACCTATATTCCACTAACCTCATCCAACCTTCATCATAATTAGATTACACTCGTTAGCCTACTCTCATCATAATCCTACTATATCCATTACCCTACCATACATTCTACATTAAAAATTTCATCATAGTCCTACATTAACCCCATATAAATTTCCTACATTAATCCCATATACCCCTACATTATCCCCAAGATAAACATAAGAATTTTGTATTAAAGATTGAGGCTCAAAATTTTTTCCCATAAGGAATTTTTTCTTTCCTACAAAACCACAAAGAGTTAGTGCTATTATAAGAAATTTTTTATTTTGAAATGACCTATCATATGGTCATTCCAAAAACAAAATAATGATGAGCATATAAAATGACAAAGAAAAATGCATGAAATGCAACAAAAGAATCAAAAGGCAAACTATATGAAATTAAATGTACAACTTGCAAACATGCGGAAAGGAGTGAAAAGACATATGTATCATTACAAATACAAACAAAAGTTGGCATGCAAAGAAATTAAAGAAGCCATGAACGAAGTATGAACATCAAAGAACATGGGTAATGTAAAATTACAATGATAAGAGAGGCATTTAAACCATAGAAGGAGGAATGTACATGAGGCAAAAAAACACAGTCAAAATTGGGACACATAGGTAGCCATATCTACGCAAGTCAGAGTATGAGTTGGTGTTGTAAAATGGTTAAAACACATTCAAACAAACTCTATGCAATGCTATTTCTATAATTCACCATTATAGTGCAAACCAAGCTCTGTTTTACTGCTTTATTCCACCATCATAGACATAATCAAGCTCAGAAGAAGAGAGTAACATTGTGCACTCACATGCACTCATACAAGGCATTCATGGAATCATGAAACAAGCAAGAAAAATGCAAAAAATAAAGAGAGGGTTGCGTAAATTAGAGAAGCCCTGAACGAAGAAGAAGTTGCATAATAAATAGGCTAGAAGCCTAATAATTCTGTGGAGAAATAAGGAAGGAATGAATTGGTTTTAATGAGAGCTTTGAAGACCGAGATCTCCTCTACGCCAAATTGATCGAGGAACAAACTCCAAAAATTCCACAAAAAGAAGAGCAACAGGAGTTATTAACTCAAATAAATATACAATTGTGCTTCTAGATCAGTTAACCGAGATTGACTCATGATTTCCTTCATGTATAGTTGTGAAATTGTTACATATGAAAAATGTAGAGTCCTATGTTTCATAGACAGAGCGAGATTTTGATACACACAGTGAGAAAATTTTTGCCATTCTCATACACAGTGAATTTTTTTTTTCTATTTTCATATACACTGAGAATTTTTAGAATAGCGAACGGATTTTCATGATTTTTTTTGGAAAAGGAGAGATTGGAGCATGAGTTTATGTAGCACTAAAACATTTTTAAGGTCTTTTTATGGTCTTCTACATAGTGAGAATTTTTTTTTATCAATTTCGAAGAGAAGTGAACTCCTTTTTGCAGCATAATAGAGGAGATTGAAGAAGACTGAAGCAAGGCAATAATTTATTTTTTTTAAATAGCTTCAAAGAATAGGTAAGCCTAATTGACATGATGATTATCCATGAATGAAAATTTCATGAATAAAAAGAAAAAGGTATATATATACATGTAGTTTTGTTTCTCATGAGGATGTTAGTTGTACAAGGGTACATTAATTTGTATAAAAATAACATGGAAAACAAGATTGAGCCAAAGGAATTCAAGATAGAGAATTGTGGGAAAGAAACCATAGAGAAATTGTATCAAGCAAGATTGATAGGTTTGATTCATAAATTTAATGGGAATAATGAAAATAATACACAATAATTCATAAATCATTATCAACAGGGAAAAACAATAACGGGTGACCTCTCAATACCACTAAACCCATAATTTATTTCCCAAGCTCTAGACCTTCCATTAACAGGAGAAGAATACCACAAAGGTTTACATTTAAAATAGAAAGGTTGGACAATATTCTTGGAAAAATAAAGAAAATGATTTTTTGAAAGAGAAAAAGGAATCCCAAGGTACTCGTTGAGTGAACCATCGTTTGGAATAGTATTGATCATCCAAAGATATTTTACATGTCACAATTGGTTCAGTGTATTCCATATCTACCACATTACGGTACTTCAACGCATGAAAGTATAAGACAAGATTATTCTACCCTATTTCCTCTCAAGGAGCTTGAGAAAAATGATAGATGGTGTTAAAAATAAAACAGAAGAAAAATAAGCGCACATATATCATCAAGGGCTCATAAAAATACTTGTATAACATCTGGTGAGAAGCAAGGGATTAATTTGGAGAGAATTTTTGGTTCAACATCATCTTGAGGGACAAACTACAGAGGAAACATTTTAGTAAATGCTTGTAACTAGGAGCATTATGAATTCTCAAATGTATCCTAGAACTACATCCAAGAAGAAACAAGATAGTGTCTTGATTCAGAAAAAAATATCCTTCCTATTTGTTCTTAGAAAGCCTAGGAAGAAAATACATGAAAATCCAGGTGAAAATTAAAAAAACCCAGAGGTAGAAATTGTGGAACCTCGCACAACATAAAAATAAGTAAATGAGATATTACAAATAATGGAAAGAGATACCCAAGAAGAGCCTGTAGACAAGGTTCCTACTTTGAGCATGCATGGGTAGGAGGCACTTCATCACATTCATTTGTTGAAGAGACCGTGGGATAATAAAGAGAGTTGCAACAAGAAGAAAACCTCAAGAAAATAGAAGAGTTGACAAGGTAGTTGGAGGTCAACAAGATTTTGGAAAATCACTTGAAGAGAGAAAACAAATTGTACAAAGAAAACAATAAAAATATAATCAAAGTGAGAATTTGACCACAAATTTTGGCAAGCTTGAAACAAAGAAAGTTCTCATTTCCAGAGAGGCTTCTATATGGCTCAAAGAGAAGAAAACATAGTAATATAAATATGAGAGACAAAAGGTAAATGCCACCATGTACAAGGAAGGAAGCTATGGGGGAATTGATTGTGTTCTTTAGGCTACAAAAAAATAAACTATAGGATTAGGGATGGTTGGCACATCGACACTCAAAATATAAAAGAGGAGAAGGCAAACATGAGGACATGCTTAAAGATCGACAAGGGGGAGATGTTGGCCCTCATTTTTTGTCAATTTTGCTTACTAAAAGTCCACCTAATTTCTATCATTTTCCACCTTATATCATCCACATGTGGCTTATTTTTACCTTATTATGAATATTAAGGTAAATAAATAATGTTTTCAAATTTTAGATATTTTTTTAAAAATTGGGTTTTACGAGTATTTTTGGACATAACTAAAAATTCCTGTAATTTCTTCATGGAAGTCATATGTGAAGGACACCTCGACAATAGATGAGCATAGATTTGGAAATATTGGGAACCACGGATGGAAAATAATATATTGGCTCGGTTAAACTGAGCTAAAACAACCCCGGTCAACGCTAGTTAAATATGACTTGTTTTTGAGAAATCCCTAGGAAAAAAGGCAAAACTATCATTTTTTGGGATTTTTCGAAATTTTCTGTAACTGAATGGATATGCTCAACCCAGATGGATGGGATTAAAATTTTTAAGGATATTAGAGACATTTTAGCTTAGTTTTTTTTATCATTTTTATATTTAAACCAAGCTTATGAACCATTTAAGCATGGAGAATTCGTAAAATTTCATATCTGAGACTTCAGAATATTTTGAGTTAATTTGAGGTAACAGTTCCACATTCCTTTTGTTGTTCATATTGTGGATGATTGGTTGAATTTTATATAGTTGAGAAGTTCTTCAAGTGTGCAAGGAAAGGGTGGAGGGCCCCCACACCAAGCTAAGTACACTTTTGGGTTAATTTAGCAAAGTTTTCATGAACTAGTTTTGCTTCAGATTTATTGAGTGATTTAGATGTATTAAGATTTCTTATGTTTTTTGATAAATATTGGTTTAATTATAATCTGCATATGAAGGGAAAAACACGAGTTTAAGTTAAATTATCCTTCTATCTGATTAAAGAACAATAACTAAAATTCATCTTAGATCTAAAACTTTTGTGATCCATAATGTAGATAAAATGTCTTTCAGAAAATTCATCTTCTTTCCATTTTTGGAGCTATTTTCAGAATTTCTAGTTTTAATGCAATGGTAACAATGATGAATAGAATTGTAAAGAATCACAACATGGACCTCCTCAGTTAGGAGCCTCTTCACCTACTTTTTATGCATCATAAGTTATTGTCTATCAGTTATTTGGTTTCTCTTCATGACAGTAGTAATGTGGGGAAGGACAAACAAGACCTTCTAAGTTAGGAGCCCCTTCCCTCACTTATTAAATATTGAATAAAAAATTACTTAGCTATATTTTATATTCGTAATATGAATCTCCTTAAATATTAGAATCTAGAAAATATTTTTAATAGGAATTTCTTTTGGTTTATACATTTTGTCTTCTAACATTGACCACATCTCACATCCATATATATTATATATGCTTCCAAGTTTACAAACCCGAATTGATAATTAAATACTTGAGTTACTTTACCTAGTAAACTGAACCAACAAGAGGTTTAGTAAATATGTCAACAACTTATTCTTTGGAGGGAACATACTCCAATTTAACCTTTTGATCAAACACTTGTTCTCGTAAAAAATGATACTTGATAGGAATGTTCTTTGTTTTGGAATGCATAACACGATTTTTCAAGACAGTAATGGAACTTGTATTATCACATAGGATGGAGATTGGAGGAGAACATTTAATTTGAATATATTGCAGTGTTTTCATCATGCAAATAAGTTGTGTGCAACATGATGCATCAATCACATATTCTAATTCTCTTATAGAAAAGGCAATGGAACTTTGTTTCTTACTGAACCAGGATACTAATCGTGGCCCCATATAAAATGCATCTCCACTATTGCTTTTACGGTCATCAAAAATTCTAGACTAGTCTGCATCTATGTAGCATGAAGAGTAAGATCACCATTCTTGTGATACCATTGACCAATATCTTCAGTTCCTTGTAGATATTTGAATATTATTTTTATGGATTGAATATGTGACTCCTTTGGATTGCGTTCGAATCTTCCAACAATCCCATATACATGCATGGTATCCAGTCTAGTCCCTATTAGATAAAGGAGACTTCTAATCATAGATCTATACTCTGGTTGATTTACCATGGGAGAATCGTCATGAGAACTAAGGTTACATTCGATCACCATTTGATTGCTTACATGTTTGCAGTCTTCCATCCCATACTTCTTTAGAATTTTCTTGAGATATTTTTCATGTGAGAGAAATATGCCATCTTTTTATTGTTACACTTGTAAGCCAAGAAAATATGCTAGCTCCCCAAGTAAAGACATTTCAAGTTCCTACTAGATAACAGAAGAAAATTTCTGACTCATGGATTTTTCATTACTCCCAAAAATGATGTCATCAACTAAACAACAAGTCAACATTGGAGTGCTTACAAGTTTGTAGTCTTCCATCCCATACTTCTTTACAATCTGCTTGAGATATTTTTCTTGTGAGAGAAAGATGCCATCCTTTTCTTGTTGCACTTGTAAGCCAAGAAAATATGTTAGCTCCCCAAGTAAAGACATTTCAATTCCTACTGGATAACAGAAGAAATTTTTTGACTTGTGGATTCTTCATTACTCCCAAAAATGATGTCATCAACATAAACAAAAATGATTAACACAGTATCATCCTCAATTTTTGTGTCTAAGTTACTGTGTGAATATCCTTTTCTGAAACCTTATTATTGAATATATTTGTCAAGATGATATTACCATGCCCATGGGGATTGTTTAAGACCATATAGGGCCTTTCTAAGTTTGCAAACAATTTTTTCATCATTTCTTGGAATGAATCCTTCTGGTTGTTCTATATAAACTTCTTATTCTAGATCACCATTAAGTAAAGAAGATTTTACATCCATTTGATAAACCTCGAATTGTTGGAAACTTGAAAATACAAGAAACATTCTTATGGCTTCATGTCTGGCCACTGGTGAAAATGTTTCTTCAAAGTAAATACCTACTTGTTGAGTATACCCTTTACAAACAAGTCTAGTTGTGTTTCTAATTACATCTCCATTTTCATTTAACTTATTTTTGAATATCCACTTCCTTCCAATAACATTTTTATCATGAGGTCTTGGAAAAAATTCCCAAGTACTATTATTTTCAATCTGATCCAGTTATTCATTCATAGCCTTAATCCAACATTCATATTTACTAGCTTTATTTAAATGTTGTGGTTCAATAGTGGATAATAGTGCTAGATAACTAGGAGATCTTGCAAGTGTTCTTCTTTTTTGTACCGCTAATTCATTTTATCCCAAAATTTGATATTTTGGATTATTATTTTTAATATTCCTGGATGGAGTCTTTTCTCTTTCTGATGTATCTTCTTCTGATGCTTCATTAGGTTCTTCTTCCATATTATTGTGATTTGATGACGGGAGAAATTCATTATCATCATCTTCGTTTGTTGTTATTTCCATTTTGGGAGCTCTGAGAGATTCATCAATCACAACATCAATACATTCAACAACCTTTCAAAGTCGCTTATTGTAGCATTTTTAAGCTTTACTTCTAGAAGGGTAACCAAGAATTATTCCTTCATCCACTCTAGGTTCAAACTTACCAAGTCTTTTGCCATTATTTTTGATATAAGATTTTCTTCCAAAATCTTTAAAGTGCTTCAAAGTGGGAGTATTAGCATACCAGATTTCATGAGTTTTATCACTATTTACATGAACATGAGCCTTGTTGAGAATGTTTGTTGAAGTATGAGCGGATTCACCCCAAAAGGTGTCAGGAGTCCCAGATTCATCAAGCATAGCACACGCCATTTGCTAAATTGTTCTATTCATTCTTTCTACCACACCACATTGTTGTGGAGTTCCAACTACAAAAAAATGGCCTTTTTTATGCCATATTGTTCACATAAATAAAATAATTCATCTTATATGTATTCTCCTCCTTGGTGAGATCTAAGACATTTGATGTTTAGTTCTAATTCATTTTCAAATAAAGAGTTGAAGACCTTAAATTTGAATAAACTGATCCAACACATACTAGAAAATTCATCAATGAATAAGATATAGTATTGTTGTCCACAAGGTGACTTTTTCTTTAAATTTCCACACAAATAAGTATGTAAAGTTCAAGAATCTTACCTGTTGATCCTTATTTGGCATTAAATTAAACCCTGGTTTTCTTACCGAATTGGGATGAATTGCATATGGTACTTTATGGTAAAGTAATATTGGGTAGATCATGAACAACTTTAAGCATGCTTGATTTGATTATTTGAGAAGAGCTCATATGTCCTAATATTCTGTTCCATAACCTATTTTCTGTAGAATTTCCTAGATAACATTGTTCTTGGCCTCCTTTCAGTATATACATATTGCTTAGTGTTCTTGTTCCTGATATTATTGTCTTTCCAATGTCAATTTCACAAACCATACACTCCTTTGATCCGAAGAAAAATTCATTTCCTTGGTCACACATTTGACTAACACTCAAAAAGTTATGCTTTAATCCATAAACATACATAATATTGTTAGCTTTAACCTTTTATTTTAGAAAAAGAGATCCTTTACCCTTAATGATAAGAGGAGATTCATTTTGGAAACTAACATTATTTTCCTTTTCTAATGCATTGTATGAACTAAGTTTGTCTTTTTCACCTATCATGTGTTTTGAACATCTGCTATCAATGTACCATTTCTTTTATTCTCCTTATGCAAATAAAGCTATGCTGCAGTTCTGAAATTTTAAGTCCTTCCTTCTCCATACCTTTGAACTTGTGGATATTTTTTGTTTTGGTTGTAGTTTTCTCATGCATTCAGATTCTTCATGTCCAAATTTATTGGAAAATGAGCATTCAATTTCGTCTCGAAGAGGAGAAAAATTGTTTTAGGTATTCTTATTTATTATTGTCTTGTTTCTTTCATTTCTTCCTTATGTGGTCATGATGGCTTTGTATGAAACACATTGAGCAACTTTGTGGCAAAAATTATGGCATGAGAAACACTGTCAATTAAAGAATATTTTTTTCCAATCATAGAACCTTCTAGTGTTTTTTACCTTTTGATTGATACTTTTTTTTATTGTTCACACTTGAATTTGAATGATCATGCTTTACCTGATTATCGTCTTTGTCCTTTTGCTGAGAGGTGAAACCTTTCTCACTTGATTTTTCTGCATTTATATATCTTGTGGCTGAGGGTTTTTTTGACTGCGAAGACTCACCAATATATCTAAGACCTATCTTCACAAGAGGAGAGTGTTGAACTTTGATAATTTTAGCTAAGGTTTCAAATCCTTTAGGAAATCTAATATTTAGATTTTTTACTTTCTCAAGTTCTTTTCATTGTGCTTCTCCTTTTCTATGAGTTGATTCTTTATAGTATCAATAGCTACTTTTTTATCTTACAAGCATAGTTTGAGTTGAGTGGCTTCATCAAGAAAATCATTTTCTTATAAAGAATCCATAAAAGTATCTTTAGCCTCAGTAGTGTCTTTTTCAAATTCCATGAGCAGTCCAAGGTCTTGATCAAGTTATCCTTCTTTAATATCTAGCAAGGCATCAAAATATTCATTAGTATAGTAACTTTTTCTATTGAGAAATTGTCTCCTATTACGTGTTGCTAAATTTTTTCACTTATCATGATTATCTTTATGAGTACATTTAACAGCATAATGACCCACTCTTCCACAAGAAAAATATTTGAAAGGAAGCTTACCTCTGAATCTTCGAGTGCTAACTTGAAGTTTCTTTACAAAATTTACCTCATATTCTTCTGATACATACCCTAATTCTTTTTGTTCTTCCTTGTCCTTTCCTTTTGGATTAGCTCGAAAAGAAACTTCTTTAACTTCAGATGGACCTCCTTTTCTCATTTCAAAAGTAGTTAGGATCCCATGAACAACAATAATATTCTATAGATCCCACTTCTCTTCAATAGTAGACACTTTTGACTTCAATTTAGGAGTTAGAGATCTTAATATTTTCTCTACTAAAGTTGTGTCTCTTGTGTCTTCACCTAGATTTCTCATATGATTTGCAATCTCATATAGACACAAAACGGACCTAGAAATACTTTCATCATTATGGATTTTGAGATTTCCATATTGAATTTTGACATATTGGATTTTAGAAATTTTTACCTTACCATCGCCTTCATAGCTTATAATTATTTTTTCTCATATCTCCTCTGTTGTATTTAACTGCATAGCCTTTACAAATTGTGATTCGACTAGGGCTCCCAATAATGCAATGAAAATTTTTAGATTAGTTTCATAGTTATTAATTGTTTTTGGATCTGTCAGAACTATAGCTGGATATTGGTAACCGCCTTCAACAATTTCCCAAAAATATTCTCTCAGAGACTAAATATAGGATCTTTTTCTTGTCTTCCAAAATATTAAATTATTTTCTTTGAAGAGTGGTGGTCTGCTAGACATTGTTCCATCTTGATTTCTCATCTTGGATGATCTTCCTTCTAGCAATTAAGCTTCTTCAGAAGGACATTCTCTGATCCCAATTGTTGGGGAAAATACTAAGAGAGTTGGGGGGGGGGGGGGGGGGTATGGGTGGAGTGAATCAGTATTAGCACTACACACACTATTCTTTTTCTTTAATGATTTGTATACACAACTCTAATTAATCAAACTAGGATGTGCACATGGTTTTCTCAAATGAAACATGCATATACTTAGATAAATTAATGTTCGGATAATTCTTCAGAAACTTTACTTAGCCCAATTCATCAATTATGCATCAGAAATTTAAGAAATAGACATGTGTAGTAATAAAAGAATAAATCATCACAGAAAGACATCACACATGAACACTAATATTTAAGGTGGAAACCCAAGTTGGGAGAATACCAAGGTTGTTTTCATATTTATCTTAATTATTTATTATATATAAAATGTCTTACAATGTTGTACTGATGTAGACTTATATCAATATGAAAGCACCCACCTGTAGAAGGCTGCAACCTTCTCTCATTCTCCAGCTACTACTCGAAGGGAGCTCAAACCCCCTGATCTCGTTTACCAACCACTACCAGATGGGAGCTTCAACACCCTGAACTAATCACCAGCTTCTACTGATAGGAAGCTTTGACTTCCACACTTAAGGCTTCAACCCTCAAAACCACTGCAGAGGAGGTTTCATTATTTTCCCATTAGATACAACAACTTCAACACAACAAAATTTGTAGATAAATACTAATAACCTTTAACCAATATTTAAATAGAACAGTGATATCACTCTAACTAGACCACATCATTAAACCCAAAATTTTGTATCAACTCCTACAATCAACTTCAACCATGATCATTCATCAAAAAAATTGTATACATTACTTCACTTAAGGCAACTTGCATGTATACATGATTTTATATTGAGAAACCTATATGTAGATATTTATATATTGAAATTAGAGATATGATCAGACTTAGAAAAAATCAGATACATTCAAGCACACTTCCTTATATTTATAAAATTCTTATTCAGTCAGCAAAATTTGTCAATCTCAATCAACTAATCACTGATCATCTTTATACATAATCAATTAGCAGTATAAACAGTGTTCAAACAATCTATATCTACATGAAGACTTCATTTATCGACCGCAGAAACGCAATATGAATGATTAGACATTTTCTTTTGCAATATTCAGAAGGAACACTACCTTCCATACACTTCATTGTTGAAATGAACCCGCCGGTATACACACCTTCACCGTGATGAATGAACTTATAGATTTGTAGAGATTACAGGACTGCCCAACACTTCAAAGAAACAAACTTGCTTAGATCATATCATTTACTTCAGAAATTATTTGCCAGACCACATATCTAAAAAACTCATAAACAAATCATCTAAATACATAGTCATTTCAGGTCTACAGATCCTGATCCATTATTGTATTTATGAATGGATAAAAATATCATATATATTTATTGAATATAGCCAAATCCATGTAGATATTATTCAGACTGAAGTGTTCATTCAATTTTTATTCATGTGCACTTCCTTGCACTATGATCTTCTCCTCCTTATATAGTTTGAGCCTCACCTAATGCCATGAGCCAAAACCACACATGTGTCGATGGTATTCTTGGACATGATCAAATAGTTGTTACTCTGCTCAGTATTATTGGCTAATACCACTGTAAATACCCTTTGTATTGTTAAAATTAGTATGCCAACTCATACGCGACATTTCTTCTTTGTATCTGCGTGTACACGCGACTTTTCTTCACCAAAACTGCATATACAAAAACTATCGATATATACAGGACTTGGTTTCATTGAACTTGTGAGTATGTGCAGATTCCCTTCATCAAACCTATGTATATTTCTTAAAAGTTTTCTTTCATCACTCCTATTTCACTAACTGGTATTCCTTTCTCTGTCACATCTCAACTGGCATGTAGATACATCAAGTATACATCTTCAACAAATAGGTTTCTATCAATGATGAAAGATCTTTTTCTTATGGATGCATTAAAGAATTACATATAACATAGCATTTAAAACCATGAATCATAAACACATAAAATGAGTAACAAAGATACCTTGAAATTCATGAGACCAAGACACCAAAAATTGATTACGAATTTTGTCCAATTCAGAGTATGTCTTCGGGCCCTACTCAAAATTGGGCAGGCTTTCTTTCATTAAGTGGTGAGAAGAAGAAGAAGTACTAGAAAAAATAAATAAGGAACCCTTATACCTCCAATCTGAAATTTGCCTGAAAAATGGAGACTCTTGTTGTAGAAATGGACAACACCCTCAGATTCCTATCGCCAAGAGGTGTAGAATCCATATAAAATATTCCCAATTTGGACACTGAACAATTTTGGGCCATCTCAAAAGGTGGCTCAAGTCATGGTTCCACTGCCTCCCTGAATGGCTCAGGGCTCCACCACCTCTAACTATGTGCCCATCTGTACCTAGGCTATCTCGGCACATTATCGAAATGAAGGTTTTTGTATCAAACACTGGCAGAGTTTACCACATCCAGTGGTTTGGCACGCTGGTTAAAATTGGAATTTAGTTTAGGAGGGGTCGGTGGAGAGAATCTCGCCCCTCCCATTTTGCATGTTGGTTATTGGCTATATTTGAATTATAGAGGTGTTGCCCGCTCGGGGGCAGGCCACGTGGGTCGGATGGGTTCGAACCCCTCCGACACTGTTTCGCTTCCGGTGGTAATACCTTACACTGTAATATATATATATATATATATATATATATATATATATATATATATATATATAATGCTTAAAAATAACAAAGGTTTTAAAATGGGTGGGAGGGTCTGTTGGTCGCAGTCCGCATCCCCGCCTCCCTTTCGAATTATCTGTGTAACCACCGACACGGGTGGTGTGGGTGAGATCCCGCCCCCAAACATTTGACTTCAATTTGTTACAGTGGGTTCCATGGGATCCGGCGGGCGTCATGGCTCGCTGACCTAAAATTTAATTATATTTGATATGGAACTTTGACCTGGGGTGGCGGGGTTGTTGGCTTGCCACCCCAAATATATATCTATATATATATATATATATATATATATATATATATATATATATATATATATATATATATATATATATATAGATATATATATATATATATATATATATTTGATACATAATGGTCATTTCTAAAATTCTTGAAAATAAGTGTTATTGGAAAAATTGAAGAGGCCACAATTTTGACTAGTTTCAGGTGTCGGGTTCCCTGTTAGTTGACAGCGAATTTGTGGGACAGTTAAACCTGGCCCACTACCCAACTTTGACCAAAACTTTGATTGGCTGTAACTTCTCCATACGGGCTCATATTGGATATTCGTTTTCACTATTGGAATCAGGGATATGAGAGCTTCAGTCTAAACCTAGTTTGAGAGCAATTTGGCCACATTTAATTTTGACCCATCATTAGCCCTCTTGGTCTCCTGAGGGTTTCTAGAGAGACCTAGATCAATCCTCCCCACTAAAGAGCTTTTCGACCACCGAAAGGAATAAAACATCCAACCCTATACTTATGTCCTAGCCAAACCACACTTTCAATCACCTACATGTAGATCTCGTACATCCATTACAATCATATACAAACCATACATGATTCAATCAACCCCACACTAGCTAAGAGTTTATAACAGACACTCTTTGGTCAATTATTACATATAGAAAAAATACCCAAACTAGAAATGGAGTCCAAACATCAGCACTTTTACATTTATTTGTAATGCATGATTTACAAATTGTGCCCAAAACAAGCTACTCCATCTAAAAAAACAACCTTTTACTTAATAAATTAGACCACCATGAATTTGGTGGATTCATTTTTTGAACATTTTCACCTGTCGATTCCTCTATCGATGCCTTCTGAGCTTAGATAATCAAACACGTGGCTTTTTGGTGTCCCACCTCGTTGCAATAAATACAATGATTCTTCCTCCTCCAAAATTTTTGTATTTTCTTGGAATGCTTCCTCCCAATGTTCCTCTCATAAGTTCTCATGGATCCCTCACTGTGATGAGGCACTCTCATCATCTATCGTTCGTGGGTCACTGGCTCTCTTGGATAATTTCCCAACTTCCTTCCTGACGTACCCAAGTCCTACATGACAGCGTAATTCTTCTACTTTGATAGGGTTTATGATTCCTTGGTCATTAATACCAAGGCCCTTTCCCTGATACCACATTTTCTTCAACAGTTTGGATCTCATACCTGTAGTATGTTTTTCAAAAGCAACAAAATCGTCATCATCAAAAGTATGTGAAATCAAAGAAACACCTTTTACCTCAAGGGGGTTACGCTGCAGCTTCTCCAAGGCCTCATCCTTAACTCACAATTACTATAGCAACCATTATTTCTTATTTTCTACTTCTTGTAGGAGTCTCCTTAGTAGAGTATTATATGCTCGAATTCTTTGATTTACCTGCTTAAGCTCTGAGATCCATACCGCATTGGGTGACCTTTTCATCTTTCGTACACTATGTGTTGAAATTTATGTTTCATTGCTCGAATATGAACCCAAATCGTTGGGTCCATCTGTTGCCATTCCAATATTTTTAATCCTCCTTTCATCACCAGAATCCGATCCCAAGTGAATCGGAAAACCTCGTGCAACTCCTGCAGTCATGACCTTATCATCTTCCTTTCATTCATAATTTTTATCTTCTCTCATGGTGGCATCTCTCGTCTGCCTCTCCTTCCTGTCATCCCTCTTATTTCACAACTCAGGGTGTAGTTTCTAGTAACTGTCTTCATTGTGTCCTTCTTTTCACAATGGGTGCAAGAGGTCTTTGCTCCTCTTCTCTTTTCTGTTGCAGCTCTTTTTGAGCGGTCATTTTGTTGATATGTCTCCCTATTTTCAAGATGCATGGCCTTCACACTAGCGTCATCGATATTAGCTGGCTAAAAAAATAATAAGTAATGTCTTATGTAACAATATAAAGAACCAATATACTTAGTTGCAATCTCCGGTGAATGTAACGGAATGTCTAAGTTCAACGATTGTTTCCTAAATTCTTCAGTGAAGTTTGGCACATTTTGGCCTTTGCCTTGCTTCAGCTATTTCCATTCCATTAATGCTTTTTTCTTATAACCCAAGGGGTAAAACTTATTTTTCAACAAAGAAATATAATTTGATCATGAGGAGAGAAGGTTACCCAGATTTTTGTTGCCTTGAAATTTTCTCTCCCTACAAATGAGAGCAGTGCTAGTTAGTCGAAGTGATGCCAATTGGATATTTTCCTTGTGTTTCTTCATCTATTGAATCTGGAAGTAGACCTCCATCTACCTATTCCAATTTTTGAGCCTTTCCACATTATATTCTCTTGTTTAAACAAGAAATTCAAAATTTACATCTAGTTTAAGAAATTTTACGTCTACGAGAATGATGAAAAGAAGAAGAGGAGATATCACTAGAATGTGGAGAAGGAAGGTGCTCTTCTCAACCATATCCATGGTTTATTGATCCGTGGTCATTTGTAATTTTCTTCTTGGCTTGACGGTCTTCTCATACTGTGAAAATAGTTTTTCTACCTTCTTGGCCATGTTGTAGAATGCCTTGCAGTAATTCTACTATTCTTCCTAATGAGCTTCCTCATCTTCCATGTCTCTTCTTCATCGTGCACGTCTTGCTTCGGGATCAAAAAACTTAGCATTTCCTTTGCCTCTTTGAAACTTGCTTTTGGTTAGCATATAGTCATGCGATTTGCATCGACAAAGACCTTCTCAGATACCACTTGATCCAAGATATGTTTCTTATATATGCATTAAAAAATTACATATAATGGAGCGTTTAGAACCATGAATCATAAACACATAAAATGAGGAGCAAAGAGATGAGGACACACATGACACCAAGACACCAAAAATTTATTACGAAGTTGGTCCAAATTTTAGGTCCTTATATTACTAGTGTAGTCCCTTATTTTTGTTTGTGTAGAACCCTTATTATTATTGTTATACGCCTTTTTCCCTAATATCGTTATTATTGTGACCTTATATTATTATTGTTAGGTCGGCTAGGATTATATTGTCACCCCATCGACTCCTATATATAGCAGGAAGTTTTATCATTTGTACCATCGAATAATTGTTCATTTATGTAATGTGAAGGAGGTTTTCCCCTTGAAGTGGCTTATTTCTAAGGAGTTGATCTCTCTTTTCTTCTATTTTTGGAGTTGTTTTCATAACATTTGGTATGAGAGCTTTGGATTCTAGTGTTTCGCTGCTCTAAACATGAGATCGTGGGATTTTCAATATAAATTTTTTTCTACGAAGATTTAGAAGCTAAATTTTTAGCACACGAATCAGAAATTATGAGGAACTTTGTGTAAAAAATTTAGATCTTGGTTCACAATATTTTCACAGATATCATCTATGGACAATAGGGTTTTTTTATGCTCCTGAATTTCATCTAAAAAAGGTCATCGTGGAATTTTCACTATAATTTTTTTTCTAAGAAGGTGTAGAATTTGAAATTTTTATCATGTGAATTCGTAATCCTCAAGAACTTTTTTAAAACAACTACTTCGTTCAGTCTTGTTGGGTGTTTAGCAAATTTTTCGCATTTATCGTGAAGTAACTTTCCTTTTCATTTTCACTTCATAGTGTAAAAATTTCAGATATTTTTTCACAATATTTTCAGAGATATGATATGTGGAAGTTCTGGTTGTTGCAGGGCCCCGAATTTCATCTTAAAGATGTGACCCAGAGAAAATCCTCATAACTCTCTCTTTGAGCATCGGATTGGAATTATCTAAGAAGTGGCCACAAGTACACGGACTATAGTTTCCTATATATTAATTTTAGAGCCAAAGGAGGAAACAGTGGCACATGGCATGACATAAAATTTATCTCTACTGAACCTGTCCATAATTAGGTCATTGTGAGAGATTGGACATAAATTTTTCTTGAGGAATCCAAATTAGGTCAGACCTATGGCATTTGAAAGAAGATTCAGAGGGTTACTACAGGACCTAATTTTAGATATTGAAGATACTAAATCAAAGAGATAATTCAATTTCAATACCAAGCTCCTCAAAAGCAATAAAAAGGTGTGTATTTTGTTTTCCAAATTGCATAAGTCTTCTTTGAAGAATAAATTTGAATTGATTCCAAGCGCATATTGTAGAATAGATATCAGTATTGGGTTCTAAAATACTCGCTAAAAATAATTCAACATCCATTAAGCCTTTAGAAGGCTCTACTAGGGCTCATGAAGACGTACAAATGCAACTTGACATATTAAAACTACAAGAGCAAGTGCACCAAATTTCTCTTTCGCAAAGACTAACAAAAAATGAAACGAAAGTTTTGAAGAAAGGCGTGGAAGCTAAGATGGATGGTTTGAACAAACGCATGGACACTAATATGGATGGTTTGAATAATGACATGGATGGCATGGAAGCTGGCATGGAAGACATGGAAGCTAGGATTGATGAAAAAATGGAAAACATGAAGAATGATATAAAACTAGACATGGAAGGATTGACAAAGTTGATACAAAAATGTTTCCTAATGGAAAAAATATAGTAAAGGAAACTCATGATAAGAAAAAAATAAATTTTAATCATGATTTCATAAACTCTAACGTTGGATGTAAGACCCACCATATTCCAAAGATCGATATGAGGAAGTTTGATGGCAAGGATCTCGTAACATGGATACTAAATATAGACCAATATTTTGATCTCAATAATGTGCAAAACACACAAAAGGTACGCATTGCATCATTATATTTAAAAAAAATACATTTGTATCATATCAATGGCCTTTCTCCCGTAAAAGAATTGTCACCTGGTCAATTTTTACGGAGGAAATGATAGCACATTATGAACATAGAAATATCAATACCTTTCTTAGTCAATTCATAAATATAAAACAAAAGGGTTCAGTGGTGGAGCACATTGAGGACTTCAAAAAATTGAATATAAGGGTAACTAATATTCCAGAGGAACAAAAGATTGGTGTATTCGTAGGGACTTTAAAGGATAACATCCAACATGAGGTTCATGTTTGGGAACTTGATTCATTGGAGAAGGCATCCAGGTTGGCAAGAAAAAATGAATGTAAGATTATGGCGACACCGAATCCTACCACTCACATCTATAAATATGGAAGTGCTGCTACCTCTAGACTTCCACAACCTACAAGGTTGACACCACAACAATTGGAAGAAAAAAGAGCAAAAGGGCTTTGCTACAGTTGTGATAGTAAATACAGTAAAGGTCATATGTGTGCTAAGAAGAAATTTTTTTACATATATTAAGAAGAGGAGGAAGAAAATGAACAATAAAATTCAAAAGAAGGTGATATAGACCAGGAACCAACACTGGAATAATAAGAAATGAGTTTGACCATATCGTGTAATGCATTGGCAGGAATTAGCACTCCTCAAACTCTCAAGATAGAAGGACATATCAACAAGAAAAAATTGATAGTGTTGATTGATTTAGATAGTACCCATAATTTTATTCATTGTAAGGTAGCCAAGGAATTGAATTGTGTCCTATACCCAATACCAAAATTTGAAGTGATGGTTGCAAATGGAGGAAATATAAATTTCTCTGAAAAAGCCACAATATCAAGCTCACTATGGGGGAATATGCATTTAATATTCCAATGGTTTCCATTCCAATAGTAGGTGCTGATGTTGTACTAGGAGTACAATGGTAGCAATCTTTTGGGACAGTAGCTTTTAATTTTCAAGAACCTTTATTGATTTTTTTTTTGGAAGGAAAAGTAGTTGAATTACGGGGTATCATGTGGAAGTCAGGAAAGATAATAAGCTCTAATTTCATGACAAATCTTCTGAAGAAATAAAAATGAGGCGTAATTGAACAATTATGCTCACTAGAAGTTCCAACATCAAAATCATCTATTTCTCGAGATCTCCAAAAAGTATTTGATAATCATTCTAAGGTGTTTGAAACTCCCAAAGGACTCGCACATATTCATGACCATGATCATGCTATTCATTTGATTCCATGAATTTTTTCTCCAAACATCAGGCCTTATAGATATCCTTATGTCCAAAAGAGTGAAATTGAACGTATGATTACAAAAATGTTAGAGCATGGTATAATTCAACCTACTCAAAATTATTTCTCTGCTCCAACTATATTGGTGCATAGGAAGGATGGATCATGGCACATGTGTCTGTATTATAGGGAGCTCAATAAGCTCACTATTAAAGATAAATTTCCCATTCGTGTGATTGATTGATGGATTATTAGATGAATTACATGGAGTAATTTATTTTACCAAGTTGGATCCTCGTGTAGGATATAATCTAATTAAAATTAAGACTGAAGATATTCTGAAAACAACATTTCAAACTCATGAGGGTCATTATGAATTTTTGGTCATCCCTTTTGGCCTTACCAATGCACCTTCTGCATTTCAAGTGTTGATGAATTCCATTTTCAAACCCTTCCTTAGAAAATTTGTGCTAGTATTTTCTAATGATATACTAATCTACAGCAGGTCTTGTAAGGATCATGTTCAACATGTTCATAGTGTTCTCAAACTATTGGAGGAGAAACAATTATATGCAAAAACATACAAATGTTTCTTTGGAGTACAAGAAGTGGGATATATGGGTCATGTTGTATCTCAGGAGGGTGTTAAGGTAGACCCTAACAAAATTGAATCCATTAAAGAATTGAAACTCCCCACAACCATAAAGTAGTTGCAAGGATTTATTGGGTTAACAAGGTATTATCTCATGTTTGTTAAGAATTATAGGAGAATAGCAGAACCTCTAACAACATTATTGAAGAAAGATGCATTTTCATGGACTTCTGAAGCAACTAAGGCCTTTGAACATCTTAAAGTGGCAATGTGACTAGCACCGGTCATAGCTGGGCCAAACTTCACAAAAAACTTTATTGTGGAATGTGATGGCTGAGGAAATAGAATTGGTGTTGTTCTAATGCAATAAGGAAGACCCATTGCTTTCGAAAATCATCCAATCAAAGGGAAGTATATAAATAAAGCTATTTATGAGAAAAAAAATATTAGTAATACTACATGCACTAAAGAAATGGTGACCTTACCTAATGGGAAGACACTTCAAGGTAAAAAATGATCCTGATAGTCTTAAAATTTTTTGGGACAAAGACTATCTTCATAAAGGCAACAAAAATGGGTCAGAAAGATGTTGTGTTATGAATTCGAAATAATATACAAAAAATGGAAGCTAAATGTTGTTGCAGATGCACTCTCAATAAAGAATGAACAGGTGGAAGCATATCCTTGGGCCATTTCTATTATTGAACCATATTGGATAACCAAAGCGAAGGTTGAATGGAAGAAGGACGAAGAAGTGTGGACAGTCATTAAAAATTTGGAGCAAGATCCTAATACATTCGATACATTTAGTTGGAAAAATGTTTCCTTCTGCTACAAAGATTACTTATACCTTTGTAAGAATTCCCAACTAAGACAAAATATTCTTTTGAAATTGCACACTTCTGATTTAGGAGGACACTCAAGATTTTTAAAAACTTACCACAAGGTGAACAAAGAATTTTTTTGGGATGGCCTTCAATATAATATTCAAAATTTTGTGGCAGAATGTTAGGTTTACCGGCAAAATAAAGTTGAGACAACTAATACCCCGGGTCTTCCATAGCCTTTATCCATTCCAAGTCAGAGTTGGGAGGAGATTTCAATGGATTTTATCACAGGTTTACCTAAGTCCGAAGGAAATCATGTCATCATGGGGGTAGTTGATAGAAGTACCAAGTATGCACACTTTTGTGCATTATCTCATATTTTTAAAGAAAGTACAGTTGCTACTACATTTATGGAAAAAATTCAAAAGATACATGGATACCCAAAGACTATTGTAAGTGACAGAGATCCCAGTTTTACTGGAAATTTTTGGACGAAATTATGGTCAAACTAAGATAGTGATTAAATGTTTGGAAGCATATATTTGTTGTTTTTTATCTGATAAACAAACACAATGGGTCAAGTGGTTACCTCTCGCTGAATTGTGCTATAACACTTCCTTCCATACTCCAGCAAAAATGACCCCATTTATGGCACTTTATGGATATCATCCATCATCCATCGCAACATATTTAACAGAAATTCTAAGGTTTAAGCAGTGGAAGATCACAACGAGCATCAACAAGATGTTCTCCAACTCTTAAAGGATAGCCTAAATTTTCCAGAAAATAGAATGAAACAACACGCAAATCAACATCGCAGAGAGAGAAGTTTTGATGTAGGAGACTGGGTATTTTTATGGACACAACCATACAAAAAAATGTCCCGCAAGCAAGCTAAGAATAATAATAAATTATCGCCAAAGTAATATGGTCCTTACAAGGTGTTGCAAGATATTGGTACTATGGCATAGAAATTGGAGCTTCCTGCTTTTGCGCGAGTGCATCTAGTTTTCCATGTTTCATGCTTAAAGAAGGTTATAGGTGAAAAACTTCTAGTTCAAGCAATATTTCCAAAACTTGATGAGGAAGGAAAAATCATATTGGAACCTTAAGCAGTGACAAAAAGAAGAACTCGACAGCTACGAAATTGATCAATTTCAGATTATCTCATCAACTTGAAGACCTTATCCACTGAAGGTTCTACATGGGAGGATGAGAATTTTATACAGAAGCACCCAAAGCTACGCAAGCGTTCAGGACACTTTTTTGAAGGGGAGGGGCATGTTGGGTCCCTATATTACTAGTCTAGTCCCTTATTGTTGTTAGTGTAGCCCCCTTATTATTATTGTTGTACCCGTGTAACCCTAATAATTTTATTATTGTGCGCTTACAATATTATTGTTAGGTCGGTTAGGATTATATTGCAACCCCATGGAATCCTATATATATACGGAGGTTTTTTCATTTATATCATAGAAGAATGTTCATTTATGTAATGTAAAGGAGGTTTCCCCCTTGAAGTGGCTTATTTCTAAGGTGTTGATCTCTCTTTTCTTCTATTTTGGAGCTGGTTTCATAACACCAATTTGGAATATGTTTTTGGGCCCTGCTCAGTAGTGGGGAAGGCTTCATTCATTAAGTGGTGAGAAGAAGAAGAAGTACAAGAAAATTTACATAAGGCATCCTTATACCTCCAATCTGAAAAATTCTTGAAAAATGGAGACCTTTGTTGCAAAAAGGGACAACACCATGAGATTATTGTCTCTGAGAGGTGTAGAATCCATATAAAATTTTCTCAATTTGGACAGTGGACAATTTATGGCCCTCTGAAAATGTGGCTCAGATCAATGTTCCACTACCTCCTAGAACGGCTCAGGGTTCCACCACCTTGAACTATGTGCCCACCTATACATGGTCTGCCTCGGTGCACTATCAAAATGTAGGTTTTTATATGAAGGACTAGCGGAGTTCACCACATCAGGTGGTTTGGCACACTGGTTAAAAGTGGAATTTGGTTGAGGATGGGTCGGGGGATCAAATCCCGCCCCTTGCATTTTGGATGTTGGTTATTGGCTACATTCGAATTATAGTGGTGTCGCACGCTCGGGGGCCGACCATGTGGGCTGAGCGGGTTTGACCCCCGCCGTCACCATTCTGCCTCTTGTGGTAATAACGTACACCATAATATATATATATCAAATGTTTAAACATAACACGGGTTTTAAAAGGGGTTTGCAGGGGTGACAACCTACCCCCCAACATTTTTCTTGAATTTGTTACAATCGGTTCCGTGGGGTCCGATGGGGGTCATGGGCTACTGACCCAAAATTTAATTATTTTTTATATGGAACTTTGACTGGGGGTGGCAGGGTTGATGGCCCGCCACCCCAAAAGATATATATATTTTTTCTTTCAATACAGAACGATAATTTTTCAAATTCTTGAAAATAATGGTTATTCGGAAAATTAAAGAGGCCATTATTTCATCCATTTTTGGGTGTTGGGTTCCCCGTCACTTGACGGTGAATTTTTGGGACAGCTAAACTTGGCCCCTTGCTCAACTTTGACCAAAACTTTGACTCTCTCTAACTTCTCCATGTAGGCTCGTATTTGAGATCCGTTCAGACCATTGGAATGAAGGTGATGAGAAATTCAGTCTAAACCTAGTTTGAGAGCAATCCGACCACTTTCAATTTTGACCTATCATCAGCCCTTTTGGTCTCCTGAGGGTGTCTATAGCCACATGGATCAATCAAAAGGAAACTCATCGAGTAGGTTGCAATCATGGACAACATATTACATCATAATTCCAAAAATAACATACGTATCTATAATGAATATTGAATTTTTATATGTTTATTAATTAAATTTGAATATGATGTTTTAAAATATAATGCTTACAGATATGAATATCATTTTAGCTATTAATATATGAAAATTATATATATATATATATATATATATATATATATATATATATATATATTGAATTATAGAGTTATTAATTAAATTTATTAAGTTTTTTATGTGTTTATTAATTATATGTTATGAAATATTACGCTTTTGAGTATGAATCACTATTATTTAAATTTTCTTTAATATAGTATGGATTATGATTTTTTGTTACAGTAATAAATACAATATTATAATATAACAAATAGAATTGAATCAATTTATTATTTTTAATACTTGTATTATTATTATTATTTTATAATTTAACACTTATTTTCACTTACATTAAAACATATCTTTCATATTTTTCACATTGAACTCGCATTTGAATGTTCCACTACAACATTTTCCCCATACTAGATTCAAGAGTGCCTCTAGGTGCATATATATATATATGTATATGATTAAAAATAAAAATATTTATCTCATTAAAGATCTCATAGTGTCAAAATTAATAAAAGAATAATAATTAGCTAAATTATAGATTTATTTGAATTATTATTACCACTATTAATGATAGAAGCAACTAAATATCCCTTCAACATATATACATTTAAAAAAACATGTACCAAAATGAAGATTCATTCTTACTTTACCATGGAGAATATTAACTTGTAAGTAGTCTTTCTTAGATTACCATGGTGAGTAGCACGAGTGAATAATACCAAATTCCCAAAAACACAGCACTCATATTCACATTACATATCTTCCTACGGTATTTTCAAAAAGTAGAAATGACATAAATATTTTGGAGATAAATCTAGACATTTTATTTTTTATTACTGCTCATATTTCAATCATTTCATAATTGAATGGAGGTAATAATTACAAATTTATATATTGAGATTAAATTTTATATAATGATTTTATTTTTTCCTTAAAAAGTTAAAAAGTTAAACTAAAAATAGATAAATAAATTCATGAGTTTCACAAGTGAGATTACTTAATTTAATATCAAAGACTATCTTAAGAATACACATAACCACCCTCTATTCAAATCTCATAAACCAGAATAAATTTCAATTAATTGTAAAATAAAATACATAATAAGAATACGATTGTTAATTCCCTAACCATGGTTAGGAAAAAACAATATAAAGGTGGCATGCCTACTACCCATCACATCCTCTCGCATAAAAGAGGAGGGATGGCATGGATATATTTCCCCATGTAAATCACCTTCACCTATGTTTGCATTAAGATGTTATGTCTCATTCGCTTCATGAGCACTTGGACCTTATGTCACAGGTATTTGTTTCATTGTAGGTTTAGTTGTGTTTACCACCGACAAGCAAGACATTTCCACTACAACACTAGCATCTTGGACGTTATGGTGCACAAAGGTCCCAGTCCCTCGGGTGTTGACCCTCAGCGTACACCCCCTATAAAAGTGATCTGAGATTGGAGTTTGGAAGTATTTTTAGCGATGCTGAGCTGTGGCATTTTGGAAGCGGTTGCACTAGGGATCAAGTCTAGAATTTTGAAGGATCCTTCTATGTCCAATATTTGAAGAATTTTCAACCTATTTTTATATGCATTATGAAATTCGGTTTTTAGGCTATATGGTATCTCGATCGTGTGGTAACTTGTTGAAATTCCTTGTGTTTTATTATTCAGTGATTTTTCCTAAATCTACCGTATGTATGCCCCTTCCATACACTTTTAGCTAATTCGATCCTTGAACTAACCTAAAAGTAGAGGGTAAAGAATCTTCTACTTTTTTCCTCGTTACTTTTGATTTGCATCATTTATCTACCCCTCCGTATTTTTTCTCTCTCTTATACTATCCATCCTTTTACTGTTATTCCCTATCACTATATGTGATCCTTGTGAGGGCCTTGAGGCTGAGGCCAGTAGGGTAGGCCTCGAGATTAGGCACCAGATTAGAAAAGTGAAATTATTTTTAATTCTTCCATGCCACCTAAAATTGAAGGGAAAATCAGTCAGTTAGAAGGTTTAGTCTCTAAATATCACCAAGCAAATTATGGCTCGAAAATCTAAACCAAACTAGCTAGTTCGGTTCTATATCGTGACCAGATAGGGGAAGACAAATGCAATACCTCAATTCCATCTCCCTGAAGAGGAAAATGAAGAGGCTGATCCATCGGGTAGTGAAAGAAAATTACAAGTACCATAATGAAATCATTGCATATCTATGAAATCCAACGAATTCAGCACCATCAATGTTATTAGTTAGTCAACCTCGATGGTTTCTTGGCATGTACAGAAGGTAGCCTTCAATGTGGCCACAAGCCTCCATCTCAAGAAACCACAAGTTCTTGGAATTCATCCCCTGTAACATCCTTTAATAATTGGCATCATCCCAACATTATTGCTTATGTTTTTACTTTTAAAAAATTAGTTTCCTTCAGAAAATATATAGCCAGCTAGAGGTGGAAGTTGATATGTTGTATTTCCATCATAGCGTATGCCAAAAACTTAGATGTGGGGGAGTAGTATTTTTGGGTAGCGTTGTATGATATACAATATATCTCGTGGTTTCTCTTGTGGCATACCATAACGAAGTTTTTATTTATCAATATAGAGGTTATCTTGAGGAAATACAAAAATTAATGAACAATAAAAGAATGATATGATATTTAATATATACTTATAATTGAATATTTTTTTCCTTTTATTCTATTACCTATTCATTTGAATAGGCATGTCTATTTCAGAATCTTGAGTCAAGAATTTTAAATTACTATCAATAATTATTAGCTGGGTGGTAGGGATTTAACATCCATAGAGTATGCTTAGTAGGACAAGAAACTCAATGACTGAAATTTATTTCCAATGTACTCATTCTTTTTTCCCCTTTTAATTAAATTTATTAATTATAAAAATGACATATGAACAAGTTCCATACCATCTAGTTATGCATTTTTGGGGTTGAAGTATTGATAAACCATGATGTTCACCCATGGTATTGTAACAATAAGTATTTAATAATATTGATGATAAAATGGGTGTGAATCTCCAAATTTAAGAATCATGAAAAGTTTTTCTAATATGTATATATTTTGAACTTATATGTTAACTCTTATTAAAATATAAACTAATTAATTCTTATAATTTTTTTATCAAATTTTAGAAATTTGATGAAGAAAAAATATTTATTTTTATTATGTATTGATTCTTATAGAAATTCACCAACCATTTAATTTATCTGGTTTTTGAATTACTGAAAAAAATATATAACAATTAAAATCCAAGTTGTAAATTTTTATGACGAAAATTTTATATATACTTTTATATAAAAAATACAATCCTTAAAAGTTACATATAGAGGAAGACAAAACACACCATTTGTAACACATTCAGAAGTTACATTGTGTTACAACCATAGGATATTATAATTTTTCACCTTACTATGATGAAAGTTAACATGTCTCACTTCTATGTATTAAGTGTTGAAGTTTTTATCTTGCATCTTAGTTATATGGTAGATACATTGCTGTGGTATAGGTTACGCCATGTTGACTACATCCAATTCACCCAATTTTATTGGTGGCCTAGGTTTATTTCCCCTTTATTCAGCTTTAGTCTCATTATATGGGATATTAATAAATTCCTAAAATCATGAATACTCACCAGTTCCCAACTTTCCATGATGCTCTTAAGCATTCTGCTTAACTTTTAGGAAACCAAAACCAAACCATGCACACTACTACACATTCCCTAAAATCACAAGCCTTAGTGCTAGAATTTGCCAAAATATGAACCATATGAGCATTATTTGGATCCAAGTACTAAAACCGAATGTGCTTAGCCTCTTGAACCCTTACTACAATCAACAATGTTCCTTAAATAGATGGAATTAAACCAAACTATTAGTTATGGCATAAATTTCCATGAAAATGTCTCATTAGTTTAATCAGTTGACATTCGAGATTGTTTTCCATTCGTTGACATTTTCCCTTCTTTGGCACTTTCCTAGTAGGGAAGTGGGAGTATGACAAAACAATAATTAATGTGAATTGTCCGATTTGTGAGGATTGTTAGTTGAAGGGACCACTCGATTGCATGTCACCACTCATCAATTCCACACTTTGACATTAGATTGTTGGAAATAGATATTACCTCAACTATCATGAAAGATTTATTATTGTTTTTTCTGTTAACTACATAACTTCAAACAACGAAAGTTTTAGTTAAGTCTACATGTTGTAGCAATTCACTGAGACTAAGGCTATATGTTCATATTTTCCACCATTAACAAAATATTGCATGAATTCTTCGTTGATACTTTTGTGGGCGTAGGATTGACCATCTCCACTTATAGTCTTCTTCCTCAACCTCACAGATTCAAAATACATAAAGCACAAACTTATAACCTACAACACAAAGATTAAGCAACAAAATAAGGGATAAATACCTCACACACACAATATAAACATTCCTTGTACGCAAATATAAATGCATTAATTCAATATAACAAACATTTATAGGAGATACAAACTCATTTACTTCGAAAATTTACACAATATTAATTACCACAAAATCTCTACAAGTGTAGTTTGATTATATGATGATTCTCACTCTCTAGTCTATTTATGACATATCTTGGTCCTTTTGTCTATTTTTTCTATGTGTTATCTATTCCCCTCTCTTCCTCATATTTAAAATATCTAGCCATTAATTAAAACTTCCCTAATTTTTCTACTCATTTCCTCCTTTCCCAAAACTACATGATATCCATTTCTCATTTCTCTCATTCGCAACGTGTTGCATGGACAATAATTCTAACTCATAAAAACTCCCAAAAAAAACCTATATTCCCTTATTGAAACTATGCCACTTGTATTTTCATGAGAAATTCAACATTATAATTTATACAAATTTTAACGAGAGAGCCCAATCCCTTTAGAGAATTCCAAGACCATTTAGGTCTAGAAAATATATGATTGACCTAAGTTTATGCTCCTACATTACACTCTAAAGGAGGATAATTTTCATGGTTTCCTTGTAATGGGTCCCCATTTAAGTTGTCGTGGATCCCAAACTCTTTCTAATATTGAACTTACTCATTAACTATGTCAACATCACTTCTTATAGTTATTTATTTTTTTGTTGTTGTCCTTAATATTCTAGGTTTCCATACTTTATTTTGCAATGTTCTACTCACCTTACTGTTGTAGTCTCTTGTAGTCAACTTATATATGTTTCTCACAATCTTCTTCACTTTAGGATGCCCATTCTTACATAACACATAAATTTTGATGTCCATCTTAGTCCATTTTTGACACATGCTATTACAACTACTCTATTGAATCTTTTCTTCCAAATTTAAAATTTTTATAGCCCCACATTCCATTCACTACTATCATAACTACTTAGCTTCCATTCTTCTTCACCATAAATTTCTTCAAATATATTTAGGGAACTTGATTTCCCTCTCAATGGATGCCTTATGAAATATTGACTTTCACTTCACACTCTCTCTTTTACATACATCTACACATTTATGACATCAAACATTAACTCTCGAAAAAGAATCCTCAATTGTAACAATGATTGTCTTCTTCTCTTCAGTATTGTATACCATCATGTATGTCATTGTCCCTTCGTGTGTATGAATATCTATTTAAACCATTGATTCATCTCTTATATCTTGTTGGTGAAATTTACTATTTTCTTCCTCCATGGAGTCCTCAATTTTTAGATTAACTATTTAGTATTCTAAAACTATCAATTATGCAATAAAGTCATTATTTATAAGGTTGTCATACCTTTTTCAACATGCTTCGATCTTCTTGTTGCTATCATCATCTTTATGGTTTGAAATAAAATGATTTATCATTGTTGCATTCTCACAATAACCTCTCCAACAATCTTGTTTCCTCATCAAATTACATCAACATTACATTTGAATGTTTCTCTTCATATTCCTCATCTTTATTCTATATGTCTTAAAAATCTGATATCTCCATGTTCATTGTAACAATAGGTTCTTACAACTATTCTCTAATAGCTAAAATTATCCATTGTGTATGGTTTCTGCTATGATTGTCTTTATATGATAGATTTGTTTCTTCCTCTCTTTTTTAACAATGCCTGGAAGTTGTTCATCATCTTTAATACCTGCTAAAAATGTTATTAAATGAAAATTATTATTAAAAAAAAAATAAAGCTCTCTAACTTCCATTTTTTTTCTCTATTATCATATATTATGTTATGCAACCAACTCACAAAATAGAAGAAAACATATATCAATGACTAAAAAATTAGCCACTTCAAGGTGGAAACCTCCTTTACATTACATAAATGAACAATTATTGCATGATACAAATGAAAAAAATATACCTTCTATATATAGGTGTCTAATAGGTCACAATATGACAATATGGGGATGAGATGGGCACAACAATAAAAATAATGGGGCTACACCGTTGGGGCACAATAATAACAATATGGAGACTAAATGGTCACAACATTAACAATACTAATAATAACAATAATGGGATACACTAGTATTATAGGGACGTAACATGCGACTCTCCCAAAATAATTCAAGAAAATTTATTGAAAATTAAAAGCTATACTCCCCAAGGATTGTAAGCAATGAAATCCTAGTAAAACATCAATGCCACCCATTGTAATAGAAATAAATTTCTAATTCAATACATATTCTCCCATGGTTAGATTGATATTATGGCACTTTCCATAGAAATTTATAATTCACCCATTTGAAACAATCACCTAACACTCTGGTGCTAGATATAGGAAGCAACTCAATCTCTTGGCTATATTACAATGAATAAAATTATCGGTACTACCTGAATAAATCAACACTATTACCTTTTTATTCTTGATATGTCCTTCTATGTTGAGAGTTTGAGGAGTGGTGATTCGTGCCAGTGCATGAAAATATATGTTCATATTCATTTATTACTTCTCTGGGGTTGGTTACTCGTGCATATCCTTTTCTTCCTCCCCTTCAAACTCTGTGTAAATTAATTTCTTCTCAGCACACTTATGACCTTCAGTGTATTTGATATCACAACTGTAACATAGCCCTTTCACTCTTTTTTCTTCCAATTGTTGTGGTGTAAACCTTATAGGTTATGGAGGGTTAGGAGTAGCAACAATTCCATATTTATAGTTGTTATTTGTAGTCTTCCTTGTCACCATATTGATCAATTTCCCTTCCACACGAGTGATCTATCTATTCTGGTTCCGATCTCAATACGTGCACACAATAACAACCATACATTAATGAGAAAGGATATTCCTAGGAATATCGTTAGATAAAATATAACATAAAATTATTACAATATACAATAATATACATGAAGGGAACATAGATATTCATTAATATAAAAAATATCGATTCAATACCATACTTACATCTTCTCCTCTTAGCTATTCGGCAATGCTACCCCACTAGATGAGAGTATGAAGGGAACTCTCCTATAGCGTGAGAGCTTAGGAGATCTCAAGATAATGGAAATATAGCAATAGGATATCAATATTTTAACAACAACATGTTTCTCAAATATTCACTCTCTCTGGAACTAAAATTACGACTATGTCGACAAACCAAAATGTGACTATAATGACTAGGAAACATGCAACTAACAAAAATGCAACAAGCCTAACCCTCTAAAACTATCCAAAATAAATAGATGAATGACAGGTATCTGGAGGATGAATGTAGATGCTCAGGATGACAAGAAGTTAAGAAAACTTCTAGTGGATCAGTCTTGGCCAACTCGAACCAATGAGTAATCGAGTTCATCTCCCAGGGAATATGAAACTCTAGAAACCCTTTCTTCAATTATGAGATTTTTATCAATTATATCAGTTATGAAATAAATATTATCTCATAATTATAATATTTTGGTGAAATAATTATGATAAATTTATCAATTATGTAATTTCACCCTCTTATCATGGGATAAATCTCACACAAGTAAATGAAAAGGTGAAAAGGGACTCAGTTTAGCCAAACAACTGAGGTAAGTGATATTGGGATTCTCTCACATAATGGAGTGGAAAATATATAATCACCTATTGTTGGTTTTTGTAGGGAATGGATGAGTTAAAACGGTAGGTTGTTGAGAAGACGGTGATGAAAGGAGCCTATGACTTCATCCATTTGAGGACAAATTTTAGCCTATGACTTCATCCATTTGAGGTCAAATTTTAGAAGGGAACTTGAGTTGTTGGCGATGCTCATTGGTGCCCCCTCCCTAACTGTCAGTGTTGGGTTTAGATTCCTGGGAATTTTGATTTTTCTGTTTATATTTTCAATTGTTCTTTTTCTTTTCACCACCAGTTTGGGAGTTGTTATTCGGTTCAGCGGAGTTGGGTTCTTTAGCAGAGCCATACGCACTTTTTGTGACTTGAGATCTAACAATCAGTTTCCCAAGTTAGGAATAAATTTGGCTCATGCGATCAAAAATATACCCAATGAGACCATCAAAATTTGGATGAGGAACATTCTCAGTTGGGTCAATGGGAGGCCTAGGGGAATTGGGTAAAAATTCTTATAATGTACCTGATTGTGAATATATGAGATCCAACTATTGGGTAGTTAAAATGGATTTCTCCTCGGTAATGGCTTGAAACATAGACACCTCTTTAGAAATTTGAGGTTGGAGTGATATGACGAACCATTTATGGAGGATCGCATAGGTTAACTTTGTTCTTACTAACCTTTTGCAATGATGCCACTCATGAATGTGACTAGAGATAAGCATGACATCATTTTCTTTGAATTTAGAGAAAAATCCAGGGTCAAGATCATACCGGGTGGGTAACTGAAAATATGTCAGGAAAGTTTGAGTTAATGTGGCAAAATCATTGTAGGACACAATGTCTAACTCAATGTACCATCTAGGAGCATCCCCTGTTAAATTTATTTGGAACAAGAGAGGTTTTATAGAATCATCTGGTGGTGAATTGGATGAACACCATATATGGTAAGTGGTGATATGGGTGAATGGATTCTCCCAAAGCTTAGCTTCAAACTTCGGAATATTAGATCGTAATTTGGTGGGCATCGGTGGCCACGAGAGATCATGACCAATTGGATCATTAGTAAATTTGGAAAGATCTGGTAAACCAATAGAAGATAGAAATGGATTATATATTTGAATAAATAGGTCATAAGTAAGAGAAGCCCCTAACCAACCTTGCAGTCCCCTCAAAAAATTGTTATCTGGAAGTGCTTGCTGGTGGTGAAAATGGTTCGCCCTGGCAATACATTGTTGTGGGCCAGAGTAACTTGTAGATGGATAGTCTCCCCCAGGGTAAAAACCTCTAGAGAGAAATGGACCCCCAAAATCACAAATGTTAATGGGGTTGTACCATGCGTGAAAAGAAGGAACGGGCTCCACAATATGACTAACATAAGAGGAATCAAATGGATAATATAAGGTACTTGCAGCAGGGTCTCCCACAAGTAAAATAGCCCCTCTAGTAAAAACATTGGTAGACGACATCCCTAAAAAGAGCGAACTATAGAAACCTTTCATCATAGTAGATATTACGTTGCCCGCAGGATGACTAAGGACAACTGGTGATCCCAAACATGGATTCCTGGAAGTAACTGTGCCTAGCTAAGGAAACGTAATAGTCGGTTGGGCAAAGGATGGTGTCTCAATTCCTGGACCTACTAGCTGAGTAGGTTGGGGTACCATAGACAACATAGAGGATGGTGTGGGCATATTAACATTCAAGAAACTAGTGGGAGCCAGAGATGAGACACATTGAATTCCCTAAGAAGAATTAAATGGTGTGGATAGAGCAGTAGGGATAGCCATACTAAGAGATGGAAACGGTGTCATTGCAACCGATACTGATGATGCAGATGGTAGGGATGTCTCAGACTCTACCATAGGGTGAATATTAGACTAAGGAACTTAAGTGTAAGATGGTGTAGAAATGTTAGGATTCAACCAAAGTAAGGTAGGCCGGAAAGGGTCATTCGAAGGTGGGTTGGCAAGAGCATCAGAGTTATCTGCCAAACTCTCAATTAAAACTAGATTTCTATCACTGGGTCCAGACACAAATTCCAACACTATATGGTGGTTTAAGTCACGAGTGTCAACATAAACTCTCCATGCAGGAAACATAATTCAAGTTCATTCAGGAAGTAAACCTTGAAGGCAACGTGAACATCGACGTGCAAATTTAGCCTGGGTGATAGTAAATAAAACACATTTAAGTTAGTGTGAACGCCCTAAGGCAAAAATTAGTGACTCAGAACAAATATCATGCTCTAGAAATGTCCTAAAATATAGCACACACAAACATAACACAAATAATATAGCAGTGGAATGTTTATACTACTAACCTGCTTCCCAACCCTTTGAGCTGCAAACTAGGGCAAAGTGCCCCGACAAGTGCAACTCCCTGCGAGCGGACTGAGAGAGTATGAATAATATCCATCCCATGTACAGAGAAGAGGAACTTGAAGTTGCACCTATGTATGAACCCTAGAAATCAAGTCCTTTAATTCCAACACATACAATAACATGGCTTGGGGTGACAGTCGCAGAACAAACCAACATGCAAGGGCAGGAGAATTTACCCCAAAAGAAGCGAGGACCGAAATTCCCTTGAGAGTTACCTCCTAAGTGGTCCCTAAGTGATAAACATCATTTGTATGCGTGTCAATTCCACTATATCACGCCACCTGAAATTAACAAAGTAGGTTTGTGTCACCCTGCTTATCCCAAGTGTGACCTCATTCTTGACCCATGCGTAAGAAGGGCTTCCTAGATCACACTACTTCAAATGGATTTTTACACCCTACCACAATATTCTGAGTTGATTTTATGGTCTTGGAGCAGTTAACCCACACTCCTACCTCTAAGACCCTAGCATAAGCTAATGTTGATGTACTACCAGTAAAAATAAAAGATGTATTGAGTTTTTTTATTAGCACGTTACTTTTAATGGTTGTTTTTTACTCAAGTGTGAAGCAATGTGAAACTGAATTTTTTTGTAGGACTCTTAGTTAGTCACCCAAATGAAGCTATATGAATTATTTTTTTCAATTCAATGAATGATAGCTATGAGAAAGAAAAATATTATCTAATAGACCAATGCCTACTGAGATGCACTTTTTTGTTAAGTCTTCCTGAATGAAAATTATACAAAAAATTTTAATTAATGACTCAAAAAAACACCAAAAATGAATCTGATAAAGAGATAAAAAAAGCCTCCCAATCAAGAACGCAAAGCACTCGAAAAGAAAAATAGGTAAGGAAAAAAAAACCACCCAAAAAAAAATACACTCAAAGCCATAAAAAATGAAAGCCAAAGTGAAAGAAAAACATGGAAATGTCAATCAAGGAAGCGATCTAGCACGATCCCCCCCCCCCCCTGAGGAAAATGTTCTATAATGGACTAAACTACATCCTATATCTAAAGAGGCCTAAACAATATCTATAAATAAGTGATACAATGTGACAAAACACTCTTAGCAGAACTAGATGAGAAAGATAGGGGCTTCACTCAATGAACCTCTGACCTATCACATGCATTCGTGGCATATTAAAAAATACCCTTAATTTGACTACATATCGGAAAATACACCTAAAAACCACATTATTTAACCCCCTACCAATACAAACCCAGTACACCTTCTCAATTAAAAAACAACTACTTCCACTAGATATTGTAGGTATCCATTTTTAAATTAACACTTTTTATACCCCTTTATATTTTTTCATTAACTTTGAGATCCATTTTTTATGCCTTCCAATATAAGAACCCTTTACCCCCTATATATCCCCTACTATATTATGCCATTTTTTATTCAATATATATCCCCCAATATGAACCCACCTGGTATGGTATTGCTCCCCCAGTGAAGCCCCTGTGTGCAAAACTAGTCACAACACCACCATTTGTGACTATAGTGATAAAAAAGAAAATGGATCACTCAACAAGAAAGCATGAAAATGAGAAATAATATTAGAATATGAAAGTAAAATGTGAATCATATATAATTTATCGTTGAAGACAACCAATCAAAATTGATAATTAAGTTAACAGCCAAAACTCAATGCTTAATCCAAGTCACCCAATCAAAAATCAAGAAGAGGATCACACAACAATGAGTAAGGGAAGACCTTGGAAGAACTCACCAAAATAAATCAGATCATAAACATCTGACATTTGATCACCTACATCAAATGATATATCCAACAGATCTCAATATATCAGCAAAAAACCTAAAGAGATAAGCAAAACCAAAATAAATAAATAAAATAGTCGTGCGCGAGGGTAGAAGAAAAAAGCTGGCCAATTTTAATTGGCCATGACTCCTTCATACATAGAACATTTTCGATTTTTTTTATAGGTAAAATTTAAATAAATAAAAAAATATGTAATTAGTTTTACCAAGATATGTACAAAAACTAGAAGAACCAAATTGAAATCTTAGCCACATCGGGGGTGGGAGAATAAGAAAATTGGCCAATTTTAAGTGAACGTAACTCCTTCATACGGAATTAGTTTTCAATATATATTTTTTTAGGTAAAATTATGAGAAAACTCTAGATCTATGCCCAGTAAAATCAAATTTTGTTCATGAATTTCCTGAATTGTATTTAAAATGTGAAATATGTCATTCTCTCTTAAAAAATTAGAAAACAAAACTCCAGATATAAGATCAACTCATATCTACAACGTGGGGCTAATAACCTTATATAATAACTGAAAAAGTCGCAAAAACGTAAGGAATCGAAGAAAAAAATATATGGGAGGATATGATCAGGATCTAAGGAAAGGCGGATATAGAAGTGATTGCACTCCCATTGAAATCACCACTTTTGTTTTAGGAAGAACTGCAAGGAGTTGTTTCCCCATGATCTAGTGTCCATTTGATCACCAGATAGACAGAAGCATAGTCAAAAATAAATTTAACATTCCAAATCCATCATGATATACAGGTAGTCATGCAATCATTCCAATATTATGAGGAAGGATAGGCTACCTTTTGTCTTACTAGTTCTGGGATAGATCTTCAGTTCGATGTTGATCTATTGTGATTCCACACAAGTGATCTATCTGATCTACTTCTAGTCTCAATGCCTACACACAATCACAACCATACAGAGATGACAAGGTATCTTCCTTGGAATATCATTAGATAAAATATAACATCAAACAATTACAATATACAATCATATACATGAAGGGAACCTAGGTCTTCATTAGTATAAAAAAATATCACTTCAATACCTTACTTCCAACTTCTCCTCTCCATTATTTGGCATAGTTTCCCAACTAGATAAGAGTATGAAGGGCACTCACCTATAGCATGAGACCTCACAAGATCTCAAGATAATGGCATGATAGAAATAGGGTGTCAATAGCTCAGTAGCAGCATGGCTCTCCAAAATTCACTCTCTAGAACTAAAATTATGTCTATGTCAACCAATAAAAATGCGACTAGGAAGACTATAAAAAATACAACTACCATAACCCTCTCCAATGATCCAATATAAGTAGGTGAATGAAAGGACTCTGGAGGATGAATGTAGACACTCAGGATGACGAGAAGTTAAGGAAACTTCTAGTGGATCAGTCCTCCCCAGCTCGAATTAATGAGTAAACAACCTCATCTCCTAGGGAATGGGAAACTCTACAAACCTTTTTCACAATTATGAGATTTTTATCAATTATATCAATTATTAAATAACTATTATCTCATAATTATAATATTTTGATGAAATAGTTATGAGAAATTTCTCAGTTATGTAATTTCATCCCCTTATAAAGGAATAAATCTCACATAAGTAAAAGAAAAGGTGAAAATGATGTATGTTAGCCAAAAAACTGAGGTAAGTTGATATTGGGCTTCTCTCACTATAATGGAGTGGAAAATTTGGTTATAACAAAAATATTTCTATATCTGTAGTATCCATGTTATCAGATCCTTGCCATCAAACTTCCTCATATTGATATTTGGAATTTGGTGGCTATTATATCAAACGTTAGAGTCTATGAAATCATTATTAACATTTTGTTTGTTCTCATCATGTGTTTCATCTTCTACCTTTTCACCATTAGGAACACTTTTTTGTAGCAACATTGTTAAACATTCGTTCCAACCTCTCATGTTTGCTTTTAGATCAGTCTTCATGTCTTCCATGTTGCCTTTCATTTTTTCCTCTATACCATCGATCTTATCTTCCATACCATCCATATTAGCTTCCACGTGATTCATATTAGCTTCCATGCCTTTCTTCAAGCCATCCATTTTACCTTCCATTTCATTTTCAGTTACTTTTTCTGAGAGCGACATCTGTTGCACTTGGTCTCAAAATTTTGATATATCATGTTTCACTTCTTCCTTTTCATGGATCATAGTAGATCTTTATGAGGGCTTAATGGGGGTGGAACAATTTTTCAGAGGCATTATAGAACACAATACTGATATCAATGCTTCAATATGCCCTTGGAATCACTTAAAAATGATTTTTAAACAAAATTTATGCGATTTTTTTTTAAAAAGCACACATTTTTCTTGCTTTTGAGGAGCTAAATATTTAACTTAATGTATCTTTGTGATTTTGGATCCTCAAAATTTCAATGTGGTTCCTATTGTATCCTTCTCAGTCTTCTTTCCAATGCCACAAGTGAGAAATAATTTGGATTCCCTAAGAGAAAGCTATGCCCTATCTCCCACAATTACCTAATTATGGACTAGTTCCATAGAGAAAACATGTACAATGTTCCACGTTTCATTGTTTCCACCGTCAGCTCTGAAAATGATACACAAGAAACTATAGTTTGTGCAATTTTAGTCACTTTTTACTGAATTCAAATCTAATGGCTGAAATGAACATTATGATGATTTTCCGTCAGTCACTTGTCTAAGATTAAATTATGTAGCTTGTGAAAACCCTAAATTCCACCGATCATATCTCCCAAAATATTTTGAACCAAATTCTGAACATTTTACATGAATTTCATCAAGATTTTGGCTCTACATGGTAAGAATTTGAACATTCGATTCCTCGTAGAGAAATAGTTATATCAAAAATTTCAAGATGACCGGTTTAAAGAATCAAAACCTTAGAATCCCAAGCTTGGATATGAAATGTTTTGAAACAAACTCAGAAAATAGAAGAAAAGATAGATAAATGACTTAAAAATTATCCACTTCGAAGGGGAAACCTCCTTTACATTACATAAATGAATAATACCTATATGAGACAAATGGAAAATCATACCTTCTATATATAAGAGTCTAAGGGGTCACAATATAACAATATGGGGGACCAAATGGGCACAAAAATAACAATGACGGGGCTACACCTATGGGTCACAATAATAACAATAAGGGGATTACATGGGCACACCGTTAATAAGAATAGGGCTACACTAGTATTATAGGGACCTAACATATTCATGATGATCTCAAATTTTCAAAAAATCCATGAGACTCTCATGAAATATCTCACACTCGTCATTATATTCCCCAAGGAATGATAATTTATCGAGTTCACAATCCTAAAATTTCTCTTCCTCATACTTAGCTACTCTCAGTTCCTCTACATGAATCAAAATCACACTATGTGTCTCAACTTTTTCCTCAAATTTATTGTAAAATGTTTGTTAATAGGCCATCTAACCTCCTTCATTCTCCAGCCACATCTGTAGTCTTTTCACTTTCCTATAGCATCATCATCAATATACTAAGTTATTCCTTCATCCCAAATTCTCTATTGAATTCCTCTTGACTCATAATTTTCATCCCTATGCCATTTTCTTTGGAATTTCCATTATTTCATTATGCCTTTTACTTGACCCTTCTAATAGCCAAGAATAGTCATCTTCACTCTTCCTTTCTGAAATTTACTTGTTCTCCACTTATGAGCTATAGTAAGTCTCTACAATAACAAGAATTTTTCACCTTACTACAACAACTCTCCAATATTCAAATAAACTTGGTTTTTTGGTGTTTATGGTTCTCTCATTTAGAACCTTCGGTGATTCCTTTGCTCCTCGGAGGCTTGTACATTCTACTAACCTTCAATAGCCTCACTTGATTTTCCATTTAGACAAATATAACCATATTTATGATGATGGATATATTTTTACAACTTATACCCAACCTCACTTCGAATTGATACTTGTATCCATTATGAAATATTGGTTGCAAAGGCTACAAAAAGTTTCCTTCCCTCCCTACTACTACTTTCACTTTACTTAATCAAAAAAAATTTAACATCAAATAATTTTCAAATATCATCATATATACAATCCCAAGAACTTCTAAGAACTTGCTTCACAATTCTACAATAAGATTTTTCTATCAGTTTTCTCCAAAATTTCTCGAAAATTCTATTGACAATTGTCCTGACTTCCACTCGGTTGGAATTGTCTTCGATTTTGTACAATATTCTTTGAGTTCTATCTCCTTATCCAACATAAATAAATCATTTCTTATCACCTCTCAACACATTCTCATATCTATCATCAGTAAAAATAAATCTATTACCTTTGTTCTTCCATTAATGTTTCTATGCTTACATATTTCCATTCAAAGCTTGGGACGTTTTTCTAATATCTTCTATAACTTTGATATTTTGTGTTTATCTTATTTTAATGTTGTCATTGGATTCAACACTTCTCTATAATAATTAATGGGTATTTTACATATACTATGACTCCAAAATTTGATATTGAATGCATTGAATTCACCCACATATATCAGTGGGCTAGGTAGATTTCATGTTTAGTCAATCTACCTGATCATTCTTCTATATCATTGTATGAGATTTTTTAAAAATCCCCGAATCATATCTATAGATCAATTCCTAACTTTAAAAAATCCTCCTATGCACTTTCCTCAATTCCTAAGGAAACACAATCAAATAATGCATAATTCCCACTCAATCCCCAAACTGATAGCCCTTAGCACTAAGATTTACAGAAACCTATACCATATGGCCATGGTTCAAAAATAAGTATTGAAAGTAAAAGTGCTTAGACTATAAAGACCATATGACAACTAGCACTCTTGCTTAACTCAATGATGGTTGACTGAATAAGCAATGATGGTGTCAATTTATATAAAAATGTCTCATTTATTGTGTTTTTTGACTTACAGGATTTTCTGCCACTCATTGGGGCTTCGGTGGCTTTGATATTTTCCTAATATGGTGGTGGTGGTATGACAAAACAAAAGTTAAAATGAATTCTCACATTTATCGATATCATTAGTTGAGGACCGCTCAACTCCATGCTGGAAAATATAACTTCTACACTTCCATGATAATCCAATGGCAGTAGGAAAATCTTCAATTATCGTGAAATATACCTATCTATCAATTCGTTAACTAATGAAAATTCAAATAGCTCAAGCTTTGGTTAAGACTCCACATCGTAGCAATTATTTGTCGTACAATGAAATCACATATTTCCACTCTTAAAAAAACTTAGAACTATGAATATTGATATCAATTCCTTGCCAATTCTTCATTGATACACGTGGTATCCTGTGAGGGTTTACTATCTCCACTTATAGTCCTCTTCCTCAACCTCACAGATTCAACATTAGCAAACATAAATGTATCACATGAAGCACAAAGATCAGACAAGAAATGTAACATACTTACCTAACACACATAATCTCAACATTCCTCATACATATATTATAAGTAAATTTATTCAATATCACACAAATTGATAGGGGATCTAAACTAATTTAATTTAGAAAGATACAAACTAATCTTTAAAACAAAATCTATTCAAGTTTGGGATTACTACATGATAGTTTCCCTTTCCATTATATTTTAAACATCTCTCCATCCTTCCACCTCTATTGGTTATCTCCTCTATGTTACCTTATATTCCTCCCATTTAAAATACCTAGCCATTAACTAAAAGTTCCTTAATTTTCCTACCTATTCCCATTTGTACAAACTACATAACACTCTAACCCAATTATTTGTCTCTTTTACTAATATGAATGGAGTATGTTAGTGTTGTTGTGCTAATTACTCTTTCATATTATAAATTCAATGTTTTATCTGTGCTTAAGGTGTTATGTTCCCTTGAAAATTATCAAGTCTCATGAGTGTTTTTTTATGCAAATTTAATGAAAATTTTAAAATTAAAACAAAGGCTTAACAATAGTAAATAAAGTATAGGCCATCACCATACAACACATAAACACAAGTATTTGATGAATGAGTTCACCCTTGCTCGGCTACATCTTCTTGGTACAACTTCCATGGCTTGGACCTATATATTATGATCAAATTGACAAATTGACCTATTTATGAATCTTTTTTTCTCCCGAAACCTGCACCAATGAGTCCAAAATTCCCAAAAATGGTCAACTAGCCTCTTTTTTCACCCAATTTTTTTGAAAGCTCCAAAATTTATGGCCTTTTTAATTTTTCCCACAATTTCTGGCCTAAATTTAGCTAACTTGAGCTAAATTCGGCTAAGGGAGTTAAGCTGATTGTTTCTCTCGATGGTGGACTACCAAACTAATTTGTTTTAATATTAATTAATATTCATTAAAGTAGTTAAGTGCATTTAGTGCTAATTAACCCATGTTTAACCCTTAATTCTACACTTTTTCACTAATACAGATTAATGTTATAATAATGTGAATTAATGTTAATTTAATGCAGGTTTAAAATTTTTAAACTCCGCATTAGGAGATGGCTCCACCCATTGGTTACGCACTTTGGTCAAATGATTTGAGGGCTGGCCCCCTCTCTCCCCACCATAATACATGGTCCAATTCAAATACATGTGGATTAAATATACGGTTAAGAACCATTGGTGTGTCATGGTGGCATTTGGTGGGCGTGTTGCATGGGAGGCAGTGGGGTGAAACCCTGATGCCTCGACCCAGGCATTGAAATTTTTTTATGAACCATACCATAATGTGGGGTGTGAGGGGGAGGCACGTGGCTACCCCAGGCTACAGCACATGTCCTCTCCCCATTGGCAAAAATTTAAACCTATAAAAACATGACAAATCACCCAGAAATTCAACCAATAAGATACCTCCACTTGGATGGTTGTCATTCACCACAGGAAAAGACAAAACATGGACCCTGCCAAGTCAGCATGCCATGTAAATAGTAGAGACTACTGACTCGGCTCCTTATCACCATTTTTTTTCCTATTTGTTCAAACGAACAAAATTCATTTCCGAGAGCATACAAAGTCCGTTTTTTGTGAAACAAAGTGCACCAGATTCAAGACGACAACAACTATGTGGTTTTTTAGGTTCCATGCCATTCCAATAACTTAGATCCTTTAGCATAAAACTAATCACTTAATCATTCCTCCCCACTCGAAGCCTTTTCACCCCAAAATCTCTTTCATTATTGAACATGTGGATGAGGGTATAATTCCCTCACCCTTCTAGTCTCAATCCGCTAGAATTTTCCCAATTTCTCTATATGAGCCTTTCATAAAAACTAATATTTTTCCTTGATTCTAGAGACCCTGTCTTCTTGTTGTAGACACCATCATGCTGCAAATTCCCATAATTTACAAAACATTAAGATGTCCCTGAAGAAGAAAACTTTTTCCCACCTCGATTGTGAATAAAATTAAATTTAAAAACTGTCTCACCTCGAACATTGTCGACATGGTGATTTTTAGCTTGTCTTCCTTGTACCCGCGTCCACTTTTGACCAAATTTTTCCACCATTTCCATTTATCATTTTAATTTACCAAAATCAAGTACTTTTGTAACCTGTGCCTTCTTTGTCAAATTGTTTTGGTGTTTTCTCTTTGACCTTTGCACTCACTTGCACCGATATCTTGTTTCTATCACTACTGAACACTAATGTAGACTGCAACAAATCTATAACATCTTGTTTACCTCTTATCAAAGCCAACATGTTAGAGTCTAGAAACATATTATTCCAAAATTAGCAACTTCAATAAAATGATATTTATCAATTGATGCATATTTTTGAAAGGTCTCATTCAAAACATCACTATTGTTGAACATTAACAAACTCAAATTTTAAATTTTATTCATTATTCTCTTCATTTATGCTACCTATATAAGAGACAAAATCTTCCTCTTCTTATACACTCTTACTATGTAATCAATTCCATCCTTAAACAAGTGGTACTTATTTTCATGGCGATGAAATACTTGCCTCCTATCATACATATAAGGACTTCTAAAAACAATACCTGGAATCTAAAGAGACACTACATCAAATTCAACTTCGTTGATAATGTTTTAATTAATTGCAAAACTTAGAATGCACTTCTTTGTCACCTGCAAGTTTTCATTCTTGCATATAAACCATAAAGGATAAGGTCTTGGATTCGTAACAGTTTCAATATTTAACTTATTAACTAAGTATTTAGAAATCAAATTAGCTTGAGAACCACTATTAAATAGTGTGTCTATTTTGGTATTCTTTGAAACAACCATAATATGAAAGAATTTAATTCTTGTATCTTCATCTTGAGTTACATTGCAACAAATTGAAGAACTATTGCTTGCTATGTTTTTACCTTTCAAACCCATCATTGTAATATTGGTTTCATATCGTCAATATTAACCTCAGTCAATTTCAATGATTCTATTTTTCTTCCCCTTCTCTTTGCTTTTAAGTTTTTTTGGTTTCAACTCTGGATGCAGTTGCCAACAATCATCTTCACCATGGCCATTTCTCGAAACATGTTTATATATGAGTTTCTATTTCTCTATTTTAATGGAACCATTTTTCTTTCCTCTTCCATTAAAATTACCATTTCCTTTACTTTCATACTTAAGGAAACTATCATTTTTCTCATATGTTCTATGTTTTCCTCTTACTTCTAGATGTATGGCTTGAACATAAACCTCGTCTATGTTTGCGTGACTGGACATGAGAATAGTATGTTTCGGGTCAATACATAAATCCCCAATATTTTTTAATAAATTTTCATGAGAATACAAATTGACACCAAAAGTAAGATCTCTTCTCCTAAATCAATGATTGTAATCTTGCATAGTTTTCGCTTTCAATTGTCTAAAATTCCAAGAGAGAATAATAACATTTTGAATGTAAGCTAGAGCGTAAATTCTCCCTTTAATGGCATCAATAAAATTTGACCAAGACATTGAGATATTATGATGGTTTTTAATCTCCTCTTCTGCCTTTGCTTCCTACCATATAAGTGTTGCACCCTCCATTCTCAAAGAAGAGAGTTGAACCTTTATGTCATATTATTGAAGGTTATGGATTCTGTAATAAACCTCCAATTTATGAATCCAATTATCCAGCTTATCTTCATTCACTTCTCCATTATACATCGGTAGCTCAAATTTGACCTCATGTTTAAGTAAGGGTGATTTACGAGCTCCTTTTGAAGTATTTGTATGAAGAAATTGTAGGGCTGACATAGTGGAAGATGATGAAGAGGAAGGTTAAGATGGTGGTGAGGATGATGGTGGAGTGGACAGTGGCTTTTTACCATCTCCATTGCCTCCTCATCCTAGAGAATCCTCTTCTCTTGGAGGCCTTGAACTTTCTCCTTGCATCCTTTAATTCCTATCCTCAAAGAGCACTTTAACCATCTTAGTCATATCAAATAATGCCTTCCTAAATGCTATCTCATATTCTTTCATGGTATGTTATCCTTCATTAGACATGGTTACTAAAGACTCAAGTTCAAATTGAGGAAGTGTTGGTGTTGAAGAATTTGGAAACCTTTCTCTTCTTCCTCTTGACCCAACTGCAAGCCTCTCAACCAGCTTACCTTTTCCTCTTTTTATTTTTAACCTTGCAAGCATGAAAAAATATTGAAACCAATTAGAACCCTTCTTACACAAAAAACCTAAAAACCACGAGAATAATACCAAAAATGATCTAAATAGGGTATGGTAGCATTGCCATGCTAATTACTCTTTCATATTCTGAATTCAATGTTTTATTTGTGCTTAAGGGGTCAAGTTATCTTGATAATTATCAAGTCTCATAAGTGTTTTTTAATGTAAATTTGATGAACAATTGAACATAAAAAAAAGGTTGAACAACAAAAAATAAAGTACAGAACATCACCATACAACACATCAACACACGTATTTGACGAAGGAGTTCACCCCTCGTGGGCTACATCTCCTTGGTCAAGCTTCCATGTCTTACGCCTCTATATTATGCTCAAATTGACAAATTGACCTGCTTACAATGCTCTTTTTCTCCTGAAACCTAAACCAATTAGTCCAAAATGCCCAAAAATAGTCATCTAGCATCTTTCTTCACTCATTTTTGTCAAAAAATCCAAAACATATGGCTTTTTTTATTTTTTCGCACAATTTATGGCCTAAATTTAGCTAACTCGAGCTAAATCCATTTAACTTGAGTTAAAATCACAGTTCCACCGGATATGGTGGATTGCAAAACTAATTTGGTTTAACAATAATTAATCCGTATTAAAGTAATTAAGTGCATTTAGCACTAATTAACCCATTATTAACTCTTAATTCAACACTTTTTTGCTAATCTCGATGAATGTTATAATAATCTGGACTAGTGTTCATTTAATGCAGGTTTAACATTTTTAAAATCCACACTATGAGCTAGATCTGCCCATTGGTTATGTGCTTTGGTCATATGATTTGGGGGTTGGCCCTACGAGGCTAGCCCCCTCTCCCACGGCCATAATACATAGTCTAATTTAAATACATGTGGATTCATTATAAGGTTAAGAACCATTGGTGTGGCGTGGTGGAATTGGTGTGCATGTTTCATGGGAGGTTGCGGGGTCAAACCCTGATGCCTCTCCCTGGACTTAAAAAAAAATTGCACCATATTATAGTGGGGGGGGGGGGACACTTGGCGGCCCCAAGATAGAACATGTGTCCTCTCCCCATTGGACCAAATTTAAACCAATAAAAACACAACAAATCACCCAAAAATTCAACCAATAAGATTCAACCACTTGGGAGGTTATTATTCACCGGAGGAAAATGACAAAAAATGGACCCTTCCCATTCAACATGCCAGGACCGCAGTATGCACTGTTGACTCAGCTCCGTGTCGCCATTTTTTTGCGTGTTTGTGAAAATGAACAAAGCTCATTTCATGGAGCATAAAAATTCCATTTTTCATGAAATGAAGTGCATTGGATTTAGAACGACAAGCACTACGCGTTCATTCAAGTTTCACGCCATTCTCATAATTTTTATGTTTTAGCATAAAACTAAGCACCTAATCATTCCTCCCCACTGGAAGCCTTTTGGACCCCAAAATATATTTCATTACTGAACATGTGGATGAGGGTATAGTTCCCTCACCCTTCTAGTCTCAATCCACCGGAATTTTCGCAATTTCTCAATCTCAGCTTTTCATAAAAACTAATCTTTTTCCATGATTCTAGAAACCCCGTCTTGCTATTGTAGACACCGTCCTATTGTAATTTCCCATAATTTTGAGAACATCAGTATTTCCTTTAAGAATAAAACTTATTCCAAGATCAATCGCCAATCAAATGAAATTTAAAAACTCTCTCACCTCGAACAATGTTGACATGGTGATTTTTAGCTTGTCTTGCCTTGTACTTGTCTCGACTTTTGAACAAAATGTTTTCACCATTTCCATTTATAATTTTAATACCAAAAATAAGTAATTATGTAACCTATACCTTCTTTTTTCAGATTTTTTTCGAATTTTCTTTTTGACCTTTTCACTCACTTGAACAAAAATCTTGTTTCTATCACTACTAAACACTATTGTAGACTACTACAAATATATAACATATTGTTTACCTCTTATCAAAGACAACATGCTAGAGTCCTGAAACATTATTACAAACATTAGAAACTTCAATAAAATTGTATTTATCACTTGATAAATCTTTTTGAAAGGTTTCACTCAAAACATCACTATGGTTGAACATTAACAAACTCAAATTTTAACTTGCATTCACTATTCTCTTCATTTCTCCTGCCTGTATAGAAGACAAACTCCACCTCTTCTTATATGCTCTTACTATGTAATCAATTAAATCCTTAAACAAGTGGTACGTATTCTCATGGTGATGAAATACTGCCCTCCTATCATAAATATAAGGACTTCCGAAAAAAATACCTGGAATCTAAAGCGACACTATATCAAGTTCAACTTCGTCAAGAAAAATTCAATTGATTGCAAACCTCTTAATGCACTTCCTTGTTACCTGCAAGTTTGCATGTTTTCAGATCAACCCTAAAGGATAAGTTCTTGGATGTGTAACACTTTCAATATTTAACTTCTTAACTAAGTATTTAGGAATGAAATTAGCTTGAGAACCACTATCAAATAGTATGTCTATTTTGGTATGCTTTGAAAAAACTCTAATATGAAAGAATTCAATTATTGTATCTTCATCCTGAGTTTCATTGGAACAACTTGAAGAACTAGTGATTTCTATGTTCTTACCTTTCAAAACCATTTTTGTAATATTTTTTTCATCTCGTGACTCTGAACCTACATCGTGTTCAATGACTCCAGTTGTTTTCTCTTTCTCTTTGGTTTTAAGTTTGTTTGGTTTGAACTTTGGATGCAGTTGCCAACGATGGTCTTCACCATGGATATTCTTTGAAATATGTTTAGATATGAGTTTCTATTTATCTATTTTAATAGAAACATTTTTCTTTCCTCTTCCATTAAACTTATCGTTTTATTTAACTTCATACTAAAGGAACTATAATTTTTCTCATCTGCACTATAGTTTCCTCTTACTTCTAGATGTATGGCTTGAAACACAAACCTCATCTATGTTTGTGGGACTATACATGAGAATAACATGTTTCAGTTCTATATGTAAACCACCAATTATTTTAAGAAATTTTCTTGAGAATACAAATTGACACCCAAAATAAGAGACATTATCCTAAATTCATGAGTGTATTCTTAAACACTTTTCGTTTCAATTGTCTAAAATTGTGTGAGTCGATAATGGATTTTTGAAAGCAAGCTAGAGGGTAAAATTTCCTTTTAATGGTAGTAATAAAATTTTACCAAGACATTGAGATTTTACCATGGTTTTTAATCTCCTCTTGTATCTTTTCTTCCCACCATACAAGTGTTGTACCATCCATTATGAAGGAAGCCAATTGAACATTTATGTCATCTTCTTGAAGGTTTTTGGTTCTGCAATAAATCTCCAATTTATGAATCCAATTATCTAACTTCTCTACATTCACTTCCCCAGTATAGATGGGTAGCTCAAATTTGACATCAAGTTTAAGTAAGGGTGATATATGAGCTCCTTTTGAAGTATTTGTATGAATATATTGTAGGGTTTTCGTAGTGGAATATGATGAAGAGGAAGGTGAAGATGGTGGTGAGGATGATGGTGGAGTGGACAGTGGCTTCTTACCATCTCCATGGCCTCCTCCTCATAGAGAACCCTCTCCTCTTTAAGGCCTTGAAATTTCTCCTTGCATCCTTAAATTCCTCTCCTCATAGAGGATTTTAACCATCTAAGTCATATCAAATAATACCTTCTGGAATGCTCTCTCATCTTCCGTCATGGTAGGTTCTCCTTCAAGAGACATGCTTACTCAAGAATCAACTTCAACTTGACGATGTGTTGGTGTTGAAGACTTTGGAAAACTTTCTCTTCTTCCTCTCGACCCAACTGCAGGCCCCTCAACGAGCTTCCCTTCTCCTCTTTTGATTTTTAACCTTGTAAGCATGAAGAAAATTTGCAAACAATTAGAACCCTTATCACACAAAAGAACCTAAAAACCAAGATTTCTGATACCAAAAATGATTTGAATAGAGTATGGTAGTTTTTCCATCCTAATTACTCTTTAAAATTTTGAATTTAATGTTTTATGTGTGCTTAATGGGTCAAGTTCTCTTGAAAATTATCAAGTCTTATAAGTGTTTTTTATCTAAATTTAATGAACAATTTTACATAAAAAAAAATGATGAACAACATCAAATAAAGTACAGAACATCACCATACAACACATCAACAAACATATTTTATGAAGGACTTCATCCCTCGTGGTTTGAATCTCCTTGGTCGAGCTTCCATGGCTTAAGACTCTATATTATGCTCAAATTGACAAATTGTCTTGTTTACAATGATCTTTTTCTCCTGAAACCTACACCAATGAGTCCAGAATGCCAAAAATGGTAATCTATCCTCTTTCTCCACTCGATTTTGTCAAAAAATCCAAAACTTACGGCATTTTTATTTTTTCCCACAATTTCTGGCCTAAATTTAGCTAACTCAAGCTAAATTCACCTAACTCGAGTTAAACTCGTAGTTCTGTCGGAATTGCTGCATTGAAAACTTATTTTGTTTAACAATAGATAATCCACATTAAAGTAATTAACCAAATTTAGCACTAATTAACCCATTCTTAACCCTTAATTCGACACTTTTGTGCTAATCTTGATGATTTTTATAATAATGTGCTTTAGTGTCAATTTAATGCATGTTTAACATTTCTAAACTCTACATTAGTAGTTAGCTCCGCCCATTGGCTATGCACTTTGCTCATATGATTCGGGGGCTGGCCCCACCGAGCTAGCCCCCACTCTTGCCGCCATAATACATAGTCTAATTCAAATACATGTGGATTCATTATAAGGTTAAGAACCATTGTTGTGGCGTGTTATTATTTGGTGTGTGTGTTGCATGTGAGGTTGCGAGGTCAAACCCTGGCACCTCCTCATAGACTTTGAACAAAAAATTTGCACCATATCAAAGTTGGGGGCGAGGGGGGACACATGGTGGCCCCAGGCTAAAACACATGTCATCTCCCTATTGGACCAAACTTAAACCAATAACAACACGACAAATCACCCAACAGTTCAACCAATAAGATGTTGCCACTTCGGAGGTTATTATTCACCACAGAAAAATGACAAAACATGGACCCTGCCCAGTCAACATGCCACATTCGCAGTACGAACTGCTGACTCAGCTCCGTGTAACCATTTTTTTGCGTGTTTGTGAAAAATAACAGAACTCATTTCCGGAAGCACACAAAGTCCATTTTTCACGAAACAAAGTGCGTTGAATTTAGAACGACGAGCACTACTTGTTCGTTCAGGTCTCATGCCATTCTGATAACTTTGATGTTTTAGCATAAAACTAAGTACACGATCATTCCTCTGCACTGGAAGCTTTTTTGAGCCAAAAATCTCTTTCATTACTGAACATGTGGATGAGGGTACAGTTCCCTCACCCTTCCAATCTCAAACCACTGGAATTTTCCCAATTTCTCAATCTGATATTTTCATAAAAACTAATCTTTTTCCTTGATTCTAAAGACTTGTCTTGCAGTTGGAGACACCATCACGCTACAATTTTCCATAATTTGTAGAACATCAATATTTCCTTGAAGTAGTAAACTTGTTCCCACCTCGATCGTCAATCAAATGAAATTTAAGAACTTTCACACCCCGAACAATGTTGACATCGTGATTTTTAGCGTGTCTTACCTTGTACTTGCATCGAATTTTGACCAAATGTTTTCACCATTTCCATTTATCATTTTAGTACCAAAACAAATTACTTGTGTAATCTATGCCTTCTTTCTCAAATTATTTTGACATTTTCTCTTTGACCTTTGCACTCAAGTATAGCAACATCTTGTTTCTATCACTTCTCAACACTGATGTAGACTCCTACAAATCTATAATATCTTGTTTACCTCTTATCAAAGCCAACATGTTAGAGTCCTGAAACATATTATTACCAAAATTAGCAACTTGAATAAAATATATTTATCATTTGATGCATCTTTTTGAAAGGTCTCATTCAAAACATCACTATCGTTGAGCATTAACAAACTCAAATTTTAACTTCCATTCACTATTCTCTTCTTTTCTCCTACCTGAATAAGAGACAAACTCCTCCTCTTATTATACGCTCTTACTATGTAACGAATTCCATCCTTAAAAAAGTGGTACTTATTATCGTGGATATGAAACACTCCCATCCTATCATACATATAACAACTTTCGAAAACAATACCTGGGATCTAAAGTGGCAGTACATCAAGTTCAAATTCGTCGAGAAAGTTTGAATTGATTGCAAGCCTTAGAATGCACTTCCTTATTACCTGAAAGTTTTCATTCTAAAGTATAAGGTCTTGGATGTGTAACAATTTCAATATTTAACTTTTTAACTAAGTCTTTAGAAAAAAAATAGCTTGAGAACCACTATCAAATAATGTGTCTATTTTGGTATGCTTTGAAACAACTTTAATATGAAATACTTCAATTCTTGTATCTTCAGCTTGGGTTACATTGGAACAACTTGAAGAACTAGTGATTGCTATGTTCTTACCTTTTAAACCCATTGTTGTAATATTGGTTTCATCTCGTGAATATGAGCCTAAGTCATGTTCTATGATTCTAAATGTTTTCCCCTTCTCTTTGGTTTTAAGTTGGTTTGGTTTCAACTCTGGATGTAGTTGCCCACAATGGTCTTCGCCATGGCATTCCTCGAAAGATGTTTACATATGACTTTCTCTTTCTCTATTTTAATGGAACCATTTTTCTCTCCTCTTCCATTAAAGTTACCATTTCCTTTACCTTCATACTCAAGGAAACTATCATTCTTCTCATCTGCACTATGTTTTTCACTTGCTTCTAGATGTATGGGTTGAACGCAAAACTCATCTATGTTTGTGGGATTGGACATGATAATAGTATGTATCACGTAAATATGGAAACCCCCAATGTATTTTAATAAATTTTCTTGAGAATACAAATTGAACCCAAAATAAGAGCTATTCTCCTAAATTCATGAGTGTAATCTTGCACACTTTTCCCTTCCAATTTCTAAAATTCTGTGAGTCCATAATGGCTTTTTGAATGTAAGCTAGAGGGTAAAATTACATTTTAATGGAAGCAATAAAATTTGACCAAGGAATTGAGATATTACCATGGTTTTTAAACACCTCTTGTGTCTTTGATTCGCACCATACAGTTTTTGCACCCTCCATTCTCAAGGAAGCCAATTGAACCTTTATGTCATAATCTTGAAGGTTTTGGATTTTGCAATAAACCTCCAATTTAGGAATCCAGTTATCCAGCTTCTCTGCATTCACTTCTCCATTATACATCAGTAGCTGAAATTTTACATCAAGTTTAAGTAAGAATGATTTACGAGCTCATTTCGATGTATTTGTATGAACAGATTGTAGGGTTGTCTTAGTGGAAGATGATGAAGAGGAAGGTGAAGATGGCGGTGATGATAATGGTGGAGTGGAAAGTGGCTTCTTAGCATATCCATGGCATCCTCTTCGTAGAGAACCCCCTCCTCTTGGAAGCCTTGAAATTTCTCCTTGCATCCCTAAATTCCTCTCGTGATAGAGGACTTTAACAGTATTAGTCTTATCATAGAATGCCTTCTTGAATGCTCTCTCAACTTCTATCATGGTAGGTTCAAATTCATGAGAAATGCTTACTGAATATTCAAATTCAACTTGAGGATGTGTTGGTGTTGAAGACTTTGGAAACCTTTCTCTTCTTCCTCTTAACCCAACTACAGGCCTCTCAACTAGCTGCCCTTCTCCTATTTTGATTTTTAACCTTTTAAGTATGAAAAAAACCTGCAAACAATTATAACCCTTATTACACAACAAAACCTAAAAACCAAGAGCTATGATACCAAAAATGATCTCAATAGAGTATGCTAGTGTTGCCATGCTAATTACTCTTTGAAATTATGAATTCAATGTTTTATTTTTGCTTGAGGGATCAAGTTCTCTTGCGAATTATCAAGTCTCATGACTGTTTTTTATGTAAATTTAATGAACAAATTAATATAAAAACAAAGGTTGAACAACAACAAACAAAGTACAAAACATCACCATACAACACATCAACACAGATATTTGATGAAGGAGTTCACCCCTCGCGGGCTACATCTCCTTGGTCGAGCTTACACCTCTATATTGTACTCAAATTAAAAAATTGACATGTTTACAATGCTCTTTTGCTCCTGAAACCTACACCAATGAGTCCACAATGCCCAAAGATGGTCATCTATCCTCTTTCTGCACCCGATTTTTTGGAAAGCTCTAAAAATTATGGCCTTTTTATTTTTTCCCACAATTTCTAGCCTAAATTTACCTAACTCGAGCTAAATTCGTCTAACTCGAGTTAAACTCGTAGTTCCGTCAGATTTGGTAGACTTCCAAACTAATTTGGTATAACAATAATTAATCCACATTAAAGTAATTAAGCGCATTTAGCACTAATTAACCCATTCTTAACCCTTAATTTCACATTTTTGTGCTAATCTAGATTAATGCTATAATAATGTGGATTAGTGTTCATTTAATGTAGGTTTAACGCTTTTAAACTCCACATTAGGAGTTAGGTCTGCCCATTGGTTATGTGCTTTGGTCATATGATTCACGGGCTAGCCCCCTCTCCCGCTGCCATAATACATAATCTAATTCAAATACATGTGGATTCATAAGGTTAAGAACCATTGGTGTGGCGTGGTGGTATTTGGTGTGTGTGTTGTATGGGAGGTTGTGGGTTCAAAACCCGATGCCTTTTCCCGGACTTTTAACAACAAATTTTCACCGGGTAGGGGGGCATGTGATGGCCCAAGGCTACACTACGTGTCCTCTCTCCATTGGACCAAATTTCAACCAATAAAAACACAAAAAATGGCCTAACAATTCAACCAATAAGATACTTCCACTTGGGAGGTTATTATCCACAGGAGGAAAATGACAAAACATAGACCCTGCACAGTCCACATCCCACATCCCACGTCACACTACGTGTCCTCTCTCCATTGGACCAAATTTCAACCAATAAAAACACAAAAAATGGCCTAACAATTCAACCAATAAGATACTTCCACTTGGGAGGTTATTATCCACAGGAGGAAAATGACAAAACATAGACCCTGCACAGTCCACATCCCACATCCCACGTCAGTGGCCATTTTTTTGCATGTTTGTGCAATCAAACATAACTCATTTTTGGCAGCATACGAAGTCCATTTTTCAGGAAACGAAGTGCGCCGGATTTAGAATGACAAGAACTACGCATTCGGTTTCACCCAATTCAGGAAGTTTTTATTTTTTAGCATAAAACTGAGAACATGATCATTTACAAAGTGTCACATCGCCAATAATGTTAAATCATCATAAATTATTTGTCTCTTTTAGAAAGTACCACCTCGGCAAGAATGCTAACTTATCATAACTTGCATAACAAACCTAAATTCCTTTAAGAACTTAGACACTTTTATTTGCATGAGAAGTCCACTATTCTAATTTATATAAATTGTAATTGAGGGAATCAACTGCCTTTAAAGAATTCCAATACCCTTAATTCTCGCAAGAGATGATTACTTGAGTTTATGTTCTTGCATCATTACCACAATGTGTGTGAAGGTATTTTCATATGAATCACTTGAATGGTTTTTCCGTAAAGTAGTTGTTCCATGAAATACATAACTTCACGAAATAGTGAGAAAGCCACAACATTTATGGTTACTCTAATGGAATATATTTTTATTTTCAAGAACACATTTATAGTTTTTTTAATAAAAATTGTAAAAATTGTAATTTTAAATAAAATGTATTTGAAAATCCTAAATACATTTTTGAGTTTAAACTAATCTATCGAAAAATTATATGACCAAGTTCTAAAAAATATATCAAAAAATTAAATATAGTTAAATTACTCTCTCATTTATTTATCAATAATATCATAATGAAATTTACAATATCGTCTATTTTGCTTTTATTTATTTAGTTTAATAAATTTTAATCACCATACAATCCATAAACCTAATCAAATTGTACATATTCTATCTAATAAACATCTTCCAAATCCCTTACAAAACCGATCTAAATCCAATTTTAAGTAAATGACATTAAATTTCACTCAACATCATGAAAATCTTTTTACTTCCTTCATAGGATACTAAACCGATCTAAATCCAATTTTAAGTGAATCACACTAAATTTCACTCAACATCATGAAAATCTTTTTACTTCCTTCATATGGTATCTATTAATCTAATTAATGCGCTTATCCATTCATCTAATTAATATTTAATATTTTAATTTACATCCCATTTAATATTTTAACCAACCATTATCATTACTTCACAACAGTTTATACAGAATGGAAATTAAAAATCCCATCGAATGAGTTTGCGTAAAATACACCCGTTCGTAAATTTTATTTTTTAACGCTATTTCAAGGCCAAAATACCCAAGAAAACCATCATTTTTTTTGTTCGTTGGTGGCCATTGTTTTCCTAGATCAAATAATTAACTTTCCGAAATACCCAAGAGCACCTTCATTATCTTTTGTTCGTTTCTGGCTATTGTTTTCCTAGATCAAATAATTAACTTTTGTTTTTAGTTTTTCGACCTTGTTAGCAACCACGCCAGACCAAAATCGCCGAGACTGTTTCAATGGTTGCAATCTCGTTTCAAGTTTCTATTACGTCCGAAATCTATAAATAAAAAAAGTGCCAAAATATAGAAGAACACCTGTTGTTGAAATGGCCTTACCGTTTTTTATTACTTCTAAAATTTTGAAGCCCTAGCCAATATGTGCAAGTTATGCAAGTAGCAACAACTATTTGTTCAGTGGAAAAGAAAAAATAGCAATACCTCCAGCCTCCAGGATCGGGCTGTGAAGAATCAATGAGTTGCAAAAAGAAGAATCCATTTCTAGATGGTAGATGGACATTTGTTTGAGATTATGAATTCAGTAGATAATCTATAAGAATGCTCTTCACCGTGCTAGAATGATGTGAATGGGCATCATATTATGTACGGTATAGTACCGATCTGACAACTGAGTATTAATTCAACTCAGGATGATGTTCCTGCATATGATTAGATATGTCTGACATGGTACAATATCGGTCCGTGAAGGACTAAACATGAAAGTTTAAGTAACTTTAAAGTGCAGTGTTATCTTGAAAATACTCACAAAATGTTTCCTGTATAATATATATTACCAGATGATTTACCACATGATAAGTTGCTGCAAAAGAGAATTGACAGTGATAAATGCAAAGGAGTTATTGCTGTTTATAGAGCTCTATGATGCTTCACTCACTACCTATTACGATTTGGTTTTATAAATGAAAGCCAGATAACATCGGTTATGCGGTTATGCCTGGAATTACTGTTGCTGAGAGCGGGTTTTATGAAGTTTAATCCTCACAGGCTTTAGACGTGTCCAAAACATTGAAACCACAGGTTCCCCATAATGTTCCAGACAACGCATCACTGATATATTCTAATCAAAATTTCTCAAAAGTGAGGAGCTATAAAGTGTATATATATTGAATTATTCTATGTTGAAATGGCGTATATATAAATTTTATTTAATTGGAAAAAAAAATAATTACATATCAAATTTTAAAATATTTTTTTTCTACGGAGAACAACAATATTTTTGGGTATATGTAACAGTCATTGGGGGTGTCTATCCTTCTAGCTTGGGGTCACTAGAAGGATAGAAACTCATGAGGCCTCATAAACTTGTGACCTCTCAAGAGAAATCACAAATTCTTAAAGGTTGAGCCCACTCAAGTTGTCATTAAATCCTACAATATTACCTTATAGCATACCTTTATTACAGCACATGTTTATTATACTTGATTATAGGAGGTTATATTGTAATCATTTTATATAGTTAAAATGGTTTTATTTTCAATTACTTTTGAGATAAATTTTGAAACTATTATAATTATAATTTTATATTTTTATTAGGATGAAATGACTAATTTCATGGGTAATAATTTGTCATCAATAAAATTTATTAAAAAAATATACATATATAAGTTACCATTGTCGTCATAATACACATATCCAATTTCAATATTTATGAAAAATACTACACACATCAAATCTTAATATTTATTAAAATTATAAAACAAAAATCTATATGATTGTCAAAATAGTACACACATTAAATTTAAATGTTTTTTAAATTTCATTTCTAGGAAAACATGTCAAACCTGTGTTTGGTTTGTAAATAATGTGTAACTTTTGAAAATAATTTACAAAGTTTACCCAAATTTCTTAAAAAAATTAACCACCACTTTTTTAATTTACCAAATTTTTAGGTTGTTTAATATGTATATCTAAACATATATAATCTACTTAATATAACAAAATATCTCAAATTATTAAGTCACTGCTTAAAATACTCCTAAATTATAAAGGGAAATCTTTAACAAAAACATCTTTTTAAGCCTTACTACTAGGACTCCAATATTGTTGAAACAACTACAAAAAAATCCAACAAACATATTTATGATACTATATCACTTCTTATATCAATATAAAAATATTTTTCAAAATGCAATCTAAGTCATTCTTCTAAACTCTAGTTCCATTGCATTTGAATAGCTTCCTACATTAATACAACTTCTTTAGTTTGATGATCAACAATTGAGTTCAATTATTTATATGTATGAAAAAAAATATTAGAATTGATTTTCACCTTCATAAATTGATTTATAACTGGAACTCATATTATATTCTCAATTTCACATTTATTGAGTGCCTAATCTATTGATAATTAAAGTCTCCCAATATTTATAAATAATTTTCTATTGTTTTTGCTAGGAATATAAAATGCCTAAACCTTAACTATTCCTTTACTAAAAACATATTTCAAAATAATATAATGCATTGATAATAAAAAATAATGTCCCCTCCATTATAAATCTTTGTAACTCTTTGATATTCCCCAAAGTCAACATGCATTTTCATAATTAATTATGTATTCTTTTAATATTATATAATGTTTTTCCTTGAAACATTTTTACCTACCCTTAATAGCTAGCTGGATTTTATCATATTAAATATTTTTCTTCCAAAATTTTTTAGCTACTTTTAATAGCTAGCTTGATTTGGAAAGTTATGTAGGAGAGAGATAAAGCCTTGAAATATCAATTTGTAAAATAATGCAAGGTAAACAATTTTAAGCATTTGTAGATGCATTAGTTATTTAAGAATATATACAACAAACAAAATCCAATGGATACCATTTGTTGTGCAATATTCTATTATAAATTATTTGAATGAAAAATATAAATTTCATTGTTATAACTAAAGACTTTTGAATCTTCTTTTTGAGAATTCAACTATAAAATTCTCCCTACTTAAAAAATTTATCGATTCTATTTTTTTTAATATTTTGAAGTAGAAACCTGAATTCAAAATTTGAAGAAGGACTCAACTACTCTAATATCCCCTACAAAAGGGAACCTTGTAAATCACAAGTTTTAATAATTAAAAAAAATTAAGATCTGTATGCATGTGCATGAGTTAAATTTTTATCTGAGATACAATATATCAATTAATTTTTTCATAAACTACATATTACACTTGTTTCATGTAGAAATATCAACAAAATTATAATTTTATAAAATTAACACAATTCAAAAAATAAGATTGAACCAAGTTCCTTCCATTCCATTAAAATTTTTGGGAACTCATTAAAATTTACTTCATGAATGTGATGAAAGTATTTTTCTAATGGAAGAATCTCCATACATCATAAATGTCATTCCCCCATAAGTAATTTAGAACATGAGGGGAATGGAGAGAAAGAAACTTTAACAGCTCTAATGTATCCAAAGAAAGTCTTCATCTATCATCACTTCTTATCATATATAATCTTGAGAAGCCTCCTTAAAATGTTGTTGTACTAGATAGAATAATACAAATAATTTGGCATGGTCATATTAGAGATGGAAATCTTTCAAAATATTGAGTTTTTTTTGCACTAATCTCATGGTCCATGCATATGTTTTCTTGGGTATGCTTTATAGATAATAAATACAAACTCATACATCTCATTTAAAACCATTTTGGTTCATTTACACATATCTTATTATCCATGCATACATTTTTTTTTGGGTATGATTTGTAAATAGTACACACCAAGTCATCCATCCCACCCACACATATAGGGGCATCCACAATAGACTAGTCTCAAAAAAAAAAAAAAAAAACACTTAAGCATGTTAACTATTTTAATGTTTGACCTCACTATCCTATATCTCCTCATTATAATGGCAAGGACTAATAAAGTAAGTTGCATTAAATATTGGAAAATCTATGAAACTCATATTTAGAGAATAAATCGTTTTCATTACAAAGCTCTTGGCTAAAAGAATGCAATCATATATTGACCTTGATCTAACTGTATTGGGACAAATTAGGAACCTTAATGGATGTACATGTAGCATAAATGCACTATATGAAAACTCATTTTGTGCTTTCTTAAAAAAAAACATGATGTGTTCATTGTAGTAGCTCCAAATATGGATCCTAAAAGCCTCTTATGAAGTGTTCTAATTGTAATATCTATAATAGTTCCAATAGAAATAATATTTACTTGATCTTGTTTGAAAATTTTATTCAACTTATTTAAGCTAATAACTATATCTCCAAGTAAATTGACCAAAATTATAGTTAAAATATTCTTTCCAAGTCATACAATTTTTTCTCCCCTAACTCCCAATATTTAACAAAGTAAGCATAAAATTCACAAGTCTTCCCATGACCATTCCTCTAAAAATCCACATAATCTGGTAAATTTGTAACAACTCTCGTGATTTCAAATTCTTTTGTTAGTTATTTTATTTCTCCATTTATTTTAGCTTATTTTCTAAGCCAAGAACAAACTTTATTTTTGAATTATTAATAAATTGCAGCTTTAGAAAATGATTTGAAACTTCATTTTCTACTAATTATTCGAGATTATCTATGCAAAGGATATACAATAAATGTGGAGCATGCCAGCGTATTTTAGTGTATAAATCTCGATGTATACCACTCATGGCAGAAGCCTTGTTAGACCCAAATCTAGGTAATTTTGTCAAGAATAAATCCATATTTACTAAAAGAGTCGTTATTAAATCATACATAGATTGAGTTGTTCGATCACTTAAGTGTATGAATCTTATCAAACGATCCTTTATTTTTTTGGTTGGGTAAAATATGTAATATAAATAATTAAATGTTGCTCTATAGTCTTGTTAGTAACTTTTTTAAGTAAAATTTGGTAGAATGGATTGTGACAAACATCATCTTTTAATTTTTTCCATTAAACGTCTTTCGCATCTTGTAAAAAACTTTTTCGAGATGTTCTGTTTATATATGATGAGTATGCATATGTTAAAGGCATGATTCGAGTGAATTTATACCTATTGAAGTCACAAATTTACTTATGCACTTTTAATGGTAAGTTATGTATGGAATTATAAGACATACTTTAGATTGTTGATTTAATTTTCTCCTCTAATCAATTTTTATTAGCTTTACATGTTTTGTTTTCGTTTATCCTTAAAAAAAGTTGCAGTAACAATTTATGAGACTTTAATTTACCATCGTCATTTAGAATAGAAATTTCAAGATTGGTGCTTCTATCTTTATTAAATGGAGTTTTCCTTTTATATTTAACACACAAACAATATTTCATATTTTTAATCTCGTTACAATCTTTTACAACAAAATTATATAGAAATATTGTCTTCCATTTTGATTTGAATGTTCTTTATGTTTCTATGATACTTGGTCCTATTCAAGAATCTCAATGCTCTCTAAGTCATGGTATTCAAATGGATAAGCATAAAAATACTTTGGTAAAGGATATGGTTGGTAAGAATGTTGGTTGATTCAAAATGCATCAGAAAGCAATAATTGGTTTTTATCTATTTTAGGGAAACATTGCAATCCATTTTCCTAGAGTAAATACATATTAAATAAGTTAAAATAATGAAAAATATAAATATGGAAACGAAACAATAGCTATGTGTAATGATGAAAACAAAACAACTAATAAAATTAGAAGCATCATTAGAAAATATTTCAAATTTATTTGAGTCGTGGAAGGTGACATCTATGAAGCCAATGAATAATCCTATAATTTGGATGCATATGAAACCTAAGTAAAATAAAGAATAAAATTAAGCATCTATATTGAAATTTTTTTTTACTCAAAAGAATTCATTTTAGTTCGAGCAATATCTAAACTCTTGCATATGTCCCTAATATTCAAATTTTATTTCGTTGTGATTAATTCTTAGTGATCACTTTTAATTGCTTTATAACTGACTTAACAATACCAGTATAGAACAAAATGGATATTGACTCTTCTCCTCATTGATATATTACATACATAAAATATGCATACATCCTAATTTATTTATAAAATGCTTAACCATTTTCATATGATACCAGAGTTATTTCAAAAGAAATTTTTCTAAAATTAATTAGTTCATTTTCATTTTCTAATTACACATATAATATTTCTGACCAAGGTAAATATTTACTCTATAAAATTGTTTATCAATACCTAGGCTTACACTCCTTAACACATATGAAATTTTATTATGTATCTATTATAAATACCATTAAAAAATTATATTGTACACTTTCAAAATATTCTAACTAACTTTTATAAACTTTAAAATAACCAATAATTTGATATATAAAAAAAATCATTTCATACAGAAGAAAAATTCCTATTATTAAGAGCACAATATATTCTATGTAAAATTGAGACTAACTTCTTGCATGTCAAAATTATAGAGATTATATTGTCTTTTTTCACAATTTTTTACAAAAATATTATGAAATTTATTATCATTGTAATTAAAAGTATTTTATTAACATATTTTAAGACACATTTTATTCCAGTAATTTAAATCTTTTCATATTGTCATAGTTTATAAATATTTATTTCATTAAAAATTTAAAAATAACATTATAATAAATAAATAACGTTTTAGAAAAAATCAAAATCTATAAATATTTATTTTATTAAAAATTATAAAATAATTGAAACAAATAGATAAAATTAGTTTTCCATTTGTTAACTAATAAAAATATAAGAAAATTAAATGCTAAGCCACATCGATTTTTCAGATTTTAAATTAAAAAAAGAAATCTACTCATGCTTCCACAATCCTTATATCTATAACATTGGCATGATGTCAATGCGAGGAAAAATAATAACAACAAATATTGAAACATATGAATAACATTTTAGATAGAATTGAAATCAAGTTATAAAAAGAAAAGAGTATTAATGATGCTCATCAGAAATATAATTTGAATGTGAATATATAATTTTACAATTAATTTTATGAAAATTATTCAAGTGTATAATTTGGATGTAAATATTTAATTTTATGAAATTTATTGAATGGCATTTATGGCTGAAGAAGGCATAGGTTGTTTTTTTTAAACAAAAGAATTGGTTACTTATTAACTAAAAGCATAAGTTATTCGTTAATTAAATTATAGTTTAGAGAGGTTTTTTACATAAGTATTGTAACTGAAATGGAAATTTTAATGTAAGCTATTAAAAAAAGTAATTTAAAATTTTTTCATTACTTTTAAATTCATTTAAAATGTCAAATATATGGTTTTACATCCAAAAAAAAATTAAAATAATAAATATAAAAAAGAAAAGACGACCAGAAATGATGTGTTAATAGATAACAAAATAAGTACATTTCCATAAAATTTCAATGAACTTATGATCTTGGAATGCATAAAATTGATGAAAAACTCTCCATGGAAATGATCTAGCTCTTTCTCAACTCTACCCATTTGAGATACTTTCTGAAATATGTAAATTAACAAGGTTAACTAATATTATTAATTTATGATGATCATAAAAAAATTATTATTTGAAAATTTATTATATATAATACAATTTTCCAAGTAATAAAAAATTAACAAGAAATAACTTACATGGTTACAAGGGGCTTGCACATTCAAAGGGGCTCTGCACATTCAAATTCCACTATTGCCTCTACACATATATCTTTAAATATATCTTTTGGATAAGTCCATAATTCAGTCATACAATCACACATGTGAATATGTATAATTGACAATATTGTTAGAGAGACACATTACGCTGAAAATGCACGGATGAAACATGTGCGGTTTGAAAGCTCCTCATTATTACTGAAAAGACGTGAACTTGAAACACAAAAAAAAATACACCATATCTCGTGATATTCTTTTCCACCGATACTTCTGTAACCCGCAACCCTCGTGACTTTTTAAAGACTTATTTAATGTTACTATGGTAATTATGTTATACAAATTTAGTTAAAATAATTTAAGTAAACATTTCAATAGTGGTATTTCATTTTCTAATTATAAATATAATAAGTATGTTTATTTTATACATGAGAGAAAAGGTGGCTAGTAACGAATTTAAGCCTTTGGCACTTGAGATAATTGCACGGTTACAAACACTTTTTTAAAGGAAATATGAAGAAAGGAAGGGGTTAGTTCTAGTATTTTTCCTAGCAATGTATGTGAAAGGATAAGAGGAAAGAAAATTAGAGAGAGTTGCAGGATGCCACTGTGGAGGAACTCTCGAGTTGCACTTGGAGCTAGCCGAGAAACCTAGACTTGGTTACTAGAGGTTATACTCTTGTATTGTTTCCCTAGAGGTTAAACTTTGAAGCAATTGTGGAAGTTGTCAAGGAGCAGAAGCTCGGTGGGGAGAAGAGGACGTGATATCCCTTCTCATGGTTGGGATGACTCTCATGACCAATTAAGCTTGTCTGATTTTTCCAATTGCAAAACAATTATGTATTTATACAAATGTAATCTCTAGAATAAATTTAAGAATGATAATAAATCAAAATTATTGTAAATATGGATGTTAAATAGAATACCCTCTTCTTTAAATATCAAAATAAAAACTTTAGGTAAAATCGAGAGCTAATTCTATAGCATGAATTTAAGGCATGTTTAGCATTAGTTCACAGAATAAAATAGGAAGGACGATCACATCCTTCTAGATTCAAGACGAATAATTTTATGTTAGAGTAGCCACACAATTATTGTGCAGTTCACCTCATAGATTAACAAAACTAGACTGTAGAATAATGTGAAGTTACTACAATTTGAACAGTAGAGTTGCGTACTTAATATTTCCATATTCAAAAATTCCTTTTACTAGAAAAGTTTTCTTTCTGTAACTAGAGTTTTCTACTTATGTTTGAAATTGTAAATAAACAATGTGGTTCTACTTTGAAAGGTTTAGCGGTGCTCCAGAACAAGGTGAGAGATTGCCATGTCCATTCTAAGGGTTCATGCAACTACTTACAAATTAAAATACTTATAACCATTCCTACAATAGTGAACTTAGATGGATGTGGTGTAGATGTAGTGCATATACTATTATAGAGGAAATGTAACCATCTGAGCCAATAACCTAGAAAACTGTAACTTCATTAAAAATATTGAAATACTCTATTAGCTAAAAATGGTACAACATACTAATTACTCAAAAGACATTCATATATCCAAAATCTCAGGAGAATAAATAAATATAACTATCATTTAGAACCAGTTCCAAAGAAGGAATCCACTAAAATAGTGGTCAAATGCCTCAAGCTGGGAAATGACAGAATTAACTACATTATTTGAAAGAGAACCAATTCAGCTAATGAAAACATAGTATCATCATACATTTATGGTTTTAAAAAACAAACATAGAATAAAACCTTGTTATGTAAAAAAGAAAGGAGCAAAAAATATGACCGAGGTGGATATTGTTGGCCACCCACATATTCCATTTGGACCCCCACAATCGGTTCTTTTAGTTTTTCACTTTCAGCCCAACTTGCTATTTTTAGCAGTTTTTTGGGTGAGGAACTTCCACAGACATTTGAAGGCCCTAAATGATGATTTTTTGGAATGACGGGAGAAACATGGGTTGTTAAGTGATGTTTCTCACTCAAAATTTATAGTCCTTGAATAGATATTTCTAACAAGGTAATGAGCACTTCAAACGAAGATCATATGCCAATGTTACGTCCTAGGGAACTTGATGTACCATTTTACACAAATAGGGTCCATATTTTTAGTGTTTCATCTTTTAGGGTTAGGTTTTTGGATGTTTAGTGTTTTCCATTGTTTCTCAACAATAAATAGGCCTTAGAACCTCATTGTAACATAGTTTAGAGGCATATATCCACCACATGTAATATTCCAAAAATTTAGCCTTCAATCTAAATGGAATATTATAGTTGTCTTATCACTAGGTAGGTGAATCAGTGGGTGGGGAGGCCCATAAGTCTCTTTAGCAACAATAAAAACACTTCAAGTGTGAAAGGAGACCATCTTAGCAACTAAATAAAGCACCACCAAGTGTGAACAGAGATTGGGTCATGTTGATTCAGTCAACTTTGACCAAGTCAAGAGTGTTGTTATGGAGGAGTGGAGATTGATTAAGGAATAACGCAGTTTTGGAGGGAGATAGATCTCATGAAGGAAATGACATAATTGAGTGGGGCCAAGGGTAAGAAAGCTCATATTCTATTTAAGGAAGAGGATGAAAACCATTTGAGCTCATGTTTTAGATTATTATTTGACATTGATCTGCTTAAACTTTTGCTTCCTCTTGCTTTTTAGCAGGGTTGTTGTGTTGTTTAGCACTGGATGTTCCCGAGCGGGAATCCCACCTCTTCCCTTGAGAGGCCTCTTGGAAGATTATTTTATTCATTTCCACATTTAGGTTTTCAGGGCAAGCTACATCTTTTTTCAGTAGCACAGTTTCTGCAAATTATTGTGCTGTGTTGCATGGTCCAACAGTGGAGGGGCTAGAATCCCACTTTCTGAGCTAGTTTCTCATAGGAGGAAGGTTTCCTTATCTTGGGAGATTTTTTTGGAGATTTCTTGTGCATATTTCATATCCTTGGCATCTTGCCATATATTTACCATCATTTCCAGTGTTGTTCCAGCTCGGAATTGCATTATTTTGGAGGGCAGCTTCAGTGGAAGATCTTGTGGTTCCTTTCAAGTGTTTCCTTGTGATTGAGGGGTTCATCCTTTCATGGGAGGATACCTTTGAGGGGATCAACATCATATCTATTATAATTTAGCCTTATAAACTCTTGTTCATCAATTTTTTATTATATCTTAAGCCATTGGGCTTTAGATCCCATCTTGTATAGAGTGTATTTCTGAAAACCCTTTTTTGGGTTCTCTGTAGGATTTGGTATTGAACATATATCTGTATTGGGCATATCTTTGAGGCTTATAACAGCCTTGCATATTTTTTACATCATTTTTCTATAGCAGTGTGTTTTTAAGTGCGTTGTAGCAGTCTCCTACATTCTTGTATTGTGACAGTAGTTCATTTGTGGAGTGATTTCTTATGGGAGGCTTGTTCCTTCATTGTATATGGTTCATGCCCCACTATTATGTATTTATTTTTTGATAGAATACATGATGTTATGTCTCCATATTGGTCTCCAATGATTGTAAGTTGATTTACACTCCTACTTTCAATTTCGTGTTCATGTATTGTTGCATCCCCATTTTGGGATACTACACCACATCTCTTCTAAGAGATAAGATACCAACGCCTTAGATACTTTATTTTCATTGTGTCTATAAGCATATTTTAGTAATTTTATCTTAATGAAATGAATTTTTGTTTCCATTGCGTCTCTGTGTTTTTGTCTATTTATGTATTTCATTATGTTCCGACATAAATTCGGATCACTGGTATCAGAACGGTCTGCTCTTTCTCTGTTTTTCTTTGCATGTCCCTAATGCGGTCAGGGTATATGGAGTTAGGGATCGATCTAGTTTAATTCTTGCAAGATCAGCCTCATGAACCTCAACGACCTCTGATGGTGAAAGAAAAGAAAGTCCAAGTAGTAGGAAATCCTATCAAAATATTTGTTGATGAGTCTCTTGAGAAACAGAGGAATGTGATGATGGATAACTTTGCCCAGTTCCTTCAATAGTTGCCCACGGGTGGCGCATCTACAACTTTTAGCCACGACTCCTTTCATGATACATGCCATCTTTGACATTCCTATATTTGAAGGCCAGATAGATGTAGATGATGTAGATATATGGACGAATCTCCTAGAAGTATATTTTTTGGTCCATGATTTCTCTGACCGAGTTAATATTATTTTTTCACTCCTCAAAGCTGCCCCATGTGAAAGATGGGTGGGAAACCTATTGTGAGAAAAAGGATGAGAGGGAACCCTCTTTGTTATCGGCTGAACACACTTGGAATTCATTCAGGGATGGAATCAAAGAAAAATATTACCCTGTGGTGAGTTATGAAGACAAATAAATCCAATTAACCACGATGTGGTAGCAAAGGGATCAATATGTGCACGAAATGGCAAATTTTTTCCATACCTTGCGCACAAAGTTGGGTATTAGAGATTTAGAGAGACATTTGGTTGTCAAGTACCGTAGTTGTTTGCACCAATACATTCAGGAGTAAATGGATTTCCTCAACATTACCTCTCTTTGCACAGCATATTTCTATGCCGCCAAGATCGATCATAAATTTAATTAGAGGAAGCGAGACTTTGGATCCACGAATCTGAAGCTAGGGAGAGGCACTCTCGAACCACAAAACAAGGGGAAAATCCAAAAGGGGGACATTCAGAACAACACCAAAAATGTAATGAAGGACATGGGGAAGTGGTTTGAATCTTATAATAGGCCCACTCACAACACAAATGAGTGTCGGGTCAAACAATCATTGGTGGCCGAAAAGAAGGAACCCTAATCAGATGCATGTTCAGATCCAGAGTCGAAACCACACAAGGGAAATGAAAAAGGAAGAATATCATTGATGCAGATCCTAGTTTCATTATTTCCACTTACAAGCTTTAGAGTAAGGATCTAGAGGATCCAGAGGAGGGGGAGCACCTCTTCCATTTAGAGATGTGGGTGAAGGGTTCTCCACTGCAATTCCTTCTCGATAGCACAAGCCAAACGAACCTCATTTGAGTAGAGGTTGTGAAGAGGATTGGCATAAAAACAATAGCACACCCACAACCATATACCATTGGGTGGATTCACCAAATAAGAGATCTCTGTGTTGGCCAGTAGTGTAGCCTTCCGTACAATATCAATCCATTCTCAGATGAGGTATTGTGTGATGTTGCTCCTCTTGATGTGTCTGATGTATTATTAGGCCAACCATACTTATGGAACTAAGATGATTTGTATGATTCTAGTCTGCATGATATTATTATTACTTTGGGAAGCAAATTGTATAGGATACCAGAAGTAGTATCACCTCCTACCATCTCTTTGACTACTGCAAAACAATGTAGTAAGATTGTTTCCCAAACCAGGATTTTTTTTGCATTATAATTTTCCCACAGGGAAATAAGAAGATTGTAGCTACAACCTCAAAATAGGGCTCCACTACACGGAAAGAGTAGATGGAAAAAGTCATGGAAGAATATGATGGAATTTCTTCCTCACCGACAGAGGTTCCTCTACATTGTCAGGTCAAGAACTTCATTGATCTGACCCCAAGCGTGTCATCACTTGATGTTGCTATACCTCATCCGACCACACAGAAATAATCCACACATGTATTTTCAGGGTCTTATAAAGCAACCAAATTCATTGGATGCATCAAGCCTGTCTGCCAGCAGGTCCATGACATCCTCGACAAATCCAATACCAAGTTCAGCAGAATTTGCCTCATCTCATATAGGAAGTCAACGCAATGGGGACCATTTCTTTCTAATGGGGGAGGAATGATCGAGGTGGATATTAGTGGCCACCCATCTATTCTATTTTTACCACCATCATTGATTCTTTCAGTTTTTCATTTTGAGCACAACTTACTATTTTTGACAGTTTTTTCGGGTCCTCAACTTCTAGAGCCATGTTGAGGACCTAAACGATGTTTTTGGGAATATCGGGAGAAACATGAGGTTTTAATTAATTTTTCTCACTCACAAAATTTAGTCCTGGGATATATGTTTCTAATGATGTATTGAACGCATCATATGGTGTTTATATGCCAAAGTTACATCCTCGGCAAGTTGATGTACCAATTTACCAAAACATAGCCCATAGTTTTGGCGCTTCATCTCCTAGGGTATGGTTTTTGGATTTTTAGGGTTTTCCATTGTTTCTAAATAATAAATAGGCCTCTAAGCCTCATTTCAACACACTTCAGAGTTATGTATCTGCCACATCTATTCGCACCTCCCTAGCTAGTTTATTTCCATTGTGTTTGTAAGCATATCTCAGTCATTTGTTTTTAATGAAATGAAGTTTTATTTCCACTGCATCGTTGTGTTTATGTCTATTTTTGTATTTCATTGTGTTCATGCATAAATCTATATCAAAAGACAAGATACATCATACCCTACACTAAGTCCAAAATGGTTTGGTTTCCAACTCTCTCGAAAAAATGTTGCAGTAAATACTTATCGATATTCACCATGAACATAAATCTAATAACCATGGCAATGCTTGGATTATGTAAGACCTAAATTTTAAAGTATAACCATCCAGATAAATTGAGCCTTAGCTCTTAGAGATAAACCATTGAAAATATATAATGTTATTATGTAGTTTTACAGAAATTACATAAACATCCACCAAGCTAAAAATCATGTATTTTAAACTCAAGAAAATGAGGATTGACAAATTGGTGAGGGAAATCCATTGGCCCTCTATCGAGTGCTGGTATGCTATCAAAAGGTTTCACATATATAGAATGGAACTTTCGAGTTAGCTGGTAAATGACCATGCAACCACATTAGTTTCATGATTACTGTGGAATTGAATAAAAATTTTACACCTTAAAATTTAGATAAGTCATGTCATGAACGCATTCAGATATATGTGTTTTATAATGTCTGATTAATAGGTAAACCTTAATTGGAGGATGCTCTTGTATAATGATTAGTAACTTTTATTTATTTGTCATATCTTAAGGGTAATTGTGGATGTTACAAGTGGTATCATAGCTATGTTCCAACACTCTGGCTTCATGGGTACTCGAGAATGCCATGATGTGATGTACACAGGGAAAGTGAAATAGAGTTAGAAGAAATGCAAAGGGGATCTATATCATGAGGGAGACTAGAAGCATCATATGGAGTAAATAACCCAGAGATGTGGGTACAACTGGATGCAACCTTATAGTATCAGATGATAGAATGATGGAAGACTAACAACAATAAAGAAGAAAAATTCTCGAAGTTGTGAAATAATTATGGAATGATATGAGAGAAATGCGAAATGATAATGTCAGGTTGATTGGAGAACAAGAGAAAATATTGAAAATTCTTGTTGATAAGAAAAGTAATAGAGCCTATCAGTCGAACACAAATCATGAAACCCAGTATGAAAGAGAAAAAATGACACACTAAAAATGATCCAGAGGAAAGCCATACCCAAAGAATTCAGTGCAATGAAATACATAGGATTGAAGATGAAGAATAATTTGATAATTTCCATTACTAAAGAATGACAAAGAAACCAACAACGAAACTGCAAAGAGAGTTCCAGAAAATTAAGCCACCAATCTATCGCGGGGAAAATTAAGAGGCAACCGAAGCTTGTATTATTGAAATGAATAAATATTTTCAAGTTTATGATTATAACAACAACCTCTGGGCTTGGCTGGCTATCTACTAGTTATGGGGAACGGCGACTCTATGGTTGGAGGAAATTAAATTTGGGCAGAATATTGATCAACAAAGAATAAACTAGGAATATTTTCAGAGGCACCTCAAGAAGAAATTCTTGATAGAGCATTTTATGATAAAAAATCCAGATAGTTCCAAGATTTGAGATTGGGAAAAATAATCATGGACGAGTTAATAATTAAATTTACAGCATTATTCAGGTATTTTCCCTACTTACACAAAGAGAAGGTGAAAATGAAACCATTTTTAAGTAGCTTACCTACTTATATGAAATAAATAATTGAATTCGAGAGTCCTAAAACAATGGATGAGGCAATAAAAAAGGCACGTATGTGCTATCAAAAACCAAGAAAAAATATTTTAGTAAAGGATGGAGGTAGAGGAAGATGGTAAATATTTTATAAAATTTCAGGAATTTAGAGCCTTCTCGTAAAAAATTTCAAATAAACTCAGCAAACACAGTGGCAGATAAATCACATTCAAAACCAAAGTGGCAGTCACGAGTGCTAGCAACTGAATCAACCAACAAGCCGGGGCCTAACCCAGTACAAAAACCCACCTTATTGTTTTGGGGTTGCAATGAAGCCCATTACTATCAAAACTGTCAACACAGAGCAAGGACTAAGCAATAAACCAATGTACAAGAGGCCTTGACTATGGGTTAGGTAGCAAGAAGCATACCTTTAATCAATGCCGCTTTGGAGAATCATCAGGTAGAGTACCAAAATTTGATGATAGAATGTGAAGTTAGATTAGCTAATCAACATGTTTCTATGTTGATTGACCCTAATACTAGTTTAAGTTATGTTAGCCCCAAAGTCATAGAATTCTTTCAATTGCAAAGTGTGAAATTTTAGAAACCTTGGCTATTACGGCTGGCCACTTGCCCCAAGTGGTGGGTAACCGCTAAAATATAAATTTTTCCTATTGATATGTTAGGAAAACACATTCATGTCAATATGAACATTTTTCCTATGGGTTCATATGATGTGTTGATTAGGATGGAATGTATGGAAAACCATTGATTGGTGGTAGATGGTCAAGAGAAAAGTGTCAGCTTTCTCACTGGGGAGGGAATTAGGAAGGAGATACAAGGTATTAGGAAAGGTATTAAGTTATAACCCAATTCTTCCAATCAACTAGGAAAATTCATCCAAAAGGTTTCCAACTTTATGTTGTTTAGGTGGGGTACATGAACTCCAAAGAAGAAATAACTACACTAAAAAATCTGCCAATTGTGCAACATTTTGCTAATGTATTTCTTGAGTCGATTCTAGGATTACCACCCAAGAATCATATATATTTTACTATAGAACTTATTCTAGGGGTAGCTCTTCTATCAAGGACCCCTTATCATATGAGCGTGCCATAATTGGCCGAACTCAAGATACAATTGCAAAAACTGCTTTATATGGGATACATATTTCCTAACGTGTCTCCTTGGGGGGTCATGTTGTTGTTTGTGTGCAAGAAGGGTGGAGCCATGGGCTTATGTATTGACTACCGACAGTTGAACAAGTTAAAAATAAAAAAACAAATACCCATTTCCATGAGTAGATGACTTGTTCAACCAAGTTCATGGAGCTAGTGTGTTTTCAAAAATTGATCTCACATCTGATTATCATCAGATTCAGATTAAAGAAGGAGATATATGTAAGAAAACCTTCCAAACTTATCATGGACACTAAGAGTTTGTGGTGTTTCCATTTTTCCTCACCAATGATCCTGCCAATTGTCAAAATTTTCAGTCGTACCTCGATAAGTTTGTAGTAATTTTCATTGACGATATATTAATTTACTCTAAGACTTAGATAGAGCATGAGAAGCACCTCAAAATAGTGTTGCAAACCATACGGAAGAATCAACAATATGTTAATGTTAAGGCCCTATATTACTACTATAGTACCTTATTGTTGTTAGTGTAGCCCCCTTATTGTTATTGTTGTACCCCTATGGTCCCCATATTGTTATTATTGTGCCCCATAATAGCCCACTACAATTATTGTTTTTATCTTACATTATTATTGTTAAGTCAGCTACGATTATATTGTGACCCCATGGACTCCTATATATAGAAAGGAGGTTTTGTCATTTGTATCATCCAAGTATTTTTCAGTTAGAAAATCTAAGGGAGGTTTCCCCCTCGAAGATTTTCATTTCCAAATTCTTGATCTATATTTTCTTCTATTTTTTGAGATAGCTTCATAACATTGGTATCAGAGCTTTGGATTCTAGGGTTTCATTACTTCAAATAGGTCATCGTGGTATTTTTTCTATAACATTTTTGTATGAAGGTTCAGTAGCTAAGAAAAACCCATTTGTGCTTAAATCTAGAGGAACTTTCTAGAAATATTTTAGATATTGGTTCACAATTTTTGTAGATATGATTTGTGGAAGTTAGGATTTTTGTAGGCTACTGAATTTCATCTCAAGGAGCTAACCTTCGGAAAATCATCATAAATATCTTACTGAGCATCTGATTGGAATTTTGTGAAAGGTAGATGAAATTACATGGACGATAGTTTTCTTTGTATAAATTTCAGAGACGAAGGAGGAAACAAAGACATGTGGGATGTCCTATGAGCTCACTCTACTAAAAATCTCCATAATTAGGTTATTGTGTGAGATTGGGTATAACTTTCCCTTAAAGAATAAAAATTAGGTTGGACCTATGGCATTAGAAAGAAGATTCGAAGGGCTACTAAAGGACCGAAGATAAAATATTGGGGATCTAAAATTATAGAGACACATCAGCTTCAATATTAAGCTCGTGAAAAGCAAGAAAAAGGTTGGAATAAAAAAAGAAAAATCATAAGTCTTGTTTGAAAAATTAGTTTGAAGTGATTCTAAGCGAATATTGAAGCATATATATCAGTATTGGATTCTAAAATGCCCCCTACAAATAATTCAACACCCATTAATCCCTGAGAAGGTGTTGGCTCACTGATATGTTTATTTAAAAACAATCCTAATGCATACATTAATCATCAACCCACGGTAAGTCTTCTTATTTCAACAGTGTTGAGCATAGTTTATGCAAGTTAAACTAGAGGTTATCAAATCGAAATCGTTGCACAAGTAAAATCTAATTCTTGAAGTTCAATCAAAGAAACTCTGAAACAAATCATTTAAACAACTCAACGGATTAAATCAGCTTAACTCTCATATGTTCTATGAAGGCATATGGAAATTCAAAGCTTAAAGGAATTCATAATGAACCAGAATTAGAGACTAAAATCTACAACAATATATTAATCACGTAGGGAATACTGCACTAATTGAACAACAAGTAACACAGTCATGTTATGCAATTGAAATTCTCAATGGTTGATCAACCAACAAGCTCACTTAGAATGAACAACAATCTAATTATTCAAATTACTCTAGTGAACGCAAGAAGTAACATTCATGAGGAAAATGAAAGTGATTAAGACTTTAAATCAACAAGATGCAAACCACTTGATGCTGATGAAATTCGAATCAATTATAAATTATATGAAACACACAAGTGGTTAATTATAAAATAGGGGAATAAGAATATAACAGAAGAGAAGATTAGAACTCCCAGTGACTGGGTCCAGAGTCTCCAGAAGTCTCTTCCAGATGATCTTCGGAATACGATTATGGAAATATCAATATCTCTTTCATTAAATTTAACACTTGGGGTACAACATCGCCGAGTGCAAAAGCTTCTGCTCAGAACGGGTGCAAATAAAATACAATTCTAACATACATATTATCGACCTTAGTTCTATTTCATCTATTGATATTTTATATCTTTACAGAAAAACATAACGGGTAATGAAAAATCCTCACGATCAGGGGATCCTGAGGATTTCGCAGCTGTCTAACAGTTTGTGTTATAGAATAAGTGAGTTCTTCCTCGATTTTCGTTGATATTAATAAATATTAATGAGATTGTTTTCCTTTTCCTGTTTGGTGCTCTTCGATCGTTTGAACAAGGGCTAATTAGTTTATATTTTCTACACATAAAAATAGTGAAAGTTAGCCTTTTTTTCCAATAATTACATTATTTATTAATAACTGTTTTTGTGATTTGTTTACAATTAATTCTTCCAGATTTAATCCCAAAATGAAGGTAAGAACATGAAATTTAATAATAAATCAAGTTAATTATCAGTGTAAAGTGTACCTTTTTCATGACCCAACATACTCCCAAACTTACATTATTGCATGTCTTGATGCAATGAGATGGTTGAGGTGTAACAATGTCAAAGAATACAGAGGGTAGACTTCCTCCTTATACAGTTTGAAACCGTGTTTCTGTTTGACTCTTGTAAAAGCCTAATTTTCATGACCCTTTGGAAGATCAAAATTATGGTGATGGCCTTCAAGAGGGTACCATATAATAGGACACCTATAGTGACACCCTATCCATGTATTACTCTTGCATAAAATTATGTTCCTGTATGTGAAAAAACAAACAAGAGCTGCTTTAAAATTTCTATAATTAAAAGGCTCCTGATTGTTAACACTGTTGGTAGATGCCTGCCATATTTGCTTCACTGCTAACAAGGCATCTTCTCTGATCTCCTAAAATTATTCTCTCCCAGCTTGTATAGTATCCTTTTGGAGTGGTCCCTTATGATGAGTGAAGATATGCAGTGTTTTAGTGGGTTTCCCTCTGACCCAAAGATCTAGACCATGTTCTCTTTTATGAAAAATGTTATAAGCTTTAGCCCACTTGATTTGATTATCAACAAAAGAGATCAATGATTGAAACTGAATGTCTCCTATATAGGGACTTGGGTTACTATCTCTTTCATCCTCAAAAATTAATTGGTGTAGATAGAGTTCACACAAGAGGTGGTAAAATTTCTCATTTTGTTCCCCACAACACTGGACACATTCTGTAGTAGTCTTAAACTCGGTGGGTTTCCATAATCTAATGGCCTTCACCTTTAATAATGGATATATTTGTAATAAGAAAAAAGCATAATTAGCAGCAGCTGATCTACAAGACATGACATATCAGTAAATTGAGCAAATAGTGTTTCTTCACTATGTGGCTTCTTCAAGCTAAGCTTGTGATTTCTTTACCTTCTCCTGTTCACTTCTAAAGTTGGCAAAAGTTTCATCCTCAGTTGCATAAGTTTCTTGAGTTTTTCCAGTAGCTCTTGATGTACCTATAGTGGTACCACTTCCTTCTTATAATTAGCCAAATCCTGCTGGGGCTATGTCAATGTGCCTTGAAATATAGAAATAATGACTTCTTTTACCAGAGGAGTATAAAAAAGTGTTTCATCTGTTTGAGTTTCCTCTGTTTGTGTCTCGAATTCTATCTCAGTTCCCATTGTTTGTGTTTTTAATTTTGTTTGGGTTTCAGCAGTGTGTGTCTCTACTTCCATTTTAGTCTCAGCAATTTATGTTTCTTTCTTAGGCTTCCAAGCCTTATTTGTCTCTTTTAATGATTTCATTAATTGCTTGACTATTATTTTCATCTTTTTTTACTTCTTGCGAAATATTCTCAACTTGGCCTTTGCTGAATTACTTTTCTTTATAGGGCTTCCAGTAGAAGAGGGCATAGTAGCTTTTTTAGGCAGAGGGGGACCTGTACCAATTTCTAGGCCATAATCTGGTAAAACAATATTTTCTTCAGGCACTAAAGGGTATTTTCCTCAATTAGTATTTTTATCCAATGGGACGAAATTTTGTTTCGGCACCATGGGAATTGTTCCTACATTAGTACTCTGGTCAGATAGAATGGTGTTTTATTCAGGAACCATGGGAATTGTGCCTATATAAATACTTTTTTGTAATGAGACAGTATCACCTGACTGGTTTTCCAACCTAGGAGTTCTTTCGGCAATGTTTTATTCCTCCAAATTTTCACCACCACAGGGTGTTGAATCAATTTAATTTTTCATTTCCTCCTCAGATGGTAATATCTTATTGTGACCATAACTTCCAGCAGAAGCAGTTTGGTCCAGAGGACAACTCTGTCCCTCAGAATTCCTGGAGGGGTTTCTTTCTTCATGAAATTCACTCATACTTTACAGCATTCTTGCCGTTTTCCCCTCATATCCTTTTAAAATTCCTTCTTATGTGTTTATAGGAGGTGATGTATGAGATTGTCCTACCTCATTGGCCAAGGTTGAATTTTTTTTTCATGAAATTAATTGCCTAGAGCATCTTCGTTTCACCGAACATGAGGTCAAGGGATGGTTCCTTTTTCCTCTGGCTTTCCTTGAAATTAATATTTCCCTTCTTGGCTGGTCAATTTCTCTATTGGCTGGGTTTTATTATAATGGGTTTAGGACAAGTTTTACAACGTCTTTCCAAGTTAAATGATGCTCATTTAATCCCTGAGTGATAATCATATTTATCAAACCATGATGGTTGATAGCTATGTGTGGATTTTTAGCCCTCCTAACTCGACTAGATATGTCATGCAACAAAGAATTCAAGAAAAATGGCAAATTAACTGAAATTTTCTACTTCAGTATCGCTAGAAGTTTGAGATGCTGCTATTTTACCATATCCTGGCGACCATCACATATAATATACTTCTAAACGATGATTTCTAGTTCCTTCCATGGTTCCTTCAAATTTTTTGGGTGAATCCCTTTTCCTTTGAATAAAAAATTCTCGTCTGGATCTTGTAACACTGCAACTACTTCATGTAGCAAAACGTACTTGTCAGTCCACTTTGTTCCTTCTGTCAGAATTCTAGAAAACTTAGCTACTACAATTTCAAATATTGTTATGTCTCTACCTTTCACAGTTGTGTTTTTATTCTATAGGTTCTGTGGGAATTATAATGTTATCTTACTGTAGAATCCCTGCAATTTTTATAAATATGAGAGCTAACCAACATTCTGCAATATAGCACGAGCCTTTTCTGTAATATTGAGTATTGTGGGCTCGTTGAGAATAGATATTCTACCCATGAATGTTGTGTCTCAGTGATTGAATTCGACTTCTGCATGCACTACTCACGACTTCATAAATTTAGAGAAACATAAATACTACATACAAGTACTTTGAAACTCTTGAAAAGGGTATAAATGAATTTTTTTTTTTTTTCAAATCAATAGGTTTCGAAAGATTTTAATTACTAATTCACATGATTTCTCATCATGTATACATATGTACACATTTTCCCCTCCAATGATATAAGGGCATCCACGCCCTTAGAGCGCGGAAAAAGAGAAATACGTTGAGGATCATTAATGCATTAGAATAATAACCAAAGCGACGTAGGTTGTGGCATAAATCAATCAAATAAGCTCAAATCATGAGGATTGTGGGGAAATGATTAAAAAGGAAAAACAAAGAAATACCTATTATGAAAATGATTTTTTCTTTGATGGGAAATTGTGACAGAGCATGATATGTAAAGAGTTGTAACAACTGTTGGAATTAATTGATCAGACATAATTAAGTCAATTCATATGTATTTTTACCATGCATACTATTTTTTATAAGGATAACACTATTCAAACGATCAATTCTCCTTTGGGAATGGGTTGGTAAGAATAAGTGAATATAAAATGATTGGTTGTTTATCATGAAACTCCAATTCCACAAGCAGAGACATTATTGCCAGCAGGCGTCCATAGCCTCGACAGGGTTTCTTTTTAACCAAAAAATGAGCCAGAATCCTCCGTTTAGCATTTAGATAATTTAATTATTCTCATAGAGCCACCAATGTGCTGGCATGGTAACCATATAACCACAATGCCATTCACTAGGTTCTAACAAAGTAATCGAGCCAGCTCGTGATGAGACCTCCTGTCTCGCAGACATTTTTTTTGCTAGAAGGTCATTACCCTCGTGTGGTCGCCATAATGGGAATGTTACTTTTTATCTCCTTATGATCATGGTAGGTTGGCTCATGATGATACCCCCTATCCTCTCTAAAATATTTGCATATTATTTTCATATTTATATATTTTTGAATCATAACTAAAGGGAGGCTCATTAACTCCTTAAGAGTAAGGGATGGTGTGAGGAGTATAGAGAAATACCAATAAAATTTATACACTTATTCCAAAGTCACTATACCCTATAAGATCTACCATTGATAGTGTAAAACGATAAACCAACATGCTATTAAAATAATGAATTTTTTCATAATATCGTTGAAGAAAATATATCCAGCAAGACATTACATAGTTTGAATCATATCGATGTCTGGAAATAAAGATACCCATCAAAAATAAAAATGAAAATCACAATTTTTATTAATATCACTAATTTTCTCCTTCTTATATATGTATTCCTTATACACAAGATGATTTCCATGAAAGAATATATGAGAAAAAGGAAACAAATCATTCATACGTCTACTTATTGCAAAAGTGCCACTGTTCATTTGACCGAACAACGGTTGTTTAGTTGATTGAACAACAATTGTTCCATAAATTGGACAACAAAAAAACTCAAAATAAATTCCATTGTTCTTTTGATAGAACAACAATTGTTCAGTCGATTGAACAACAATTTTTCAATTGTTTGAATAGAAAAAACATTCAAAAATAAAACACATTGTTGTTTTGACAAAACAATGGATTTTTAGTGGATTGAACAACAACTATTCAATTGTTTGAATAATGAAAACACACAAAAATAAAATATGTTGTTCTTTTGACCAATCAACGGTTGTTCAGTTGATTGAACAAAAGATTTCAATCCTTTGAAAAACAAAATCACTCAAAATAAAATCCGTTGTTCTTTTCACCAAACATTGATTGTTCAGTCGATTAACCTCTGTTCATTCATTTGAACAAAGAAAACACCCAAAAATAAAAGCCATTGTTATTTTGACCAAACAAGGGTTGTTCAGTCAATTGAAAAACAACTGTTCAATCATTTAAATAGAAAAAACACACAAAAATAAAATTCGTTTTTCTTTTTACCGAACATTAATTGTTCAGGTGATTGAACAACAATTGTTCAATCATTTGAACATCAAAAGCACATAGAAATAAAATTAGATGTTCTTTTGACTGAACAACGGATGTTCAGTCAATTGAACAACAATTGTTCAATCATTTGAACCACAGAAACACACAAAATAAAATCTATTATTCTTTTGACACAACAATGGTTGTTAAGTCGATTGAAGGGAACCTGTTCAATTGATTGAACAACAAAAACACATGAAAATAAAATCGAATATTCAATTAGCTGAACAACATTTGTTCAGTCAATTGAGCAAAGAGCCAAAATTTTTCATATTTGTAGAGTGACAAAATCACAATCAAATGCAAGCCAATATATACATTACTTACAAAACTGGAAAAATAATGATTTTTACAAAGGTAAAGTAGTGGGATCATTACTCCCTGCAGCTAAAATTTTCATGCGAGGGTCATCACGTACATGATGGAAGAAGGACTCCTTTCTGATTGGTTTATGATAAATACGTACCCGATGTCTGTTTACTCGGAAGGAAAAGTCAGACCCATCTATGGTGGTCAAAGTGAGAGTGCCATTGTTATGCACTTCTTGAATTTCATGTGGGTCGAGCCACCTTGTCTGCAGTTTACCTAGGAAGTCCTGAAATCTGGAGTCGTACAGGAGTGCCCAACCTCCTTCCTGAAATTTCTTCTCCCTGATAAGGTTGTCATGCCACTTAGCTCGTTGCTACTGAATTATGATTGCAGTGCATACTAAAGCAAGTAACTGGTCTTCATCTAATTCATTTATCTGTTGAAGTATTTTAATTTGAGCCTTCGTTAATTTGAGTCTAACTTCTTACACTGTTCTGAGGGTATTTATTTCAAATTCAATGGGAAAAATTTGCTCTTTGCGGAATACTAGTTGGTAGGGAGAATATTTAGTAGTAATTTTCCATGTTGTGTGGCAAGCCCAAAAGGCTTTTGGTAGTCTGGTAACCCAATCCTGTCAATGTGTCGAGATTTTTTTAGTCAAAATTGCTTCAATGACTTTATTGGTACTTTTGACCTGCCCATTCGCCTGCGGGTGATATGGAGAAGTGATTCAATGTGTTATGTGGTGGTTTCGTAGAGTGGCTATAATATTATGTCCTAAAAATTGTGCCCCTATGTCTGTTATCACTTCCCTAGGTAAACCATACCACACAAATATCTCAAAAATAAAATTAATAACAGTTTCCTTTGTAGCTCTCAGCAATGGTACTGCTTCGACCCATTTTGTTACATAATCTGTGGCAACTAGTATGTAAGATTTCTAGTTTGAGGGTGGATTGAATGGACCAACAAAATCTAGTGCCTAGCATTGAAAGGCTTCCATCACCAATTGTGGTTGTAGGGGAATTTCATTATATTGAGTCGGGCAGCCCATTCTTTGGTAGTTATCGCAGGCCTACACATATTTCTTAGCATCCTTAAAAATAGTGGGCCAATAATAGCCCATTTGTAATACTTTGTGCCACATTATATGGTCTACGAAGTTTCCATCACAAGGTTCATCGTGGTAGGCCCTTAGGATGTCAAAAATTTCATCTTCCCAGATGCATCTGCATATATGCATATCAGCTCCTATGTGGAAGAGATACCCACCAATCTAGGAAAGGTAGGGGTTGCGTTGGACAATAAGCTTCCTTTTGTTTTCTATAAAATGTATGGGAAACATTCCTACAATGAGATAATTTTCCACATCCACATACCACGATGCTTTCATTTCTACTGCAAACAAGTTTCCATCAGGAAACTAGTTTTCCACTACTAGCAGATCATTTATCTTTGGGACTCGAGATAGAAAATCTGTGACTGCGTTCTCATCCCCTTGACAGTCTTTAATACTGATATCAAATTCCTGCAAAACTAATAGCCATGAAGTCACTCTCCCATCTGTAATTGGTTTATTAGCTAAGTACATAATGGAAGAATGATTAGTATCCAGAAATACTTGATATCCATTTATATAATGTCTAAATTTATTTTAGGCATATATGACTACTAGGAATTCCTTTTTTGTTACTGTATAATTTAATTTAGCCCGGGCGGTATTTTTTGTGATATAATAAATAGCGTAGGTTTTTTTATCCTCTTCTTAAACAAGAATAGATGCTATCGTTGTTTCTGATGCATCTGATGAAATATGAAATGGTATTTCCCTGTCAGGTCCACACAATATTGGTTTAGTCAAGACTAATTGCTTTAAATCTTTGAAATCAGTGTCACACTTATGAGACCATTTAAATTTAACATTTCTAGTTAAATCATACAAAGGTGCAACAATTAGTGAAAAAATATTTATGAGCCTATGATAATATCTTGCATATCTAAGGAAACTATGCACCTTCGTCTGAGTATAGGGTGTGGATAATAAGAGAATTACTTCTATGTTCTTTTGATCTACCTGTATTTCAGTTGCAAAGATATAGTGTCCTAGTATTATGCCTTCCTTCATCATCATGTGTCACTTTTCATTACTAAAACATAACCTGGTGGTGATACATCATTCCAAATTTTTTTTGAATGTCTGCAGTGCTTGTTCAAAATTATCCCCATATGGGGTGAAAGCATCCATATACATCTCAAGTCCTTCATTGATTAGATCAATGAAAATGCTGAGTATGGCCCTCTGAAATATAGCTGGAGCATTAGATAAGCCGAAGGGTAACACTCTATAAGCGAACGTACCCCATGGGCAGGTGAACGTGGTTTTGTCCTGATATTTAGGGGCAATATGGATTTGACTATAGCCGATGAAGCCATCAAGGAAGGAAAAGAACTATTTTCCCGCCAATGTATCAAGCACTTGCTCAATTGTAACACACCTAGTTTTATGTTTTTTCAGGTTAGACATTTGAACTTCAGTCCAAAGGGGAGTGGACCCCAATGGATAATTATTGTGTGGATTTAATTAGTTAATTATTTATGAGAAAAATAAATAAAATACTTTTGTGCATATTGATGAAATGAGATTTTTGAGATCACTTGCCAAATCCATGAGGTATGGAAAGAGGCTAAGAATTTCCCCAAAAATCTTTCAAAAATCCTTGAAAGAATTTATTTCTAATTTATATTTTTGAGGAAAAATATAGATTTCCCCAATGATGTGGAGAGTAGTTGGGAAGAGGTAAAAATATGGAAAAGCAGAAAGTAGCTTTAAAGTACCTAAATAATGGAAGCCTAACCAAACAGGAATAAAAGCATCCTGTAATTCTAGACACGGAATTAGAAACATGCTTTGGGGAGCATAACCTTAAATAAGCTACTCCAAAACAGACTGGGGTTGGTCTGTTCTAGGAGATGATCTCAGCTCGGAGGTGAGTTCGGGAGACAAAAGAACTCTAAGGTTGGGAGGTTGGTCATCTGCAGAATTGGTATGTCCACAATTTCTATCAATGGTTAAAATACATGTTATTATGCAATATGGTTAATTGTTGTAGGTGTTATTTTAAATCAAAATTTTGAATTTGTTATTCCTTACATTTAACAGAAATGTTCAGAAGAAATTAATCCTGTAAATTATGTATAGTTGTAGGAATAGGAATTATAGGGAATATCATCCAGAATCTCTAAAACTGCTAATGGTTTAAATCTGGAGATATATACTACTCCCATAAATTATTAAAATTGTAACTTTAATCTTCTATAAATGTACAGATATATCTATGTATGGATTGGGAAAAAATTAGATTCATAAAATATTAAATCAATTATGAATTTAAAATGTGATAAATACTAAGTATCTGATGGAGTATGTGAGTCCTTACTTTGAACAGATTTAATGGAGAGTATGCCCTTTCCAAATATGTATATTAGTAGGATAAATCTCTTGAGAAATATCCATTCGAATCTCTAAACTGATACAGGTTTAAATCGGAAGATATTTTATTCCCGAGGACTATGCAGAGGTAAAAAATTTAAACTACTTCTATACCACAGAAAGTATTATATTAAGGGTTGTACTAGTATTATTAGAAGAAGAGAAAGCCATTAAGTAGGATACTAAGATCTAGCTTCTATGATAAAAATATGGAACATAAATTTAATTCCAATGTCCATGGCATTGTTTTCTAATATAGTACAGATTATTTCTACTATATCTTTCTACCATACTGGAATGTAATGGAAATTATAATCGAATTTACAATTTGAAATTTAGAAAATACATGTAAGTCCCATGTAAGGAAAGGTTATGGCATGCATTCAGTTATTGGTATAGTTAAAAATAAATTTCAGAGGTTATTAAAACTGAACCATATGCCTATGTATAAGATTGGGGGCTTAGAAATAAATGAAAATCCAGATAATTCACTTTCAGCAGTATGTATCTAACTATTACCATGATATTCATTCTCTGTCTAGTGATACAGAGAATTAATTTGGTACATTCTAGTTTATTATATTGAGCAGAAATGAGAGGAATAAAATTATAAAAATAAACTTCTACAATGCACTATATGTCATAAGTAAAATAAGATGATAGCAAGTTCACATGCTATACTATTACTATAAGTTACTTAGCAAACTTTGTCATTATGCTGATACAGAGAAGAGGAAATTCGAAGACTTACATGTGCAATAAAAAGATGGATAACTGATTATATATATATATATATATTAAGCCTGTAATAAATAAATAACTGTCCACTTAATTACAGAAAGAAATAGAAAATTTTTGTGAGGAAGTTCGGTACTTCCATAATAAGTATCGTTGTATGTACCAGTATTAGTATACTCTTTGAATCTCTGTAAAATAAAAAGCTATTGTGTCAAATTATCCACTGTCTGGATCACAATGGAATCCAAATTATATTATACAAAAAATTAATTATGTGGTTTAAAAGTGGAGCATAATTTCTGAGACCACATATAGACTCAGTCCAGAGGGAAACTATTTTTCAGTCAAGCCAGATGTGGGAATTAACTGACCTAGAACAGTAGTGAAAAAGTGTTGGAAAACTTGTCATTGATAGCAAAGGAGGCAGCAAAGAGAGAGACAGGCAAAGGAGGAAGCATAGAGAGAGAAAGGCAAAGGAAGCAGCAAAGAAGCAAATGAAGGAAGAAAGGAGACAGGCAGAGGCGGAGGAAGCGAATATAATAGAGGCAGAACCGTTATCACAGCAGTAAAGGCAGAGGCAGAGCGACAGAAGCATAAGAGGCAGAGACACAACTATTATTGCAGAGAAATAGCTATTATTCCAAGAATCGTTGTTCCCACATGGTGAATATATATATATATATATCGAGAATCGCTACCTCAGCCAGAGGATATATGTATACAATTCCGAGACTCTTTACCCAACCGGGCATTACACATAACATAAATATAATTCTCGGAATCATAACCCAAGCGGCAATGTAATGTGTTGGCAATATGATGCAGAGTGTTGTCCTTGATGGCAACCCACTGAATGAAGATGAAGACATGCGACTGTTGACATGTGTTTTCCTTGATTGCAAACCACCTGATGAAGTTAGTCTTGACCTGATGGACATGATAAATGATGTAAATCTGATATGCAATAATGTTTGTTAGCAATATGATGCTGAGTGTTGTCCTTGAATGGCAACCCACTTGATGAAAATGATGATAAATTACTTGATAAAGTTGTGTTTAATATAATATGTCCTTGATGAAGTAAATCTGATGTATCTATAGTGTGTACAGAAGGCAATGAAGAAAGGAATTTAGCATGTGCTCTATCTTGATGAAAAGAGCATGTCTCTAGGCATACGCGGATTTGCCTAGGGGAAGTCGCGTATGCACGTGGGAATAAACTTTCCAAGTCGCGTATGGGCAAAAATGCTCTTAAAAGTGCAAAACCAGGGGTAACCACCATGGAATTGACCCATTGTATTGGGTAATGATTCGTCTAAATGACCCCGTCCAAGAATACCATCGGAATTAATGTAGTTTTTGGCTCATGGTATTGTTTTGGCTCATGGTATTGAAAAAGGGGCTCATGGTATTGAAAAAGGGTAAACCTATATAAAGAGAAGAAATTCATTGTGCAAATCATAGGTGTGGGTGCAAGATGTTTGAGCTTGAATGAATACTTCTCTCTAAAGTAGATCTGAATGGAAAGGGTTATAGTTGAATAATAGATCTGAATGTATGATGCACCAATGATGAAGAAGGGGATCTAGATCTGAAATGTATTTGTATCTACTAGATCTGTTTATGGAGTGATTAGATCTGTGATGAGGCGAACATATGTCTGAAGTAAAGGGTTGAATCTGAACTGAATATCTAATCTGAAGAAGTATGCAGCTCTGTAATGGTTGAAGATCCATATGCTAGTTAGCCGCTGAGGAAGCGCGTATATACGCGGCTTCGCTGAAGTGAAAGCGCGTATGCGCAGTGAAATTAACTCTGTAATTTTTACAGAGGTATACCCCGGTTGATGTGGACGGAAGCGCGTATATACGCGACATCAGTGAAAGGAAAGCGCGTATGCAAACTAGGGTTTGTTGAAGTCTATGGTAAGAAATGTCTGATCTGTTCTGCTGGTTTACTGATATCTGTCAGTGAGTTATATGTATCTGTTTCATGGTTGATTGTGCTTAAAAGTATGGAAAGGGTCCAGTATCAAAATATGATGAAATGTGGCCTGCAAGTTGTGTCCTAAAGGAAGCTTTGGATCTAGTGTGAAAATTGATGAAACGTGCTCCATAGAGGTGCTGAGGGTTGTAGCCTTCAGTCAGGGGGTTGTAGCTCCCTTCCAGGAGAGGCTGGTAAACGAGATCAGGGGGTCGTAGCTCCCTTCCAGGAGAGGCTAGTAAACGAGTCAGGGGGTTGGAGCTCCCTTCCAGGAGAGGCTGGTAAACGAGCGTAGGTGGGTGCCTGTGTGTTGGTAGGAGTCTGCACCAGCACATATGTTGTAAGATGTTTTCTCTATAATAAAATATTGAAGGCTGAGAAACTGCAGCGGTGGTTTTCTCCCGACTTGGGTCTCCACCTAAAAATCCTGGTGTTCATGTGTGATGCTTTGTGTGATGGTTTATTCTGTTCTTACTGCAGATGTTTACTGTTTATTAAACATCTGATGAATGTATGATCGAATGATATAAGTGAAGAATTAATGATTTAACTAGATCTCTGTGTATACGCGAGTTTCATAAAGGGTATCCGCGTATATACGCGAGTCTGTATCAGGAAAGTAGCGTATGGTTTTTAGAAGCAAGAAAAAGTAAAATTTTTAAAATATTGATTCACCCCCCCCTCTTAGTATTTTTCCCAACAATTCGAATCAAAGCCGAGGTCCTTCTGCAGAAGCTTGATCGCTTGAAGGAGATCTGTCGCAATGGGAAAGAAGCAAAAGAAGAAGGTTACTCAAGGAAAGGAGAAGCCTCGGAAATAATGTATAGCAGAAATTGAAGGAGATGACACAGGTATTAATCGTTGTTCTTGTATTTCACTTAACTGTATATGCAAAGATTATGATAGTGAAACTGATAGTATGGATCTAGAAGAAGCTGTCAAGATTAAAGATGAAAAAGATTTTGACCACGCTCTACAAGTGCTCATGGAAAAGAAGCAAAAGAAGAAGGCTACTCGAAGCAAGGAGATGTCTCAGAAAACCTGTATAGCGGAAATTGAAGAAGATGAATCAGATAGTGATTGGGGTCCTAGTAATATTATTTGTGCAAACAATGGTACAGACAGTGAAAGTAATGCTGTGGACCTAGAAGAAGTTATCAAAGATCAACAAATAATATTTAATGAGAAGGAATCTGCCTCCAAAGCTTTGATCCTTAGACTGAAAAGGATGTTCGATGATGTATACAATCGAAGTAAAGGACTTGAATCTGAAATCGTCTCTCTTAGGGAAGATCCGAAAATATCAAAGAAGAAGATTGCAGAACTTGAAGCAGAAATCATTTCCCTCAAAGAAGATATGGATAAATCAAATAAGAAGAATGCAAGACTTGAAGCAGAAAACATATCTCTGAAAGTAAATCTCGAAGCATCAAATCAGAAGAATGAAGAACCTCTGTCATTTGTAAAGGAAGGCCTTGAAGCAGAAATCATCTCTCTCAAAGAAGATCTGGAAAAATAAAATAAGAAGAATGAAGAGCTGCAACAAACATGTGAAGAAAACGAAAATTGGTTGAAAGAAGAGATTCTAAATCTGAAGGATCAAATAGAAGATGGAAGAAGGAAAGAAGAAATCATGACAAAACAATGTCAAGCCTTGGAGGTTGAGGTAAACATTCTCAAAGGTAGATTAGAAGAAAAATTTAAACTTTTGAGGTTCCAAGATAGTACTAATATTTTGGACAATATTCTAAGTAATCAAAGGTCTCCTGCTATCAAAATTGGTCTTGGTTTCCATGAAACTGTTAAAGGAGAATCTAGCTCACAAGGAAGTGCAAAAACCTTAGAGGATGTCAATGCAAAGCCTGAAGTGTTGAAAGAGACAAAAGGTCAACCATCAATGATGAAATCTCAATGGAAATCAGAATGCTTTAAATGTCATAATTATGGGCATGTTGTAGCGAATTGCAGGAGCAGATCATTTCAGCCACAAACAAAAAATTCCTACATAGAAATGTACTCTGGTTTCTTCAAGGGATATTGTTTTTCATGTAACAAGTATGGACATAAAGTACTTGATTGTAAAAGGAGGAAGATTAGAAATACTCATTATGATTCTTATGTTTATTTCTCTGGACACATGAGATGTTATTCTTGTAACAAGTATGGACATGTAGAAAAGGAATGCAGGTTGAACAGATCTGAGAAAGTGGACAATTTTCAGCACACAGTTAGGAAGTTCAAGCAAATTTGGAAAAATAAGGAGGACCAATCAGAAACGTAGGGAATTCTGACCCTACTGCAGTCATCCGCTTCTGAAGCTTACTTCTCTGATTGACTGCAGGAATGAAGTGGGATACATTATGAGATTTAGTAATGTATCGTCACAGGGGGAGCAATGTATGATGTCTCTCATGATTGATTTGATTATTCTGGTTATATGTATTTCTGACAGAGCATCTGATATGAAGAAGACAGGTACAGGAAGTAGAAGTTCAGGGGGAGATGAAAGAATGTGAAAAATTTCTATGCTTCACTTTCCATACGCGGTTTCTATTAACAAAAGTTGCGTATACACACGAGTTTCAGCAAACACAGTCGCGTATGCATTGATGATAAGAGAATTTATATGATAAATGAAGATCTAGAGTAGAGGTTCAGGGGAAGCATCAGCTTGACTGTTTATAACTGTATTATTGACTTTGCATCAACTTACTTTCTCAGTTCTAAATAATGATGATATGATACTTGGTTTCTTATGTTGAAGATTATGGATGAGTCCTGTTTTCTTTTTGATGAAGAGTATTCATTGTTGAGATGAAAGTCTTATAATTCGGAGATAAGGGAAGTTCATGCAGAGATTGTTGTTGATGAATTACTAATGAACGTATTTAGGTTGCACAAGTTAAGAAGGAGCATTGGTTCAGGGGGAGCAGCAGGTTGAATACTAATGATTGCATTGTTGGCAATATGACTCTTTATTCTTTGGTTTTTGTGATACTCATGCTCAAATGATGATGACTTGGTACATGGTTTATTATGATGATATTTTGAGCCCTGGTTGTTGATAAGTATCTTTTGTGCTCACACATGGATGAGTTGGATGTCATTTGATTTAGAAATAAGACCAGATCGTGCAGAGTTTGTTACTATGGTTGAGATCTTTTGCCTACATATGTTACTTCATGTTAAATCTTGAAGATATTGATGATATTGGACCACATGGATGATTGCTTGACACATATTTGAAGATGTTGTTCTGATATGATAATCTCTCTTGGAAAGATTGTATTGATGCTGCAAAGAATCTGAACGCTTGGCTACTAATGTGCTTATGCTACAACCGTTGGATGACGCTTGAAGAAACAACTACACTGTTCTATCTATCTGTAGTCCAGGGAAGGATTCAAATATCCCAGAAAGAAGCTGAACACTGTCTTTTTCTCACAAGAGGATCAGATCTGGTTAAAATATAGAAGATGGCAGTGGATACGCAGATTTCATGAAACACAGTCGCGTATATACGCGAGTTGATGCACAGAAAACCGCGTATGTATGATTGCTGACAATTTTCTATTTGGAGTCAGCTCTCTTCAGCACAGTTGCAGTGCTTTTTGGTATCTCTGATGCTGTTTGGTATCTCCGGTGGTGTTCCAGTTCTCGTAATTCTACTTCTAATGTTTTGATAAACATGCCTTGATTATTTGTTTGTAAAAGTGTTCAGGTTGCACAAACTAAGGGAGAGCCTTAGTCATATGGAAAGGTTGCTTGATGCACAGATTCAGGGGGAGCATTAGCTTTGCTGAGTATAATGCATTGTTGGCATTATGATGGTTCTGAAATATGTTCTCTTTCTTGAGGACTTTCTGGTGTTGTTCATAAATGGTCATATTTGTAATTTGATGAAAAGGTCTTGTTGAGACCCATGATGTAAAATTGTAATATTTAGTCATGTAAGGACTTGTCAAATTTGTAAACCCACTTGGTTGGGTAGCTGAGTCAAATTTTGTAAACCCACTTGGTTGGGTAGCTGAGTCAAATTTGTAAACCCACTTGGTTGGGTAGTTGAGTCTCATATGTAAATCCACTTGGTTGGATATGTGATGTAAGTATGAGTCTTTGGTGATAGAAAGTTCATAGAGTCATATACTTTATTGAAAAATATGTTTGAAGATTCAGCATGAACTCAGGGGGAGCTTGGTCACTTCAGTATATATCAGATCTGCAGAATGCTTCTTCCACATGAGGAGAAAAGGGGGAGAGTATGTTGGTTTTTGATCAGCCCTTTGCCCTTGATGTCAAAGGGGGAGAGTGACATGGTGTTTGAATGGTGTCATTGTATTCTGACATGGTGTTTGAATGGTGTCATTGTATTCTTAGTGTACCTATCTGTTGTGGTAACCAAACACCATCGTGGTTGCCATCAAGTCCAAAGGGGGAGATTGTTGGCAATATGATGCAGAGTGTTGTCCTTGATGGCAACCCACTGAATGAAGATGAAGACATGCGACTGTTGACATGTGTTTTCCTTGATGGCAAACCACATGATGAAGTTAGTCTTGACCCGATGGACTTGGTAAATGATGTAAATCTGATATGCAATAATGTTTGTTAGCAATATGATGCTAAGTGTTGTCCTTGAATGGCAACCCACTTGATGAAAATGATGACAACTTACTTGATGAAGTTGTGTTTAATAGAATATGTTCTTGATGAAGTAAATCTGATGTATCTACAGTGTGTACAGAAGGCAATGAAGAAAGGAATTTAGCATGTGCTCAATCTTGATGAAAAGAGTATGTCTCTAGGCATACGCAGATTTTCCTAGGGGAAGTCGCGTATGCACACGGGAATAAACATTCCAAGTCACATATGGGCAAAAGCGCTCTTAAAAGTGAAAAACCAGGGGTAACCACCATGGAATTGACCCTTGTATTGGGTAATGATTCGTCTAAATGACCCCGTCCAAGAATACCATTGGAAGTAATGTAGTTTTGGGCTCATGGTATTGTTTTGGCTCATGGTATTGAAAAAGGGGCTCATGGTATTGAAAAAGGGTAAACCTATATAAAGAGAAGAAATTCATTGCGCAAATCATAGGTGTGGGTGAAAGATGTCTGAGCTTGAATGAATACTTCTCTCTGAAGTAGATCTGAATGAAGGGTTACAGTTGAATAATAGATCTGAATGTATGATGCACCAATGATGAAGAAGGGGATCTAGATCTGAAATGTATTTGTATCTACTAGATCTGTTTATGGAGTGATTAGATCTGTGATGAGGCAAACATCTATCTGAAGTAAAGGGTTGAATCTGAACTGAATATCTGATCTGAAGAAGTATGCAGCTCTGTAATGGTTGAAGATCCATACGCTAGTTAGCCGCTCAAGAAGCGTGTATATAAGCGGCTTCGCTGAACTGTAAGCGCGTATGCGCAATGAAATTAACTCTGTAATTTGTACAGAGGTATACGCCAGTTGATGTGGACAGAAGCGCGTATATATGGGACATCAGTGAAACGAAAGCGCGTATGCAAACTAGGGTTTGTTGTAGTCTATGACAAGAAATGTCTGATCTGTTTTGCTGGTTTACTGATATATGTCAGTGAGTTATATGTATCTGTTTCATGGTTGATTGTGCTTAAAAGTATGGAAAGGGTCCAGTCTGAAAATATGAAGAAATGTGGCCTGCAAGTTGTGTCCTAAAGGAAGCTTTGGATCCAATGTGAAAATTGATGAAACGTGGTCCATAGAGGTGCTGAGGGTTGTAGCCTTCAGTCAGGGGGTTGTAGCTCCCTTCCAGGAGAGGCTGGTAAACGAGATCAGGGGGTCGTAGCTCCCTTCCAGGTGAGGCTGGTAAACGAGATCAGGGGGTCGTAGCTCCCTTCCGGGAGAGGCTGGTAAACGAGTCAGGGGGTTGGAGCTCCCTTCCAGGAGAGGCTGGTAAACGAGCGCAGGTGGGTGCCTGCGTGCTGGTAGAGTCTGCACCAGCACATATGTTGTAAGATGTTTTCTCTATAATAAAATATTGAAGGCTGAGCAACTGCGGCGGTGGTTTTCTCCCGACTTGGGTTTCCACCTAAAAATCCTGGTGTTCATGTGTGATGCTTTGTGTGATGGTTTATTCTGTTCTTACTGCACATGTTTACTATTTATTAAACATCTGATGAATGAATGATGGAATGATATAAGTGAAGAATTAATGATTTAACTAGATCTCTGTGTATACGTGAGTTTCATAAAGGGTATCCGGGTATATACGCGATTCTGTATCAGGAAAGTAGCGTATGGGTTTTAGAGGAAAAAAAAAGTAAAAGTTTTAAAATACTGATTCACCCCCCCGCTCTCAGTATTTTTCCCAACATAATGCATAGTTTAAATCTGGAGATATATACTACTCCCATAAATTATTAAAATTATAACTTTAATCTTCTTCTATAAATGTACAGATATATCTATGTATGGATTGGGAAAAATTTAGATTCATAAAATATTAAATCAATTATGAATTTAAAATGTGATAAATACTAAGTATCTGATGCAGTATGTGAGTCCTTAATTTTAACAGATTTAATGGAGAGCATGCCCTTTCCAAATCTGTATAGTAGTAGGATAAATCTCTTGAGAAATATCCATTCGAATCTCTAAACCAATATAGGTTTAAATCGGAAGATATTTTATTCCCAAGGACTATGCAGAGGTAAAAACTTTACACTACTTCTATAGCGCAGAAAGTATTATGTTAAGGGTTGTACTAGTATTATTAGAAGAAGAGAAAGCCATTAAGTAGGAGACTAAGATCTAGCTTCTATGATACAAGGATGGAACATAAATTTAATTCCAATGTCCGTGGCATTGTTTTCTAATATAGTACAGATTATTTCTACTATATCTTTCTACCATACTGGAATGTAATGGAAATTATAACAGAATTTACAATTTGAAATTTAGAAAATACATGTAAGTCCCATGTAAGGAAAGGTTATGGTATGCATTAAGTTACAGGTATAGTTAAAAATAAATTTCAGTGGTTATTAATATTAAACCATATGCCTATGTATAAGATTTGGGGCTTAGCAATAAATGAAAATCCATATAATTCACTTTGAGCAGTATGTATCTAACTATTACCATGATATTCATTCTCTGTCTAGTGATACAGAGACTTAATTTGGTACATTCTGGTTTATTATATTGAACAGAAATGAGAGGAATAAAATTATAAAAATCAACTTCTAAAATGCACTATATTTCATAAGTAAAATAAGATGATAGCAAGTTCACATGCTATACTATTACTATAATTTATTTAGCAAACTTTGTCATTATGCTGATACAGAGAAGAGGAAATTCAAAGACTTACATGTGCAATAAAAAGATGGATAACTGCTTATATATATATATATATATGAAGCCTTTAATAAATAAATAACTGTCCACTTAATTACAGAAAGAAATAGAAATTTTTTGTGGGGAAGTTCGGTACTTCCAGAATAAGTATCATTGTATGTACCAGTATTAGTATACTCTTTGAATCTGTGTAAAATAAAAATCTATTGTGTCGAAGTGTCCATTGTCCGGATCATAATGGAATCCAAATTATATTATACAAAAAAATTAATTATGTGGTTTAAAAGTCGGGCATAATTTCTGAGACCACATATAGACTGATTCTAGAGGGCAAATATTTTGAGTCAAGCCAAATGTGGGAATTAACTAACCTAGAACAGTAGTGAGAAAGTGTTGGAAATGTTGTCACTGATGGTAAAGGAGGAAGCAGCAAAGAGAGAGACAGGCAAAGGAAGTAGCGAATACAGAGGAAGAGTTGTTATCATGGAAATGGAGGCAAAAAAGAAGCAAATGAAGGAAGAAAGGAGACAGGTAGAGGTAGAGGAAGCGAATATAATAGAGGCAGAACCGTTATCACAGCAGTAAAGGCAGAGGTAGAGCAACAAAAGCATAAGAGGCAGAGACACAACTATTATTGCAGAGAAACAACTATTATTCCAAGAATCGTTGTTCCCACATGGTGAATATATATATATATATATATATATATATATGTATATGTGTATCTATATATATATATATATATATATATCTATATATATATATATATATGTATGTATGTATGTATGTATGTATGTATGTATATATATAACTAAATTTCGAGAATTGCTACCTCAGCCAGAGGATATATGTATACAATTCTGAGACTCTTTACCGAACCGGGCGTTACACATAACATAAATATAATTCCGGGAATCATAACCCAAGCGGCAATGTAATGCATAATTTAAATTTGGAGATATATACTACTCCCATAAATTATTAAAATTGTAACTTTAATCTTCTTCTATAAATGTACAGATATATCTATGTATGGATTGGGAAAAATTTAGATTCATAAAGTATTAAATCAATTATGAATTTAAAATGTGATAAATACTAAGTATCGGATGCAGTATGTGAGTCCTTACTTTTAACAGATTTAATGGAGAGTATACCCTTTCCAAATCTGTATAGTAGTAGGATAAATCTCTTGAGAAATATCCATTCGAATCTCTGAACCAATACAGGTTTAAATCGGAAGATATTTTATTCTCAAGGACTATGCAGAGGTAAAAACTTTAAACTACTTCTATTCCACAGAAAGTATAATGTTAAGGGTTGTACTAGTATTATTAAAAGAAGAGAAAGCCATTAAGTAAGAGACTAAGATCTAGCTTCTGTGATAAAAAGATGGAACATAAATTTAATTCCAATGTCCATGGCATTGTTTTCTAATATAGTATAGATTATTTCTACTATATCTTTCTACCATACTAGAAAGTAATGGAAATTATAAGAGAATTTACAATTTGAAATTTAGAAAATACATGTAAGTCCCATGTAAGGAAAGGTTATGGTATGCATTAAGTTACAGGTATAGTTAAAAATAAATTTAAGAGGTTATTAAAACTAAACCATATGCCTATGTATAATATTGGGGGCTTAGCAATAAATGAAAATCCAGACAATTCACTTTGAGCAGTATGTATCTAACTATTGCCATGATATTCATTCTCTCTCTAGTGATACAGAGAATTAATTTGGTACATTCTGGTTTATTATATTGAACAGAAATGAGAGGAATGAAATTATAAAAATCAACTTCTACAATGCACTATATGTCATAAGTAAAATAAGATGATCGCAAGTTCACATGCTATACTATTACTATAAGTTATTTAGCAAACTTTGTCATTATGTTGATACAGAGAAGAGGAAATCCAAAGACTTACATGTGCAATAAAAAGATGGATAACTGCTTATATATATATATATATATATATATATATATATATATATATATTAAGCCTATAATAAATAAATAACTGTCCACATAATTACAGAAAGAAATAGAAATTTTTTTTTAGGAAGTTCTGTACTTCCAGAATAAGTATCATTGTATGTACCAGTATTAGTATACTCTTTGAATCTATGTAAAATAAAAAGCTATTGTGTCAAATTATCCACTGTCTAGATCACAATGGAATCCAAATTATATTATACAAAAAAATTAATTATGTGGTTTAAAAGTCGAGCATAATTTCTGAGACCACATATAGACTCAGTCCAGAGGGAAAATATTTTGAGTCAAGCCAGATGTGGGAATTAACTGACCTAGAACAGTAGTGAAAAAGTGTTGGAAATGTTGTCATTGATGGAAAAGGAGGTAGGAAAGAGAGAGACAGGCAAAGGAGGCAGCATAGAGAGAGACAGGCAAAGGAAGCAGCAAAGAGAGAGACAGGCAAAGGAAGTAGTGAATACAGAGCCAGAGCTATTATCATGGCAACAGAGGCAGCAAAGAAGAAAATGAAGGAAGAAAGGAGACATGAAGAGGTGGAGGAAGCGAATATAATAGAGGCAGAACCGTTATCAGAAGCAGAAGAGGCAGAGACACAGCTATTATTGTAGAGAAACAACTATTATTCCAAGAATCGTTGTTTCCACATGCTGAATATATATGTATATATATATATATATATATATAACTAAATTTCGAGAATCGCTACCTCAACCGGAGGATATATGTATACAATTCCGAGACTCCTTACCCAGCCGGGCATTACACATAACATAAATATAATTCTGGGAATCATAACCCAAGCGGCAATGTAATGAATAGTGAATATAAATTTCATTCCGAAAATCGTATACTCCAGCGACAAAGTATTGCGCTTTATATTCAAAGGACCAAAACATATATCTATATATATATATATATATATAGATATGTATATATATATAGATATATATATATATATATATATGTATGTATGTATATATATATATATATATATATATATATATATATATATATGTATATATATATATATATATATATATATATATATATATATGTATAGCCATATGCAGCACGAGATCCAAAGAAATGTAGTAATATAAGGTGGGACCCTTCCCAATCGCATCGGAAATTATAAGGACAGTGCAACATGTAACCAAATAATTGTGATTGCGATTAAGCTCTGGACCTGATGGGTCTATAAATCATGTTTAACAAGTGTTTGAAGTCCAGTTCCAATCGCATCAGTAAAATGCAGTGAACAGTGGTCAATCGCATCGGAAATAAACAGATCGTCAGAACATATATTAAAAGACTTGCGATTGTGATTGTAGCTCGGACCCGATGGGCTTATAAACTATGATTAATAAGTATTTGAGTTCCAATCGCATCAGCAAAGAGCAGTGAACAATGGTCAATCGCATAGGAAAGAAACGGACCGTCAAAACATATATTAAAAGACTTGCGGTTGCGATTGTAGCCTGGACCCGATGGGCTTATAAACTATGATTAATAAGTATTTGAGTTCCAATCGCATCGACAAAGAGCAGTGAACATTGGTCAATCGCATCGGAATGAAACAGACTGTCGGAACATATATTAAAAGACTTGCGATTACGATTGAAGCCTGGACCCGATGGGATTATAAAATTTAATTAATAAGAATTTGAGTTCCAATCGCATCGGCAAAGAACAGTGATAAATCGCATCAGAGCAAGGCAGCTTGCGATTGTGATCAATTGCAATCGGAAATCGCTGGATGAATAGCATAGTGCATCAAAAAGCATGGCAAGTGGACCCGAAAGGGCATTAGTTATGTATTAAACATTATTCTTCTGTCTTAAAGTGGACATGGTAGTTTGTTTGTTAAAAAGTTGTATAACAATGCCGAGAATTGAAATTACGTTATATATATATATAAAGGCGCTAGTATATATATATATATATATATAACGCGTTGTTTAAATTGTATTAAAAGATTCCACGTGGTCTGTGAACCCACGGGCCTCGGCTTAAGGTGGAGGGTGATTTGTAATATAAAATGATTGCGATGCATGTATGTTCCGCCTGCGGAACTCCCACATCAACAAGACACTTGCTGCCTGTAAAGGGTTGGAATTTGCCCAGAATTATAGTCAGCAGTTACATAAATTTACAAAATGCACTGATATAAAAATCTCACTTACACGTATGTAGCAGTTACACCATAGCAGAGGACAGAAAAGAAAACAGAGCTGAAAAGAGATAAAACACAGTCACAGAAAAGACAGACACAGTCAAAGAGAAGACAAATGCGCAATGAGCCAAAAGACTAAATGAGCTGAGCTAAAGTTTTCATTATATTTGAATGTAAATATTGTAATTGAATTTTTTATTGTTTGCGATGCATTGGAAAGTCTCCGGAAGAAAAAAAAAATCTCACTGTTAGATTAAAATAAGCACCTACAGTTACATTTTTCTGAGTGAGCTGGAAAAGAAATGAGAAGGGAGAAGGCAAAGAGGCATGACTGTCCATTCCAATTTCATTAAGGAATGCTAAAAGTCACAAGGAAATCCTTATAAATAATATCATCTTGATATGCAGAAAGAGAGAGGGAGTAAATATAGAGAAGGCAGAGTACATAAGAGTGAGGAAAAGAAGATTAAGAAAAGAAGAGCAGAAAGAGAAGCTACAGAACAGAGTTGATATCTGAGGTAAATCAGCAAACATTCAGTTTGATAAATTGAGGAAGTTGGAGCTTCCCTATCAAGTTGCATCTTGATAGCTGTCAGTTGTAGCTGATTGAGGTTGGAGCCTCCTGTAGGTTGGTTCCTGTAGAAAATTGAAGGGAGTTGGTGCTTCCTTGCAAGTTGTAGCTTGTAGAATTGAGGATAGAGCCTCCTGTAGGTTGGTGCCTGCAGAAAACAATGGTGAGAGTGAGTTGGAGCTTGTCGTTGCATCACAACAATAATAATATGTGTTTTTTCTCCCTTTATGGGTTTCCACTTACATCTGTTGTCTCTGTGTGTCTTTCTTATGTGTTGATGTGATTCTTTCAATCTGTTTAATTGTTTGCTGCTCTCAACATAAGTATGGTGTCACATTAATTTGATAGTGGCTGCAGCATGTTAATACTATTCACAAATTAAGATGTAAATAATTTTGGTGAAAATTTAAAAATCTTATGTATGTATTAAACTAATTCACCCCCCCCCTCATTTTAATAAAAGATTCAACAAAAAGTTGTTAAAACTTTAAGCGGGAACGAACTATGTGTTAAGTGGAATCTCAATGAAACCACAATTAATAATTCGTTACCTATAAATGTCAGCATATGAAATAGAGTTAGTCTTGGAAATTCTCAAACAATTCGACTAACCAATAATGTTAAATAATGATGTCAAAAATAGAAATGGATACCTGAGCATAGTAGTATCGCTATTGAGCCAAACCTAAGGAAATATGTGTGAAATGAAACCACGTTATATGTATGAAGAAATAAAATCTTCAAGTCAAACCAGTGTGATGGTAAACCCTAAGAAGTTAAATCCTCATACTCCTTACCACGTATGGGAGGGTAGAATCATACACAGCGTACTGGAAATGCCATACGCACTGTGGAGAGACATGCCTTAAAAAAAAAAAAAAAAATGTTACAAACAAATTTTAACTTGAATGGAAAAGACTAAGAACAAATAAATGAGTGGCTATTAGTACTGATATCAATGGTTACTCAGAAAAAGATGACAAGAGAAGGTAAAAAAACCCTCAGCTAGAAGAACTAATCCATCATTATAATTGCACAAATTTATATTAGATGAGGACCATTTTTGTAGAAAAATAACATCCAGCATGGCTAAAGAATTTCCACAAGAACCAAACGAGCTCACTGATATTTCAGAGTCGAGGTAAGAAAATGCGAGAGAAGATAATAAACAACCAAGAAGACGTGAAAGAGATAACACATAAATCTTCAGAGAATCTTGAATAAATACATGGTGAACATGATAGCAAGGAACCCATTCATACCTGGTAGATTTCGGAGGGAAGATGCCAAGGAAGTCTGGATTTAAAACTAGAATTCTTGAGCTGGGAAGATAAGGCCACACACTCGTGCAATAACAAATAACGTAGAAATGACCGGGTAAAAATAAATGCAAGACAGGATAGACGAGTTAAATAAGAGCGATAGGGTACGAACCCTAATTCAAACCACAGCATCGCAACCATACATCTGGCGATAGATCTATAATAAAGGTGCAAAAGATGAACGCCTCAGGATTATTACAACATAGCTAACGTAAAAATATGAATCATTCCCTTAGTAAATTCGATGGTACCTCTATTGCATATAAGCCAATATAAAATTCATAAAGAGCTGGTACTAAATCTCTGTAGAATTAACATATGAAGGCGGTAGTACCATTTTATGGTTCAATGCATAGGTTTGCAATTAAGACGAAAGGACAAAAAATGGATTGAGATTTCCAATACACACCAACCTTATAAACTCCATGATACGGAGTAATATTTGTATTCCACGTTAATACAAATCTCCAACTGGTAATGCGTGACATACAACGATAATGAAACCATATATCAGGGTCAATATCCATAACACACATAGGAGAGATATTAAATCACAATGAAAATCACGATCAAGCTAATGTAAACATACATGGTGGATAAATTTACATCGTATAAGGCAAGAGTGTAAAGTAGTGTGACAGTTGTTAATATGTCCAAATCGATTCAATACGTGCAGAAAGGTAATTGTATGTAAGTTAGTTGAATAGTGGGTGATGGCAAGATATATATATTTGGTTATAAAGGTGTCACGAAATAGTAGAAACAAATGGTAAAGGGTGTAAAAAATCATTACATAAAGATGTATTCATAAATGGTGTTCAAGTTATATATATATTTATATATGTATGACAGTTACCTCTTGTGAATAGGGGTAAATAAATTTACTAAGTTGAATTCAATGGTTGAAAGTAGTCAGAAGTAAATTCGTGACTGATATAGAAAAAAAAAAAATTTGTGGTGTTAAGAGGGGACGTTACAAATGGTATCAGAGCTCATGTTAGAAACCTGGGCTGTTGATTGTGGTCACTGTACCAATTATGTTTTTTGTTTGAAAATAAAAATAAAAATATGTTGTTACTGATGTTGTTTTGTTTAGTGTACAGTGGTACTGGAATTGAAAAGTTAATGGTTGAAGGAGATGAAATTTATGTTGATCTGGGTGATGGAGATAATACGCCAGATCCCAACACTCCTTTGGTGGCTATGTTTCATAAGTTGCAACATGATATTGCTGAGCTAAGAAGCCAGAATGAGAAGTTGTCATTAGCTAGTGAAGAGCAGGAAAAGTTGATAAGAGAACTAACCTCGCGGAATAGCCAAGAAGGTGAAGGTTCCGGAAAGGGGAAGAAAGGAAAGTTCTTAGATGATTTTGAGGAAGATGATACTAATAGACATCAGTCTAAATAGAGGAAGGAATTAAAAGGTGAATTCCGAAAAATTAAACCTCCCTCCTATGATGGAGAGAAGGAGGAAGATGCTGAGGCATGGCTGTTGAATATGACTAAGTATTTTCAGGTCTATGAATATGAAAGCAATCTGAAGGCCAGATTAGCTATCTACCAATTGCAAGGTAAGGCTACCTTGTGGTGGGAGGAGACAAAAATGGTGCATGCCATTGATGAAAAAAAAGTGACTTGGGAATATTTCCAAGTCAAGTTTAAAAATGGCTATTTGAGAGAACACTATTATGATGATAAAGAAAAGGAGTTCCATGAAATTGGATTGGGACAGCTCACCATAGATGAGGTTGTCACCAAGTTTACAAACCTGTTAAGGTATGTTCCTTATATTCGTGAAGAGAAGGCAAAGGTACAAATGTTTTTGAACTTTTTTCGTGTTGGGTACAAGGAGAAAATAGAGTTCGGTAATCCAAAAACTATGGATGAAGCGGTGAGGAAAGCTAGATTATTCTACCAGCAGTTTAAAGGAAAGAGTAAACATGGAAAAAGCTGGGTAAACAAGGGTGAATTCAAAGGAAAGAAACAAAAACCATCTTACTTGACGAACTTTGGTAGGGATCATCAGCGGAAGAAATTTAACAAGCCAAAGGAAAGTAAAATTGCTTAGTCCCAAGTTGGTTCAAAACAAATTGATGGAGAAAATAAGAAGGAAGGAACAGTTAAAATGCGGGAGACTTTGAAATGTTGGGGTTGTGGAGAACCTCATCTGTTGAGGAACTGTCCACACTGAAATATTCAGATGATTATGAGAGATAGAGAAGCTACCATAGTAAATGATATAGTAAGGATTATACCCACTATCAGTGCAGCCTTGGAAAATCGACAAGCAGAACATCACGCTACTATGGTCGAGATGGAAGGTAAGATTGCTGACCAATCTGTTACAGTTTTAATTGATCTGGGTGCTTCTTTGGGTTACATTAGTCCACAATTTGTAGAGAAATGTAATCTCAAAACTGAAATTTTTCAACAGTCTTGGTTGGTCTAGTTAGCCACTGGTACCAAACGAAAAGTAACCCATAAGTTGCCTAAAACAGCCATTAAATTAAATGATTTCAAGACAGAAGTAAATTTAAACATTATGCCCTTAGGCTCATATGATTTGCTGATAGGCATGGATTGGTTAGAAAAAATAAAGGCTATGATGAATTGTTGGGATAAAACTCTGCATTGCATAGATGAGGAAGGGAGACCCTTTATACTAAAAGCAAAACCAAAACCCATCTTTGTAAGACAAATATCAGCTCTATAATTAAAAATAATAGCTAGAAAAGGATATCAAGTATATGTTGTACATGTTGAATAATTAGGACAGCAATCTGAAGAAAACCTACTAGACACTTTACCAGTGGTAAGCGATTTCAAAGAAGTTTTTCCAGATGAGATTCCTCGTCTTCCCCCCAAAAGAGAAATCAATTTTTCTATCGATTTGGTGCCAGGAGCAACACCTGTTTCTAGAGCCCCTTACCGAATGAGCCCCCCTGAACTCATGGAGTTGAAGATGCAACTACAAGAACTGTTGGATAAAGGTTACATCAAACCGAGTGTATCTCCTCGGGGAGCATTGGTATTGTTTGTGAAAAATAAGGATGGAACCTTCAAAATGTGCATTGACTACTAGAAATTGAATAAGCTGAAAATAAAAAACCGGTACCCATTGCCCAGAATTGATGACCTTTTTGATCAGGTGAGAGGGGCTTTAGTATTTTCTAAGATTTATCTGAGGACTGGTTATCACCAACTCAAAATTAAGGAAGAAGATATTAGTAAAACATCTTTTTGAACCAGGTATGGTCACTACGAATTTGTAGTCCTACCTTTCAGTTTGAAAAATGCCCCTGCCACTTTTATGTGCCTAATGAATAGCGTTTTTAACAAGTACTTAGATAAATTCATACTAGTGTTCATAGACGATATTCTGGTCTATTCAAAAAGCGAGGAAGAACACCAAGAATATTTAAGGATAGTTTTGCAGAATTTGAAGGAAAACGAGTTATATGCCAAATTCAGTAAATGTGAATTTATAAGATAAGATTCAATACTTGGGGCATATTATTTCTAAACAAGGATTGGCTTTGGACCCTGAGAAAATGAAGGCTATTAGAGAATGGCCAGTGCCAACTGATGTTTCAATAGTGAGATCATTTATGGGGATTGCAGGTTATTATCGAAGGTTTTTGGAAACTTTTTCTACAATAGCATATCCTATATCTTCACTACAGAGAAAAGGCACTAAATATGAATGGACTGAAAAATGCCAAAGCAAATTTGAACAACTAAAATTAAAACTCACTACAGCCCCTATACTGAAGATTGCAAATCCTGACAAAGAGTTTGTTGTGTGTACTGATGCATGTCGAGATTGATTGGGAGGAGTGTTGTTGCAACAAAGTTATGTTATTGCATATGAATCTAGAAAACTCAAGAAACATGAACATAAATACAGTGTATATGATCTGGAATTGGCTGCTGTAATTCATGCCTTGAAGATGTGATGACACTATCTTCTTGGATAAAAATTGACATCGATGATAGATCATATTAGTCTCAAGTATTTCTTTTCTCAAACTGATTTGAATGCCCGACAAGCCAGATGGCTGTCTTTTCTAAGTGGATTCGATATGGACATAAAACATATGAAAGGGAAAGAAAACAAAATTGCTGATGCTCTAAGTAGAAATGCTTGCCAAAACATAAGAAGCATTGGGAGTAGTGCTAGTTTTGACTTAGAAGAACTAGTTAAAAAGGTAGCAGATCAAGATCCAGACTATGAAGATATACAAGTGAAAATACTGAAAAAAGAAATGGTTGAATACGCTCAAAACCAGAAAGGGATGATCTGCTATAAAAGCAGATTGTACATCCCCAATTGGATTCTTTGAAAAGATAAATCCTAGATGAATATCATAAACAACCATATTCAAGACATCTTGGATATCAAAAAATGCTTACAGCCTTGAAAAAGAAATTGTTTTGGCCAGGAATGAAAAAGGATGTAGAAAACTATTTAGCTAGATGCATGGAGTGTCAACTAGTTAAAGTTGAACATCAACATCCAGCTGGTCTTCTAAATCCTTTCCCAATTGCAGAATGGAAATGGGACATTATTTCTATATATTTCATAACTAGGTTGCCCAGAACAAAGTACCAGCATGACTCAGTGATGGTAGTGGTAGAGACTTTAACAAAGGCTGCACATTTCATACCTGTAAAATCTACTTTTGGGACAACCCAAGTAGCATATGTGTTAATAAAAGAAATAGTAAGGCTACACGGGGTCCCAAAGATGATTATTTCAAATAGAGATGCTAAGTTCACAGCTTCCTTTTGGAAAGGTTTGTTTGGAGGCATGGGCACTAAATTGAATTTTAGTACTACTTATCACCCTCAGACATATGGTCAAATAGAGAGAACAAATGAGATTTTGGAGGATATGCTAAGAATGTATGTGATGGATAGGCCATCAAAATGGGAAGACTACTTGCATTTAGTCAAATTTTCTTATAACAACAACTATCAATCCTCCATCAAAATGTGTCCATTTGGAGCACTCTACGGAAGAAAGTGTCGTACTCCTTTGAGTTGGAGCCAACATGAAGCTAACCTAATATTGGGGCCAGATACTCTATAATAAATGGAAAGTATTGTCAAAAAAATACTTTGAAACATGAAGACTACACAAGATCGACAGAAAAACTATGCTGATAAGAAGAGGGTGCATCGAGAATTCAGAGTAGGTGATCATGTGTATTTGTGTATTAAACCAAAAAAGAGCACACTTTATGCAGGAAGTTGTGCAAAATTGGCTCCTAGATATTGTGGGCCTATTGAGGTGTTAGAAAGGGTGGGACCAGTGGCTTATAAGCTGGCCTTACCTCGTGATGTTAAAGTGCATGATGTGTTTCATGTTTTTTTATTAAAAATATATGTACATGATGCTTCTCATATTGTTGATTGGAATGTGATACAGGTGGACCCATAAGGGGAGTTCCTTCCTGAACCACTTCAAATATTGGAGTGGGAATAAATTGAATTAAGGAACCAAACAATAGCAATAGCAAAGGTGCAATGGAAGCACTTTAATGCTAAAGAAGCTATGTGGGAAAGAGAAGCTGAAATGATGGAAAAATATCCATTTCTATTTTCAAAATAAACTCTAGTAGCTAGATGTTAACACCGAGGACAGTGTTTGTTTTTAGAGGGGGAATATGTAACACCCCTAGTTTTATGTTTTTTTAAGTTAGAAATTTGAACTTCAGTCCAAAGGGGAGTGGACCCCAATGGATAATTATTGTGTGGATGTAATTAGTTAATTATTTATGAGAAAAATAAAAAAAAATATTTTTGTGCATATTGACCAAATGAGATTTTTGATATCACTTGCCAAGTCCATGAGGTATGGAAAGAGGCTAAGACTTTCCCCAAAAATCTTTCAAAAATCCTTGAAAGAATTTATTTCTTATTTAGGTTTTTGAGGAAAAATCTAGATTTCAGCAATGATGTGGAGAGCAGTTGGGAAGAGGTAAAAAGTTGGAAAAGAATAAAACAACTTTAAAGTACCTAAATAAGGGAAGCCTAGGAAAACAGGAATAAAAGCATCCTGTAATTCTAGACGCAGAATTAGAAACATGCTTTGGGGAGCATAAGCTTAAATAAGCTACTCCAAAATAGACTGGGGTTGGTCTGTTCTAGGAGATGATCTCTGCTTGGGGGTGAGCTCGGGAGACAAAAGAACTCTAAGGTTGGGAGGTTGGTCATCTGCAGAAGTGGTATATCCACAATTTCTATGAATGGTTAAAATACATGTTATTGTGCAATATGGTTAATTGTTGTAGGTGTTATTTTAAGTCAAAATTTTGAATTTGTTATTCCTTACATTTAACAGAACTATTCAGAAGAAATTAATCCTCTAAATTCTGTACAGTTGTAGGAATACGAATTATAGGGAATATCATCCAGAATCTCTAAAACTACTAATGGTTTAAATCTGGAGATATATACTACTCCCATAAATTATTAAAATTGTAACTTTAATCTGCTTCTGTAAATCTACATATATATCTATGTATGGATTAGGAAAAAATTAGATTCATAAAATATTAAATCAATTATGAATTTAAAATGTGATAAATGCTAAGTATCTGATTGAGTATGTGAGTCATTACTTTTAACAGATTTAATGGAGAGTATGCTCCTTTCAAATATGTATAGTAGTAGGATAAATCTCTTGAGAAATATCCATCTGAATATCTAAACCAATACAGGTTTAAATTGGAAGATATTTTATTCCCAAGGACTATGTAGAGGTAAAAACTTTAAACTGCTTCTATACCACATAAAGTATTATGTTAAGGGTTGTACTAGTATTATTAGAAGAAGAGAAAGCCATTAAGTAGGAGACTAAGATCTAACTTCTGTGATAAAAAGATGGAACATAAATTTAATTTCAATGTCCATGGTATTGTTTTCTAATACAGTACAGATGATTTCTACTATATCTTTCTACCATACTAGAATGTAATGGAAATTATAACAAAATTTACAATTTGAAATTTAGAAAATACATGTAAGTCCCATGTAAGGGAAGGTTATGGTATGCATTTAGTTATAGGTATAGTTAAAAATGAATTTCAGAGGTTATTAAAACTAAACCATATGCCTATGAATAATATTGGGGGCTTAGCAATAAATGAAAATCCAGATAATTCACTTTAAGCAGTATGTATCTAACTATTACCATGATATTCATTCTCTGTCTAGTGATATAGATAATCAATTTGGTACATATATATATATATATATATATATATATATATATTTGAAGCCTGTAATAAATAAATAAGTGTCCACTTAATTACAGAATGAAATAGAAATCTTTTGTGAGGAAGTCTGGTACTTCTAGAATAAGTATCATTGTATGTAGCAGTATTAATATACTCCTTGAATCTGTGGAAAATAAAAATCTATTGTGTCAAAGTATCCACTATCTAGATCGCAATGGAATCCAAATTATATTATACAAAAAAAAAAATTGTAGTTTAAAATTCGAGCATAATTTCTGAGACCACATATAGACTCAGTCCAGAGGGAAAATATTTTCAGTCAAGCCAGATGTGTGAATTAACCGACCTGGAATAGTAGCGATTTTTTTTTTTAAACTTTAAGCGGGAACGAACTATGTGTTAAGTGGAATCTCGACGAAACCCCAATTAATAATTTTTTACTTGTAAATGTTAGCATATGAAGTAGAGTTAGTCTTAGAAATTCTAAAACAATTCGACTAATCGAGAATGTTAAATAACGATGTCAAAAATCGAAATGGATACCTGAGCGTAGCAGTATCGCTCTCGATCCAAACCAAGGGAAATCTGTGAGAAATTAAACCGCGTTATACGTATGAAGAAATAAAATCTTCAAGTCAAACCAGTGTGATGGTAAACCATAAGAAGTTAAATCCTCATACTCCTTACCACATATGGGAGGATCAAATCATACACAGCTTACTGGAAATTCCATATGCACTGTGGAGACACATACCTTTAAAAAAAAAAAATTGTTACATTTATTTTTTAACTTGAATGGAAAATACTAAGAACGAAAATAAACGAGTGGCTATTAGTACTGATATAAAAGGTTACTCAGAAAATGATGGCAACAAAGGGTAACAAAACCCTCAGCCAGAAGAACTAAGCCATCATTATAATTACACAAATTTATATCAGACGAGGACCATTTTTGTAGAAAAATAACATCTAGCGTGGCGAAATAATTTCCACAAGAACCAAATGAGCTCACTGATATTATAGAGCCGAGGTAACCAAATGCGAGAGAAGATAATAAACAACCAAGAAGACTTGAAATATATAACACATAAATCTTCAGTGAAACTTGAATGAATACATGGTGAACACGATAGCAATGAACTTATTCATACCTGGTAGATTCCAGAGGGAAGACACCAAGGAATTCTAGATTTAAAACTAGAATTCTCGAGCTGGGAAGATAAGGCCATGCATTGGTGCAATAACACGTAACGTACAAATGACCATGTAAAAACAAATGCAAGAGAAGATAGACGAGTTAAATAAGAGTGATAGGGTATGAACCCTAATTCAAACCGAAGCATCACAGCCATACATTTTATGATAGATCTATAATCAAGGTGTAAAATATTAACACCTCGTGATTATTACAACATAGCTGGCGTAAAAATCTTAATCATTCCCTTATTAAATTTGATGGTAACTCTATTGCGTATAAGCCAATATAAAATTCATAAAGATCTGGTACTAAATCTCTGTAGAATCAACATATGAAGGCAGTAGTACCATTTTATGGTTCAACGTAGAGGTTTGAAATTAAGACGAAAGGACAAAACGTGAATTGAGATTTCCAATACATGCCAACCTCATAAACTCCATGATACAGAGTAATATTTGTATTCCACGTTAATACAAATCTCCAACTGGCAATGCGTGACATATAACGATAATGAAACCATATAGCAAGGTCAATATCCATAACACATATAGGAGAGATATTAAATCATAATGAAAATCATGATCAAGCTAATGTAAACATACATGGTGGATAAATTTACATCATATAGGGCAAGAGTGTAAAGTAGTGTGACAGTTGTTAATATGTCCAAATCGATTCAATACGTGTAGAAAGGTAATTGTATGTAATCTAGTTGAATAGTGGGTGATGGCAACATATATATATTTGGTTATAAAGGTGTCACCAAATAGTAGAAAAAAATGGTACAGGGTGTGAAAAATCATTACATAAAGAGGTATTCATAAATGGTGTTCAAGTTATATATATATATGTGTGTGTGTCTGTGTGTGTGTGTGTGTGTGTGTGTGTGTATGAGAGTTACCTCTTGTGAATAGGGGTAAATAAATTTACTAATTTTACTTCAATGGTTGAAATTAGTCAGAAGTAAATTAGTGACTGATATAGAAAAAAAAAATTGTGGTGTTAACAGGGGACGTTACATCGATAAATGAAAGAGGGAAGTGGTCCTTTTGCATGGCTTTGTTTAAGTCTCTGTAATCTAGATAGATCCACCACTTTAAATTTTTTTTAGGGACAACAACCAGCAGAGAGACCCATTTACTATCTGAAATAGGATAAATAAAGTTTACATCTAGCAACTTCTGTAATTCCTCCTTCACGATATCTTTAAGGTGCGGGTCTAATGTTCGTTGAGGTTTCCTGATGGGACAAGCATCTTTTTCCATATAAATGTGATGAGTACACAATTGAGGTTCTATACCATTCATGTCTGAATAATCCCAAGAAAAAGTTCCCTTTTATTTTTGTAAAACTTTAATGAGCTTCTGTTGTTGGTCATTGTTCAGATTGTCATTGATGTTCAAAATCTCTCGCAGTTCAATTTCAATAGGTATACTATTATGAACGACAGTTTTGGATATGTGCTAGTCATTTTTATCCCTTAAACGGTCTTCACATGCCTCATTATTAAGAATTTATTTTAGCATTTGGCACTTCACATTTTCTACAACAGTTGGTTGATTAAAAAAATTATCAATTATGTCATCTTTAGCTTGATTTTTGAATTCAAGTGCTTCTTCTACTATGAGTCATGAACGGATGTTTTCTTCTAGGTATGTTGGTGGGTGTTTGTGAATTTTTACAATGGGACAAATTTTTTTGGTAGCGGGATATAGAAGAATATTTGTTACAACATCTCCATTAGCAATTGTCATAATGTCTGTACGACTACCTATATAAGCGTCGGCTGTGGCCAACCAATGTCGACCCAAAATCAAGGGATGTACGTCGAGTTGGATTTTTGGATTGTTTAATATAAAATCTATTGGGTACTCCCATGAGTCAAAAAAAGCCATAATTTCTTCTGAAGTTCCTTCTAAAGCAGTAATGCCAAGAATTTCACAAGTTTCTATAGTCAAGATATTAATGGTTGCACCCAAGTCGACTAGCATGTTTGGGAAAGAGAAGCCATATATTTGGACTGTAACTATAGGTCTCCCTGGATGTTCATAATTTATAGGTGTCTCCTAGCCTAATAATAAATGAGACAAGGTTCCTACGACATGGACATTGGAAAACTTTTTGTTCTCCTCACAGGGTTTTTTGTACATAATTATTTAATTGTCTTAGCATAGATAGGGATGTCTCGAATGGCCTGGAGGAGAGGAATTTTAATAAAAATATTTTTAAGTTCCCCCAAAAGATCAATATCTTGATAGAAAATTTGTTTAGGAATCACTAATATTTCAGGGAATAGGGGAGAAGCACTAATAAGTTTCCCGGTGTCTTCTTCTTCACTCGTGCCTTCTTCCTATCTTATTTCTGTATTGATTATTGTTGATGGATTAATTTTAGTTGGGGGTTTTGACTTGTCTTGTTGTGGATATGTGACTTCCCATGGATTAAAAATGCACCCAGATCTTAGCCTAAGTTCACTGTATTCTTTTTGCTCAATTTCAAGTTCTGGGTCTTCAACGATTCGAATCAAATGCATTGGTCTATTGTTGGGATTCAAGTTCATTTGAGTTGGAAGTTGAGGGTGTATTATAGGCTGAGAATTCAACAGTAACAGATACGGAGCTGGTAATGTGGGTTGAGGTTGAGGACCCATTCCCAAAGGTGAATATGTTAGTCCTAGGGGTCATTTCTAGTTTTGGGACCAATTTGAATTTTGTGAAGTAGAGGTAGGTCACTGAGATGAATATGGATTATTCTGCGAAAATGGAGTAGAGAAAGAATAATTTTTCCAACCGCTTGATGGAAAGGATTTATCTGACCAAGGGGGCATGTAAAATGGTCGAGATGCCCAAGTAGAAAAAGGTGATTTATTTTGCCATGTTGTCCTAGGGTTTTGTTGTTGATTAGAATGCGAAGGTGGAAGGAACTGAGATGGGTCTGATGATATACTTGTAGTTTAGGATTGCCACTATCGACGTTGATTCATTAAATATACTGGTTCAACTTCCTCCCCTGCTTCTTTGAAGACTGCTTTCAACCATGGTAATTACGAGCATTGTTCAGTGGTGTGGTCTTTACTACAAATGGCGCATGTTTGGACCAAGTCCAATGGGAATTCTCGCTGGATGTGCTTCTTTCAATAGCATGGGAAAAATATAGCTAAGTTCTGATATGCTAATGCTTTCTGCTACTTGGCCTCTAGGATGTATAATTGTTTCATAAGGGTACCAAATATATCGATCTTGAAATCTTTCAAGAGTTCGCCAATTTATGTTCGCGTTATGCTACCACCTGAAGTTATATTATTTATGACAGTTGAATCCAGTCCTTCTTATCTCATGCGCGTGTTGCCTCTAGAGCACCTTCCACACAATGAAATAATATTGTCATAACTTTCATGATAGATGTCTCCCTTCCCCATTAGATTTAATTTTTCTATCCATTAATCTTTCATTCATTTTATCGTCGTTACTTTTAAGGCATATTTAGACATGTAGTATAAGGGGGCCTTTGTAGATTGTATTGGAATCATTCAACATGTTCCTCTAATGTCTCGTTATATTTTGTAGTCATGTTGAAGATTCAGATTTTAATTGTGTAGTCTGACAGTAATCTTGGTATTTAGTAAGAAGATAATTTTTCATTTCATCCCAATTATTAATGGTTCCTCCACTGAGCCCCATGAACCAACGTAAAGTCACCCCTTTTAATTTATAGGGAAATAGTTTCAATTTATGAGGTTCAATGTTGTAATTGTATCACCTACACAAAACATCAAATTCAAATAAGAATGCATCTAGATATTCCCAAGTCAATCCATTGAAAGTGGGGATGTTTTGTAACGGAATAGCTTTCATAGGAGAATTGATGACCAAGTCACCAATGTGGTATTCCAATGTTGATGTTTGTCCCTGGGGTTGATTATGCACCATCTAATCAAATATGTGCCAATAACCTTCAGGGATTTCCCAATCTCGGGGATTAATTCGGGCTGGACTAGAAGTTAGTTCTGGAAAAGGTCTTATAGTACTCCATGGTCTGGGATGTTGGGAGTTTATTCTTCAACCAACATTTTAGGAGTTCTAGGCTATAGGGTTTTTAGATTTCTTTCCACAGTACCACTCCTTTATCCCTCTCCTTCTTTCAAATTACAAGAATTTCCCTCTTGTGAAGGGCGAGAACTTTATGTTCTGTTATCAGAAAACTTTTTTTTGACTCTTTCGTTTCACTATGGATCTCAGCGTAAACTGTATATGTCGATCTTGTTGCCTGAGGGATTATAATAGGACTACTTTTAGAAATTATTTTGGGTTCTACAGGTGCCTGAGATTCATATTTTCGTATAATTTTGACTGTGAATGTTGTTCTTTCAATGGTCACCGGTCCCTTGTGTTTCGTGGATTTGGATAGAGGGTTCAAATTTGTTTCTATATTTTTCTTTATATTCATTTATAAAAAAAAATAATACTTCTATCCAACCTCTATATTTAGTTCAAAAGCGGGAAAATGGCAAGCGTTTTTCTTGCTTGTATGCAGGTTCTTACCTTCCATTTTGAATACCCAATTCTTCTTCAGCAAAAGAAAAAACAAAATCACTTGTAAACACTCTTCCCGACAACGGTGCCAAAATTTTGGCTCACTAAGATGTCTATTTAAAACCAATCCTAATGCCTACATTAATAATCAACGCAGGGTAAGTCTTTTTATTTCAAGAGTGTGCAACAAAGTTTATGAAAGTGAAACTAGAGGTTATTAAGTTAGAATCATTGCATAAGTAAAAACAAAATTTTTAAGTTCAATCAAAGCAACTTTGAAAGAAATAATTTAAAAACTCAACGGATTAAATCAACTTAACTCTGATCTGTTGTATGAAAGCAGATGAAAATTAAAAGCTTAAAGGAATTCACAATGAACCAGAATTACAGACTAACATCTACAACAATCTATTAATAAGGTAGGGAATACTGTAGTAACTGAATAACAAGTAATATAGTCACTTTTTGCAATTGAAATTCTCAATGGTTGATCAACGAACAAGCTCACTCAGAATGAACATCAATCTAATTATTCAAATAACTCTAGTAAACACAAGAAGTAACATTCATGAGGAAAATTAAAGAAATTAAGACTTTAAATCAATAAGATTAAAATAACTCGACACTGATGAAATTCGAATCAATTATAAATTCTATAAAACACAGTAGTGATTAATTGAAAAAAAAGGAAATAATAATATAACAGAAGAGATTAGTAGAACTCCTAGTGACTAGGCCCAGAGTCTCCACAAGTCTCTACCAGATGATATTTATAATACGATTATGGAAAAATTAACATGTCTTTCTTTAAATTTAACAATTGGGGTACAACATTGATGAGTGCCAAAGCTTATGTTCAGAAGGAGTGAAAATAAAATACAATTACAAAATACGAATTATCAACCTCCATTCTATTCTATCTATTGATATTTTATATCTTTACAGAAAAATAGAACGGATAATGGCTAAACCTCAGGCTTAGGGCATCCTAAGGATTTCACAGTTGTCTAATAGTTTGTGTTATAGAATAAGCAAGGTCCTCCTAGATTTTCATTAATATGTATAAACAGAAACAAGATCGTTTTCCTTTTCTTGGCTGGTGCTATTCAATCGTTTGAACAAAAGTTAATCAGTTTATATTTCCTACACATAAAAACAACGGATATTAGCCCTTTTTTCCCATAATTACATTATTTATTGATAATTGGTTTTACCCTTTTTCTATAATTAATTATTCCATATTTACTCCCAAAATGTAGGTAAAAACATGAAAATTAATAATAAATAAATTTAATTATGAGAGTGAAACATACCTTTTTCGTGACCTAGCAGAAGGCTCTACTGTGATTCCTGAAGAGGAACAAGTGCAACACGATATATCAAAATTACAAGACCAATTGCAACCAATTTAGCTCTGAAAAATAGTAAAAAAAAATGAAATGGAAGCTAAGATGGATGGTTTGAAGAAAGGTGTGGAAGCTAAGATGGATGTTTTGAAGAAAGGGGTGGAAGCTAATTTGGATAGTTTGAAGAATGGCATCGAAGCTAATATGGATTGTGTCAAAGCTAAGATGGATGGTTTGAAGAATGGAATGGAAGCTAATATGGATGGCATGAAAGCTAATATGGATGGCGTGGAAGCTAAGATGGATGGTATAGAAGGCAACATGGAATATTTTAGGAAATACATGGAAGGTTTCAAGAAAGGTTTGAAATTTTTTATATAATAAAAGCTTCCTAATGGCGAAAGGGTAGTAGAGGAAACGCATCATGAGAACTAAAGAAATGTTAATCATGATTTCATAGATTATAATGTTGGATTTATCACCCACTATATTCCAAATATAGACATGAGGAATATTGATGGCAGGGATCCAATAACTTGGATACTACAAATGGAGCGATACATTGAGTTCCATAATACGCAAAACACATAAAAATTATTCATTGAAACTTTATATTTAGAACAAAATCAGTTTGTATGGGATCGAAGGATTTTTTCTCGTAAACCATTGGTCACTTGGTCAAATTTTACCAAGGAAATGATAGAAAATTATGAGGATACAAAGAGAAACACCTTCTTTAGTCAATTGATAAATCTCAAACAAAAGGGTTCAATGATGGAGCACATTGAGGACATCCAAAAATTGAATATAAGGGTAAGTAATATTCCAGAGGAACATAGTATTCATGTCTTCATAGGGAATCTAAAGGATAACATCCAACATTAGGTTTTCATTTGGGAACTTGATAACTTGGAGAAGAAATTCAGGTTGGAAAGAAAAATTGAAAGAAATATCACGACAAGGAATTCTGCCACTCACAACTAGAAATATGGAAGTGTTGCTACTCCTAGACTTCCACAACGCACAAGGTTGAAACAACAAAAATTGGTACAAAAAAGAGAAAAATGACTTTGCTATAGTTGTGATCGCAAATACACTAAAGGTCATACGTGTGATGAGAAGAAATTATTTTACATACATTGTGAAGAGTTCAAAGAAAAGGAACAAGAAACTTCTAAAAGAAGAGGATGTACACCTGGAACCAACCCTAGAGGAAAAAGAAATGAATCTGACCATATCATGTAATGCATTGACATGAATTACCACTTCTCAAACTCTCAGGATAGAAGGATATATCCAGAATAAAATTGTAATATGTATTATTTATTCGAGAATTACCCATAATTTTATTCATTGTAAGGTAGCCAAGGAATTGAATTTCTTCTTATACCAAGTTCCTTAGTGTCAAGTGATGGTGGAAAATGGAGGAACTATAAATTTCTCTATAAAGTGCCATAATATCAAGCTACACATGGGGTGATATGTATTGAATATTCCAATGCTCTCCATTCCAATGGGTGGTTTTGATGTTGTATTAGGAGTACAATGGTAACAATATTTGGGGATGGTAGCTTTTAATTTTCAAGAATTTCTCTTGATTTTTTTCAGAAGGAAAGGAAGATGAATTACAGGGTATCACCGTGAAGTCGTGAACGATAATAAGCTCTAATTTCATGACAAAGTTTTTGAAGAAATAACAATGAGGCTTCATTGCAAAATTAGTCTTAGTAGAATTTCCAACATCAAAATCATTTATTTCTCCAGATATCCAGAAAGTCTTGGAAAATAATTCCAAGGTGTTTGAAACTCTGAAAGGAGTCCCACCTATTCGTGATCATGAGCATGATATTCATTTGATTCCAATATGTGTTCCTCCAAACATCAGGCCTTACAGATATCCTTATGTACAAAAGAGAAAAAATGAACGTATGATTGCTGAAATGCTAGAGGTGCGTATAATTCAACCTAGTCAAAGTTATTTCTCTTCTCCAGTTGAATTGGTGCACGAGAGGGATGGATCATGGGGCTTGTGTCCAAATTATATGGAGCTCAATAAGATCACTATTAAATATAAATTTCACATTCCTATGATTGATGAATTATTGGATGAATTACATGCAGAAAAGTATTTCATCAAGTTGGATCTCCTTTCCGGATATCATCAAATTATAATGAAGACTAAAGACATTCTGAAAACATCATTTTGAATTCATGAGGGTAATTATGAATTTTTGGTCATGCCTTTTGGCCTTACCACTAAACCTTCTATATTTCAAGGGTGATTAATTCTATTTCCAAACCCTTCCTTAGAAAATTTGTGTTAGTATATTTTGATGATGTACTAATCTACATGAGGTCTTGGAAGGATCATTATCAACATGTTGACATGGTTCTCAAACTATTGGAGGAATAAAAATTAAATGAAAAAAACTTTAAATGTTTCTTTGGAGTAAAATAGGTGGAATATCTGGGGCATATTGTATCTCAGGGGGGCGTTAAGGTAGACCCTAACAAAATTAAAGCCATTAAGGAATGGAAAGTTCCCACAACCATAAATAAGTTGTAATGATTTCTCAGGTTAACAGGGTATTATCGCAAGTTTGTTAAGAATTGTGTGAGAATAACAACATCTCTAACGACATTATCAAAGAAAGATGCATTTTCATGGACCCATGAAGAAACTAAGTCCTTTGAACACCTTAAAGAGGAAATGTGTCAAGCATCATTCTTAGCGACGCCATATTTCACAAAAACCTTTATTATGGTATGTGATGCCTCAGGAAATGGAATTGGTGCTATTTTAAGGCAAGAAGGAAGACCCATTTCTTTTGAAAGTCATTCAATCATAGGAAAGTGTTAAGAGAAAGCTATTTATGAGAATGAAATGTTGTAAATACTACATGCACTAAAGAATGGAAACCTCACATAATGGGAAGACACTTCAAGGTAAAAAATGATCATGACAGTCTTAAATATTTTTTGGAACAAAAACTATCTTTAGAAGAGAAAAAAAATGGGTCACAAAGATGTTGGGTTATGACTTTGAATTCATATTCAAAAAATGGAAGTTGAAAGTTGTTGTAAATGTACTCTCAAGAAAGGATGAGGATGTGGAAGTATTGCTTTATGCTATTTCTATTATTGAACCAGATTCGATGACCAAAGCAAGGGAGGAATGTAAGAATTATGAAGAAGTATGGACACTCATTCAAAATTTGCAACAAGATCCCAGTACATATGATACATTTAGTTGGAAAAATGATTCCTTATGGTACAGGTATAGCCTAAATATTTGTAATAATTCCAAACTAAATCAAAATATTCTTTTGGAATTGTGCACGTCTCCCTTAGGAGGACACTCGATATTTTTAAAACCTTACCACAGGGTGAAGACATAACTTTTTTGGGATGGCCTTAAATCTAATATACAAAGGTTTTTGGCAGAATGTTTTTCTTCCAGTAAAACAAATTTGAGAAAATTAAGCTCCAAAGTCTGCTACAACATTTATCCATTCCAAATCAACATTCATAGGAGGTTTCAATGGATTTTATCATAGGTTTACCTAAGTCCGAAGGAAAGAGTGTTATCATGGTGGTAACTGATAGAATTACCAACTATGCATACTTTTGTGCATTATATCATCAATTTAAAGTGAGTACATTTGCTACTACATTTATGGAAACAATTCAAAAGAAACATGGAAACCCAAATATTATTGTAAGTGATAGAGGTCCCATTTTCGCTGGAAATTTCTGGACAAACTTATTTTCTTGTTTGGGTACTCAATTATCTCATAGCTTATCTTATCATCCTCAATTTTATGGGAAAACTAAGATAATGAATTTTTTTTTGGAAAGACATCTTCGTTGCTTTGTATCTGACAAACAAACACAATGCGTCAATTGGTTACCTTTGGCTGAATGGCCACATAACACTTCCTTCCTCACTGCAGAAAAAATGACCCATTTGTGGCACTTTATGGATATCATAAACCATCCCTCACATCATATTTAAGAGAAAATTCTAAGGTTCAAGCAGCAAGATATCACATCAAGCATCAAAAGCAAGTTCTCCAACTCTTAAAGGATAACCTAAATTTGGCAGAAAATCGAATGAAACAACTGGCATATCAATATTGCAGCAAGAGAAGTTTTGATGAAGGCGTCTTGGTATTTTACTGGCTACAACCATATAAACAAATGTCCCTCAAGCAAGCTAAGAAGGATAATAATTATCTCCAAAGTACTATGCTACTTACAAGGTGTTGCAAAAGATTGGTACTATGGGATACAAATTGGAGCTTCCCCTGTCTTCCCAAGTCCACCGAGTTTTGTGTCTCATGCTTAAAAAAGGCTATTAGTGACAAAATTCCAGTTCAAACAATATTTCCAAAACTTGATGAGGAAGGAAAATTCATATTCGAACCTAAAGCAGTCATGGATACAAGAACTCGACAGCTAGGAAATTGATCAATTACATAGTATCTCATTAAGTGGAATAAATTACCCATTGAAGATACCACATGGAGGATGCGAATTTTATACGAAAGCATCCAGAACTATTTAAGCATTGAGGCCAACACTTTTTTGAAGGAGAGCAACGTATTAGGGCCCTATATTAATAGTGTAGTCCCTTATTGTTGTTAGTGTAGCCCCCTTATTGTTATTTTTGTACCCTTGTAGTCCCATATTGTTATTATTGTGCCCCACAATAGCCTGCTATTGTTATTGTTATGCCCTTACATTATTATTGTTAGGTCATCTAGGATTATATTGTGACCCCATGGACTCCTATATATAGAAAGGATGTCTTTTCATTTGTATCGTTGAATAATTGTTCATTTAGGTAATGTAAAGGAGGTTCCCCCCTCCAAGAGGTTGATTTCTAAGTTGTTGATCTATCTTCTCTTGTATTTTGTAAGATGGTTTCAAAATAGCTAAGTACAATAAATGTGACTTGTTTAAATACTAAATTCAATATTTGGGTTATTAAATATCAACTGAGGGAATACCCGTCGATCATGTAAAGATCAAGACAATTATGAAATGGTTTGTTCCTAAAAATGTGGTGGATATACAATCTTTCATGGGTCTAGAAGGTTACTATCATCGATTTATTAAGAAATTTCTCCAATATTTCCTATCCCGAAGCTTCCCTGCAGAGAAAAGGGAGAATGTTTAAGTGGACAAAAAAATTCCAAGAAAGCTTTGAGAAATTAAAACAACTACTAACCTCAGCCGAATTTTTAAGGTGGAAGATCCTAAAAAGGAGGTTTTGGTGTGCACTAATGCAAGCTAAGAAGGAGTGCAAATGGTTCTAATGCAGGAAGATAAGGTGGTGGCATATGAATCCCACAAACAGAAGGAACATGAACATAGGTATTCTGCTTATGATTTAGAATTCACAATAGTAGTTCATACTTTAAAGATGTGGTGTCATTATTTTTTTGGAAATAAAATATTGTTGTTGACATATCACAACAGTTTAACCAGTTTCTTTAATGAGCCAAATATGGATGCAAGAAAAAATAGATGGACTAAATTCTCGAGGGAATTTGATTTCGAGATTAAGAATTTGAAGGGAAAGGAAGATTCAGTAGTAGGTGCTTTAAGTCAAAAAGTGCAGTGTGTATATGAAGTCCAGTACCATTAAATCAAATTTGATATATCTAGACCACCTGTTGAAGCTTCCCTTAAGGACCTTGAATATAAAAAACTTTGGAAGCACACCAGATAATTGTAGACAATGGGTAAAGACAATGAATATGACATTAATAACCAGGACGAGTTGACCTTCCATGGAAGGATATATGTACCTAATCAAATGTCTATAAAGAAACTACAACTGGATCAACATCATTGCAGCTCATACGCAACACATCTAGGATATCAAAATTTGTTTTCTATGTTGGAGAAAGAATATTTTTTGCCAGTAATGAGGAAAGAAACCATAGAATATCTCTCCAAATGTCTATAATGCCAACAAGTAAGGGTAGGAAACCAATATCGAGCATATTTTTTAAATCCTCTTCCTATCCCTGAATGGAAATGGGAAATGATTACGGTGGATTTTGTAACTAGGTTGCCTAAGATAAGAAAATAACATGACTCCATTATTGTGGTTGTGGATAAGTTAAACAAAATTTCTCACTTCATTCTAGTAAAATCTACATATAAAACAATAGATATTGCAAATAGTTTCATGAAAGAGAGATTTCCGTTCCATGGCATAGCTAAAGTGGTAATTTCCAAGGAAGAGGTCAAGTTCACATATGCCTTTTGGAAGGGTCTTTTCATAGGGTCAAGTACCCAAATACCTTTCAGCGCTGCCGACCACCCAGAAACGGATGGACATACAAAGCGAGTGAATCAGGTATTGGAGGACATGCTGCAAATGTACATAATGAATCAACTGATTATGTGGGAAAATTATCTCCATTTAGTTCAGTTCTCCTATAATAATATTTACCACCATTCGTTGAAATTAAGTCTCCTATGAAGTCTTATATGGAAATAAATGCAGAACACCTGCCAATTAGAATGGTCCAGAGGATAAAATGATATTGGGATCAGATATGCTTAAGGAGAAGAAGAAATAAGGTAAAAGAATTCAGATGAATTTTCGAGCTACCTGTTTAGTCAATTTAATTTTCTTAGACTGCAAGCATAAATTATCGACTGGAGTGAGTCAACTAATGATGTGCAACTGCACTATATGTGATAGAAGTCTTTGTCATTACAGTGATGATTGAATTTTAAGTTTTTTTAATTCTTTTGATTTTTTGGATTAGTGTTAAATTCCTATGGATGACTGAGTTTTGAAGTAAAGATATTGTTATATCCATCTATCATTATATGTTATTCCTATAGTTAGTTTCAATTGAATCGAGTCGTCATCATGGTTTGTGAAATAACTCTTTCAAAAGAAATGTTTGATTAACTTCTACTTGTTTTTTGTTTTATCAAATTCTTTTGAGATTTTATGCTATAGTGAAACAAAGAGTTAAATATAAATTAATTATGAAAGCATGAAATATTGTACAAGTCCTAGTTTTATGAAAACATGAGATTTTAAAACTAACTGAGACTAAAGCAAAATGCTATGAAGAACAAAGCTTTAATGTACTGCAATTTTAACCTGGAATGTAAATTAAATAAAAGAAATGAACTAAGTTATATGAAATATTGAAAGAATAAATTGAAGGTATTAATCTACGAAACAAGAAAAAATAGATTATTGAAATATTTAAACTGAGCTTGAAAATGAAATACAAAACAGAGCATTAGCCAGATTCTAATTATGAAATGATAATGTGATTGAAATAAATTATAAAGAGTGAAAGAAAATTACCTGATATTAATGCAGGTGCCCTCCACAATGAATTAGGTTTATTTAAAACTAACAACACATCAATGCATGAAAAGGATATTCGAAATAAGAGAAATGTCTAAAAAAATTACTCAAAAAAATATAAATATGGCACGCCCCGAATACATAGAGATTCCATAGTTTTATAGAGTGCATTTAAACAATACACAAGCTCTATGCCTATAGGTATCTTTATAAATCTTATACAAATTAGAATCTTAAACAATTGTTTCTATAGTATCTATTTTCTATTGGGAAATCAAATCGAAAAATTTGTGACTTTCTCGAGCTGTATTAATGAGCGCTGCTACGTGTTGACTACCACCATTGACCATGTAACTATGTGATTTTCTTGATGAATTGGCTCAGATAATCAGGAGAAGATCCATGAAGTAATCATCCTCTAACTACCCATATAATCCTTTTCTAAGATGGAACACCAGAACCCTGTTATCAATGGAGGTAGTGGTGGATTTTTCAAATAGTTGCCGAATTATGTTAATTATGTAGCTAAATCTAATATTTCGCTAAATAATAGCGCATATTATAAAATATGAAAAACAGGACACACAAGTGTTTTACCTTGTGAAAATCATTTGATTTTTGCCTTTATTAGGTTGATAGTGATGAGAAAAGTAGGAAATATGGACGCAAAAGTGTGTCAAAACAAAACAATTATGGGACTCTACATTCCCCCACACTACAACTTTTGTATGTCCTCATACAAACAAAAAAATCTACATCTCTGTTAAGTTACTACATATACTTGGAATATTATCCTAGTATATCCAATTTTATGATTCTCACCCTCTTCTCAGTTACTGCCATCCTTTGTTTCTTCATAAGGATTTTCTACTTCATATTAATGATTTTTCTCTTCATGGCCTTGTTTTCTTTCTTCAATTTCTTACTATTTTTGTACCATAGACTTAATTGTAGTAGGAGGTTATCACTCTTGGAAATTTTAACTTCATTTTGAGCTTCCAAATATTTTTTTTCACCTTTAATAGCCTTGTTTAATGTCTTCGGTTGGAATATTTCATGTCTTAGGATATCGAGTACTGAAGGTTCTTTTGTTTCATTCAACTGGTCCTGCTCTTCCTCTTGATTTGGAATTGGTACCTTCGATGCTTCTCTTTTCTCCAATGATTCTATGTAATCATAAATCTCTTGTTGTACGAGACTTTGTCCTGGAATCCAAGGTGAGAAATGTAGCTAGATGGTGATGCTCTTGGAGAGCTTACTGAAATTTACTCTGCTTACAAATCAATGTGTTCTACATATTTTAAGGGTACTCCATTCATTATGTTTACCCTGTTACTTCTTCTTAGTCCTATGATAGGGGTATTTTCATTTTTAGGATTTTTTTTCTGGGGCGAAATCTCTATTTTATTTTTGGATTTCTTTATTCCAACATCTTTTGTATTTATTTTCCTTAAAATTCCTACTATTGGTATGTCGTCTTCTGACAAATCGTGTTGTTGTTGTGGTTCTTGTTACAATGATGTTTCAATCTTACTTTTCTTTTGAATTTTGCTAATACTTGGTTTTTCATTTGTTTCTTGTTAAAAAATATTTCTTACTAGAAAGGTTTCCCATGTATCCCCTATTTTTTGAAGATGGAATTGAACAAGTATTTTAAATATCCCATGGTCATAAATTGTGTTTTACATGAACTGAATTATCTTTTCCACATTCCATAACAGCTTTTTAATACTATTAAAGAAGTAATATGGAAGGTTCATTTCATGTTCTTCAATAAAATTCATCAATAGTCTTATTTGATAGAAAAGCACTCATCTGAATCGACCTTCACAAGTAACAGATTTTTGGATGATTAAGGGAAAATTTCTCCACCCATTTTTTAGTGGACAGATGGGGATTCATTTCTTGAAGATAATAATATCCATGCTTGGTTACTTCAAGGAAACCCTGTAGTCATGTCCTTTGGTTCCTCTGTTCTTGAAAAATGTCTCTCCTATACGAGGAAATATGGTGGCTTCTGCAATTAGAGATTTTTTCACTGTAAATTTAATATCTCCCATTTCCACTTCTACGCCATAAAAAACGATTGCAAAAGTTTTGGTGAATTCCTTGTGGAAACCATCAATTTTTTTTCATGAATTCTAGCCATTGTAATTTTTGTAATAATTCCCTTGCTTGTGGATATCCTTCCAATAATTTCTTCCCTGTTGGTTCTATTCAAACAATCACACCCATGGTTGGTATATTTTTTTCCTCCAGAAAATTATTTTCTAGATGGGGCAATTAGTTTGATAGGGTTTTTCTTTGGAGCGGAAATACTGATGGTAATGGAGAAATGAGATGGCAGGTAGGTAATAAATGAGGTTATAAGTGAGTGAATTAGTCGTTAGGAATTCATGGTAATGATTCAGGCGGCGATCAAATCAATGAATCGTGATATGATGGCGAAACAGAAATGGTGAATTATGAGGGATTTGTCATGACACTATCACCTTTCACAATAATGATTTTGATTTGTTTGGTAATGTTATTTCCATATAATTCATACATGTAATATGTTGACTCCTATTGTTAAATTAAAGTATTACATACCTTTTATTTATTTTCTTGCTAACCTTTAGTTGTCATCTTGCAGGCGCTGTGTATCATAAGGATTCAAACACATCTTATTTTTGAATCGTCAAATGTTCCTATCAATTTTGCTGCAGAAAATCGTCAAAGCTGTAGAAAGTTGTCAAAGTTGCAAAACATCATCAATTCTGCAGCTCACTTATTCTTTTAAGAAAGGGATGTTAGAAGGATGGAATTTTTTACAAAAATGGGTAAGAGAAAATTTAAGGTGCCAAAAGAATTTTTGTTTTCACCTTCAATTTTTTGTATAAAACATGCCAAAAATCTATTGGTTTTCATCTTTATGTAAAATTTATTATTTTTACTTTTTTAAGAGAAAGGAAAAAAAAACATTGAATTTTGAGGAGAAGAATTCTTCTCAACCTACTTTAAATCAAAGTTGTTTTTTAAAATCTTAACAAATTCCTTTCTTGTCATTCGCTTTTAATAGATCTTGAGTCGATGTCCATGTATTAATAGAGGAATTTTCTCTTCATAAATAGTCTTGATTCTAACTACTCCATTGTCAAAAAATTCTTTGATCGCATAGGGTCTGAACCGTGATTTTTGAACTTCCCTTGAAAATTTTGGAATTTTGAGTCGAAGAGTAGTGCCCAGTCTCCTAGATGAAATTTTATTTCCTTGATGTATTTTTCATGTCATCTAGATCTTTGGTGCTGAACCAAGCTAGTCTTCTAGGTAGCATCTTGCCTTATCTCATCAAGCTCATTGAGTTGTCCCGTCCTTTTCTTTTGTGCTTCTGATAAGTCAAGTCCCAACATCAGTCATGTTTTATAGGTCTTGATCTAGAACTCTATTGGAAGTAAGACTTGCTTTCCATAAACAAGTTCATAGAGAGTATGTCCTGTAGCACTCCTCGATATATTTTTGTAGGTCCATAAAGCTTCTAGAAGGTTTTGTTCCTAGTCCCTTCTGTGCAAGTGTATAGTCTTGATGAGAATGGCTTCAATCACCTTGTTTGTAGATTCAACTTGCGCATTTTCTTGTGGATGGTATGGAGCAGACTTCTGGTTCTTGATTTTATATTCCTCAACTAGCTTCTGTACTATTGTGTATGTGCATTGTGTTCCCTGATCTATTACAATTTCCCTTGGGACACCAAAACGAGTGCAGACATCCTCAAAAGGAAATGAAACTACAACATTTTCAATATAAAATGAAATATCTTTAGCTTCTACCCATTTAGTAACATAATCAGTACATACCATAATATACCTGTTTTGTTTGGAAGGTGGATTAATTGGAACAACAAAATCCAGAGCCCATTTCTAGAAAGGTTCAATGAGTACCTGAGGTTGTAGTGGAATTTTACATGAAAGAATAGGTTTCCTGATCCTTTTACAACAACCGCATCTCTTAACATATTCTTTGGAATCCTTGAAAAGGGAAATCAAATAATATCCTAAGAGAAGGATTTTATAAGAAGTTATTTTTTGAGAGAAATGGCCTCCAAATGGTTCATGATGGCAATATTTAAGTATCTGAGGTATGTCATCTTCTCGTGAACACCTTCTGAGGATGAGATATGGTCCCCTTTTGTACAATTATTCATTGATAAATGAGTAAGAAACACTTCTTTGGATTATTTTCCTCTTTTCTCTTAGAAACAAATGATATGGTAATTTTCTTGTTGCCAAATAATTATAAATATATGCATACCAAGGTGATTTAGTAGATACTACGAAAATATATTCATCTGGATAGTTATCCTCTACAGGTATATCATTATTATCATTTTGAATCCTGGATAAAAATTGAGCAATTGTACTTTGTTTTCCCGGTTGACATGGAATGGTGATATTCAACTCTTTAAATAGTAATATCCATTTGGTTATTCTTCCATTAGTGATTTTTTTTTTCATTACACATCTTGAATGGTATGTGTGAATAAAAGTTGCATAGCTAGTGATGTAATGTCTGAATTTACTAATGGCATGCATTACAACTAAAAACTCATTTTTAGTTATAGTATAATTTAGCTCTGCTGGAGTTAATTTTTTACTGGTATAATAAATGGCATAAGGAGTAAAATATCTGAAGCATAAATGGATATGTGGAAAGGAAATTTCCAATTAGGATGTTTCAAAATAGATTCTTCAGAGACTTTCTTTTTCAAATTTTTAAAGGCATTTTGACAATTAGAGTCCGAACCGAATTCAAAATATTTGGTAAGTAATTTGAAGGTTGGAGATGCTATTCTCGTGAATTTTTCTATTAATATTATATGATATCTATTATAGCCAAGAAAACTCCTAACATCTCGTTGAAAATTTGGAATTGATAATTTGGAAATAAACTCTACTTTAGATGAGTCTACCTTTATCCCATTTCCTAAAATATGCTGACCTAAAGCAGTTCCCTCATTAAACATCATAAAAAAAATTTCATGACTTAATGTAGAATTTTCTTCTTCGCATATTTTTAGAATTTTTTCTAAATTTTCTAGTGCCTCTTTAAAAGAATTACCATAAAATGTGAAATCATCCATATACTCTTCCACACAGTCATGAATAAGATCAGAGAAAATTCTGAGAATTTCTCTTTGGAATGTTTTTGGAGAATTTCACAATCATAAAGGAAGTACTTGGTAACTATAAGTTCCCAATGGATAGGTAAATGTGGTTTTGTCTTGATGTTGAGGTGCTACATGAATTTGATTATATCCATTGAAACCATCCTGAAATGAAAAATACTTTTTCCCAGCTAATGTGTCTAGTATTTGATCTATGAAATGAAGTGGAAATTGGTCCTTTAATGTTTCTTTATGCAATTCCTTGTAATCGATACATACTCCCCATTTTCCATTTTTGAGAACGATCACTAGGGGAGAAACCCATTGATTGTCTGCTATTGGATAGATAAAATTTACATTGAATAGTTTTTGTAGCTCTTCCTTAACAATTTCTTTCAAGCTTGGTGTTGAGGAGGTAAATCCCCTCTGCGGACAGAGGCGATCCCTACTAGCCCGACGAAGTCTAGCAAGCAAGCAATCTGGCGCAGCTCTCTAGTTAGAATGAAAGACTTGGGATAAGAGCCTACGAATTCAACGCTAGATCGAAGAAGATGTCCCATCCTTGACCACAGCAAATCACAATCCTTCCCACGATCTCAGTGGATGACACACAGAAAAACGACGGATACATGCATAGAACCTTGACATACGTAACTAAACATCGGTCGAAAAAGATATTACTCTGCATTATTGATGAAATGAGGTGGAACCATAATCATAGTCATCTATTAAGTAATAAACGAATAGAAGTCACAACCAAGTTCTGACGTCGCAGCTTCCTTCGAACGGGTCTCCGGTCGTCCACGTCTCGCAAAGCTCGCCAAGGAAAGGGAAAACCTCTCCGGAGTCTCGTAACAATGGTCTCCTCGCTTAAATGGGCCTTAAGGAAAGAAGGGATTCTTTACAACACAAAGGCACTTGGGAATAGGGAGATGCAAAGCTTCAGCACTTCAAGACTAGCTTGCCATGGATCTGAGCAGGCTTTTATAGATGGGGAAGGAGGGAGTTGGGATCCCTATTATTATGGGATTGGCCCTATCAACAAGGAAGGTTCCATGGGAGGTGGCAAAACCACTTCCCTTCCATAGAACTCCCGCAGGCAAACCTCCCAACTCAAGATAGGCAGCTTGGTTGGCCATTTGTTTGAACTCAGCTCAACTTAGCCATCCATATTTATAAAACAGTCCCTAAAATGGGTGGCGCGATTCTTGCTCTATGACAGACACCAAGTGAGCGCGACCTCCTCTGAGTTTCCCTGATTGGCGCAACCTTTGAAGCATCTACCAGCCAATGCAAAGAACATTTTCATGGATTTTGCAAGGAGATGTCTCAGGGAAATGAAGATCATACTCAGAGGGATGCATTGATGATGTTTTCAAGGCATGACAGTGTTCACAGGTCACATAATGGGTCCTCCATTGTGCGGGATGGGGAATGGTAGGGACGGTGACAAATTACTGTGTAACACTTGGGTTCATTCTTCTTTGGTGTTTTCTAACTCGTATAGCATTCTCTTCAATATAGATATGATGCATAAAATATTTGGGATTAATTACTTTCATGTTCGTATATTCCCATGCATAAGCAGAAGAGTGCTTCTACAAGGTATTTACCAGTTGATTTATCTGTAATTCTTCTAGATTTTCATTAATATTCAATGTTTTTCCTGGAAAAATTTATATCAAATAATTTCAAAAAGTTTCCATATATTGTAAATAAATTTCTTTAGATAATAGATATTTGATATTACATTCTTGTTGAAAAGTTTTACTATTGTCATGATATAATGAGGGTTCATTTTTTCTATTGAATTTAAAATTTCATCCTCCTCATTTGTTTGTACAATAGTAAAAATAGGTTGTATATCATTATCATCATCTATCCATTGTTCACTTTCTATATCTATTGGTGTTTTTGTAGAGGATACAATGTAAAATTATTTGTAGAACTGTCATATTAGATAAACATGTCTCCTGCTCTACAGCTGATGAAATAATCAATTGTAGCTAACCAAGGTCTTTATAAAATTAATGGATGTCCTCCTAAATTACTCTTGGGTGTTAAAACCACTAAATCGACAGGATATTCCCAAGAATATAAGGACACAAAAATATATTCTAACACACCATCAGGTTTGATTACAGGCATGTCTACTAATTGTAACAATGTTGGAGTGTATTAAAGATCAGTTGATCTATAATTTTTTTACTCATTATGTTTATGGCTACCCCCAGTTAAATCAATGTGTTTGGTATTTCAATTCCATTGATATGAATTTTCAGAATGGGGATTCCTGGGTCTACATATTTATGAATTGTTTCCTTCCCACTTATCATGTCTGCAGCTCTCCCAACTAATTGAATTATTTTTATGTCCTTTTTTTTTCCTGACCTCTGAGTACTCAATTCCTTAATTATTTTTGCAAAAATTTGTATTTATTTTACACCTTGCAATAAAGGAATTTTTATACAAACATTTTTCAATTCATCCAACATGTCAAAATCAGGTAGTATGATCTTTTTTTTGTACTGCTTTATCAATTTTAAACCTTTCAGGAAAAAGTGGTCTTGTAATACACATTGAAGGTTGTTCTACAATAGGAGTATCATTAGAAATTATAGGAATATTTTATGTTTGATGACTTTCTTTCCGAGGAAGAGAAATTTCTTTTTTATTATTTTTTTTGAGAAGTTTTCTTTGTTTTATGAATAACAACGTAGGGTTTATTGTTTTATAATACTCTACTAGATCTTAATTCAAAATTAATTAGCTATAGTGGAGTTATTATATAATTTTGAGAATTTTTCCTTCCATGTTGTAAGTAGATTTATTATTTGGATTCGGAAGTGGTTGAACAAGTAATTGGTTTGGCTTTTGTGTGAATGGTAAAGAGATCTTTGGATTTGAATTTTGAACTTGAGTTTTAGCTAATTGGTTATTCTGAGGACAAAATTGTGCTAGAAAATTTTGATAGGGTGGTGGATATTGTTGATATTGAGCATAACTTCCATAAGGATTTTTCCATCCCCGATTCTAAGATTGTGGTCGTGTTTGAGCCCAAGGATGCCATGGCATAGGTGGATTCAAATTACTTGGTGAATATTGTGAAATTTTTTGACGATTAAAATTTTGATTTTTATCTTGAGGATTTTTCCATGGTCCCTTGGCAATAGAGCATAGAGGATCTACCTGATTTGACAATCCTTGTTCACTGTATACAGCCATAAGACCTGATATAGAGGTGAATTATTTAGTATCATTATTTTATGTGCATATTACACACGTTTATATGGTTTTCAAGTCCAAGGGAAATTATCTCAAAGCATGTTTCTTTCTACACCTAGGACAAAAGATAGATAATGCAACATTTTTAGCTCTTTGGTTGTTCTTTATTCTAAGGGTGTTAATTTCCTCACTAACAATCCATAAAGTATATGTCTTAAATTTATAAAGAAAATTACCTAATTCTTCCCTACTAACTATCCTAGCTACATATTTATTTATTCTTGATAAGAGAGGATCCCTTGGAATTTTCCTGATTCGTCATTTACCCCATGAAATATGTGCACATAATTCACAAATTTCTGCAAATGGTAACTAAGAAATGTCTCATTTTCCCATTACATTGAGGAGATCAATCCAACCATCTCTACTGGATTTGAGTAGGGGAAATTTCAAAGCTTCCTCAGCGAGATTATTCATTTTTTTCTTTTTAATATTATAAAAAAATATTTCAACAAAATGTTCAATGTTTTCATCTTCCCTTTGTGCCATTTTAAAAACTTCATCTTTCATGCTATGAGGCATATGGTAATCCTTATATTTATCTAAGAATTCTTGTTTCATTTATGCCCATGCTCCTATCGAATTCATTCCTAAACTCATAAACCATTTAAATGATGAATCCTTTAAGTTAGCAGTGAATACTTTTAATTTTTTAGCATCATGTAGATAATCATATGATCTACATAATACTTCAAATTCAAAGAGAAATGTTTATGGATATTCACTTATTATTCGATGAAAATTAGGGATGATAGAAAGTGAGATATTTTTCATTTTGTACATTGTATCCTCATAAGGAATAGAGAATCCAAAACCCTACCTCTACCTCTACCTCCTCTTCCACCTCCTCTTCCAACTCATTTATTTCCTCCCTTCCTCTTCCAATCCTAGGCTATTCACCATTGATATTTTTTACTTCCCATTCTCATTCTTCAATCATGATGGATTCCTAAAAACTAATATGAGTATCCGATTTAACAACAAGATTTTCTAATTCTTCTAGTTTCTCTATCAATGGATAATTTGAATGATTTTCTTGTTCATCCTCTTCACTAGGAAATTCTAGTTCCTATCCTAGAAGTTGTTCTCCTGTTGAAGATAAGATGATTACTCCAGTGGTCTGGCATGGAGGATTTTATTCTTGAATTAAAGCTTCTGTAGATGAAGTAGGTGAATCCTTGGGTTGGATATCAGATCTTAGGATTTAAGGAAGTCTATGTCGGCCACCTATGTATGGAATTCGCGTTTCAGTGGGGGTGTGGAACTTGAAGGTCAAGGTGGACTGAGTGATGATTTGGGAATCACACTTCTTCCTTGTCCTACAAATATACCTTTATAATCTCTTTCCTTATGCATATCATGTTTTTATTTCTAAGACTTCTCTTTAAACTTTCCCTGCAATGGCACCAAGTTTTTTAGCGAATTTAATGTTATTAAATTGCAAGCATAAATTATCAACATGATTTAGAAAAGTGATGAAGTGCAAGTGCACTATATGTGCTAGAAGTCTTTCTTGATAGAGTGATGTTTGAATTTTGAGTTTTGTTAATTTTTTTGAATTTTTGGATTAGTGTTGAATTCCTATGGATTAGCGATTTTTGAAGTAAAGTTACTATTAGAGAAATCTATCGTTATATGTTATTCCTATAGTTAGTTTCAATTGAATCGAGTCGTCAAGATGGTTTGTGAAATATCCCTTTCAAAATAAATGTTAGATTAACTTCTACTTGTTTTTTTTATCAAATTATTTTGAGATTTTATGCTTCATCGAAACAAAGAACTAGATCAAAATTAAGTATGAAAGCATGAAATATTTTACAAGTCCTAGTTTTATGAAAACATGAGATTTGAAAAGTAACACAGACTAAAATAAAATGCTATGAAGAAAAAATCTTTCATCTACTAAAATTTTAACCTGGAATGTAAACGAAATAAAAGAAATGAACTTAGCTATATGAAATATGGAAAGAATAAATTTAAAGAATGAATCTTTGAAACAAGCAAAAACAGAGTATTGAACTATTTAAACTGAGCTTGAAAAAGAAATGAAAAAGAGAGCATTAACTAGATTCTAACTATGAAATGCTAATGCGATTGAAATAAGTTATAAAGACTGAAAGAAAATGACCTGATCTCCATCCCGGGGCCCTCCTCAACTTAGTAGGTTTCTTTAAAACTAACAACACATCAATGCATGAAAATGATCTTTGAATTAAGGGAAAATTCTAGATGAAATAACCAGAAAAATATAAAGATGACGCACCCTGAATACACAGAGCTTATATGGTTTTATAGAGTGTGTTTAAACAATACGCAAGTTCTATTCCTACACGTCTCTTTAGAATTATTATAGAAATTATAATTTTAAACAACTATCGCTATCATGTTGATTTTCTATTAGGAAAGAAAATCAACAAAGTCGTGACATTCTCACACTCTATTTCTGAGCACTGCTACATGTTGACTACCACCATTGACCGCATAACTATGTGATTTCCTTGATGAATTGGCTTGGTTAATTAGGAGGAGAACAATGAAGGAATAATCCTATAACTACACATATACTCCTTTGTTTAGCTGGCACACCAGACCCTGCTATCAATGGAGATAGCTGCAGATATGTGAAATAGTTGCAGAATTATGTTAATTATGTAGCTGGATGTAATATTTAGTAAAACAATAGGAAATATTAGAAAATATGAAAAATAGGACATGTAAGTGTTTTACCTTGTCAAAATCATATTATTGTTGCCTTTATTAGGTTGATAGTGATGAGAAAGGAAGGAAAATATTGGTGCAAAAGGTTGTGAAAAAAAATATTTATGGGACTCTACACTACCCAAGATCGCAAAAAACCTTACACATATATGAAATGGACTTATAAGGAGTTTCAAGTGGGAGACCATGTATAATTGAGGATTAAACCAAAGAAAATTACCTCGCAATGGATTGGGTGTGCTAAGTTAGTACCTATCTATAGTGGAGCTTTCTAAAGCTTGGAAAGAATATGGTGTGTGGCTTACCATCTCGCCCTCCCTAGTTTGTGAAGGTCTATAATGTCTTTCAAATTTCCTTACTAAAGAAATACATATATGCCCCCCAACGTATAATTAATTGGAAAGAAGTTCAGATAGGTACGGTAATTTAAAAAATATATGGATATGTTCAAGTTTATCATTATAAAATGATGAATGTTGTAATGATTGGTAGGTCAAACGATACATAGAATCCAGGGTAGAACCCCTATATACTATCGAATGGAGAGAAGATACATTGCAGAGGCGAGTGGTCGCCCAATTTAAAGTGCAATGTATGCACTTTAGCCTAGAAGAAACCACATGGGAAGGTGAAGTGTTGATGAAGCAAGCTTATCTGGATTTGTTCCATGCTTTGGAATAAACATCAAGGACAATGTTACATTGAGAGCGCGAATATGTAAACCTCATGAAGGTTTAAATACTTATTAAAGTTACAATGGTAATTATGTTATTACAAACTCTGTTAAAATTATTTAAGAAAAAAATTGAATAGTTGTGTTTCATTTTTTAATTATAAATATAATAACTATTTTTATTTTATATATGAGAGGAAAGCAACCTGGTAATGAATTTCAGCTCTTGGAAGTTAAGACAATTGCATAGTTTCAACCAACATTTTTTAGATTTAAAGGAAATATGATGAAAGGAAGGGGTTGGTGTTAATATTTTTGCTAGGAGGGTCTATGAAGAGGATAGAAGACTGAAAATTATACAATGGTCTATAACATGCAGGATGATGCCTATGGAGGAATTCCCTTGCTCGACTTGGAGCCAGTGGAGAAACCTACACTTGGTTACTATAGGTTGGAGTGTTGTCCCATTGCCTTGGACGTTAAATTGTGAAGCAACTGTGGAAGTTGTCTAGGAGCATGAGATCGGTGTGGAGAAGAGGACGTGATATCCCTTCTCAAGGTTGGAAGGAGTAGTTAATATTACCTGATTTTTTCCATTGGATACATATAAGTATTTATACAGATGTACTGTGTAGAGTAGTTTGAGAATGATATGAAATAAAAATTCTTGTGGATCAGCTCTTAAAAAGAATAAATTCTTCTCTAAATATCAAAAGAAAAAAATTGAGGTACAATTTAGGGCTAGTTTTGTAATAGTAATTCAAGGCATGTTCAGGATTACTTCAGGGAATAAAATAGGAAGGACAGTCACATCCTTCTAGATTCAAGATGAATTATTTTAGGGAAAAGTAGCTAGAAAATAATCTGAAGTTAGTACAATTTCAACAATAGAGTTATGTAATCTTTCCATATTCAGGAAGCCATTATAATGGAAAAGTATTATTTCTGTAACCAAATTTCTTTGGTTAAGTTTGAAATTGTAAACAAACAATGTGATGCTACCTTAAAAGATTAGCGGTGCTCTAGAAAAAGGCTAGAGACTATCATGACCTTTGTAAGGGCTCATGCAAATAACTACACATTAAAATACGTATAACCATTCCTACAGTACTGAACTTACCCAGATGTGGTGTAGAAGTAGTGCACATACTATTATAAAGAAAATGTAACCATGTGAGCCATTAACCTAGAAAGCTATAACTTCATTGAAAACGTTGAAATACTCTTGTCATGGAAAATGGTACATCATATTAAGTACTCGGAATACATCCATATATCCCAAATTTGAGGAGAACAAATAAATATAAATTATCATTTATAACCAGTGCCGAAGAAGGAACCAACTGAAATAATCCTCAAATGCCTCTGGCATGGCAAGGATAGAATTAACTACAATACTTGGAAGAGAAAAAATTCAGATAGTTAAAACATAAAATCATGATACATTTATGGTTATAAATGACAACCTTAGAATAAAACCTTAATGTGTAGTAATCAGAGGAGCAGCAAAAATTCTAAAATGGTTGGGTTTCTAACTTCCCCCAAAAAATAAGTTATAGTCAATGGTTATTGCACCGAGAGGCGCATTCTACAGCTCAGTATGACCCCGATGTGTAAGTATGTTAGAAGCAAAAAAAAATGTCGGCTTGAACAATAAATTACATAAACATATAAATGAACAATTAAAAATTTATTAAAAATAAATTTAAACGATATAAACTTAAAATATGAAGAGTTTACTAACACTCAAAAAAGAGATATGATAAATAAATAATATATGGTAAATACGTAAAAATATAAATAAACCATCGGTATGGTAAATAAATAAAACCTCTTTTTATATTACTCGTATGGTAAATAAATACAAATATAAATAAACTAGAGGTATGGTAAATAAATAAAACCGATTTTTATATTTACTCAATAAACCACTTTATATTTACAAAAACTCAAAAATAGGTTTTATTTAGGTGAAGCCTATGGGACAAATTATTATTAATGCCATGGGCCAAATACCATGGGACAAATTATTAATAATACCACGTGCAAATACCATGGGCCAAATAATATATTTATAAAATAGGTATGGTAAATAAGTAAATATAAAAGAGGTATAAAGAGGTAAGGTAAATAAATAAAAATATATCAAATATGATTAGAAATCAAGATCTAATTATATATGAAGTATAAGGGTCAAATACCATGGACCAAATTATTATTAATACCATGCCAAAAAAAACATTATTAACCCTAACATTAATATTAAAATATTAATATTATTAAATTTAATATGTTTAGATTAATACAATATTAAATTTATTGTATTGTAATATATATTAATATATCATGATATATGATAGAGGTGGAGAAATAGGGGGAGTGACAAGGGAGATATGGAGATAAATTGAAGGAGAAGAGAGAAGAGGAATGAAGAGAGAGAGAGAGTGACAAGAGTGAGAGAGTTAGAGAAGGGTAAGAGAGCGAGAGGGAAACTTAAAGATGGAGGTGGAAGAGAGATAAGGAGAGAAGGAAGGAGAAGGAGAGAGGATTGGAGGGTAAAGAGTGAGAAAGAGAGAAAAATGGGGGAAGGGAGATGGAGGTAGGAGATAAAGGGAGAGAGAGAAAGGATGAGAGGAGGAGGAGAGAAGGAGGGATAGAGAGATGGAGCTGGAGGCAGAGTGAGGAAAGGAAGAAGAAATACATAGAGAGGGAGTGACAAGGGAGAGATGGAGAGAGAGTGTGTATTATTATGGGTGGGATAAAGATACATAGGAGTGATGGAGAGAAGGGGGGAGAGAAGGAGAAAGGATGCATGATGGATACAAGGGGGGAGAGAAGGATAAAGGGATATAAATAGTAAGATGGTTGGAGAGTCAGACAAAGTGATGGGGGAAGAGAGAGGATTGGAGGACAGAGAGAGAGATAAGGAAAGATAGTTGGGGGGTAAAATAAGAGGAGGAAAGAGAGGAATGATGAGAGAGAGGAAGAGAGTGATGGGGGAAGAGAGGATTGTATGGGGGAAAGAGAGAGAGAGAGAGGTAGAGATAGGGGAAGATAAAGGGAGGTAGGAGATAAAGGGAGAGAGAGGAAGGAAAAGAGAGGGGACTTTAAAGAGAGGGGGAGAGAGGGAGGGATAGAAATATGGATTTGGAGGGGGAGAGAGGGAGGGATTGAGAGATGGAGAGAGAGAGAGATGGGGGAAGAGAAAGGGAGGTAGGAGAGAAAGGGAGAGAGAGGATGGAAAGGAAAGGGGACTTGAAAGAGAGGAGGAGAGAGGGGAGGAGATAGGGAGGGATAAAAGTATGGATTTGGAGGGGGAGAGAGGGAGAGATTGAGAGATGGAGCTGGATGAGGAGAGAGGGAGGTAAGAATAAATACATAGAGAGTGAGTAGTGGAGAGAGACGGGGAGTGACAAGGGAGAGATGAAGAGGGAGTGTGTGTGTTTTGGGGTGAGATAAAGATACAAATAAGGAGATATGGAGAGAAGGGGGGAGAGAAGGAGAGAGAGAGGCATATGGTAACAAAGTTTGAAGGTGAAGATAGAGAGAGATAGAAGGGGGGAGGGGAGAGAAAGGAAGAGAGAGTGTGAAGAGAGGTAGAGAAAGAGATATGAAGATGGAGAGGGAGAGAGGGGGAGGTAATAATAAAGACATAGAGCGTGAAAGGTGGAGAGAGAGAGAGAGGGAGTGATAAATAATATGGAGAGAGAGGGAGAAAGGGTAGCAAGAAGGAAGAGATATAGAAGTCAGAGAGAGAGAGAGAGACAGGAGGAGGAGGAGGGAGTGATAGATAGATAGATAGATTGGAGAAAGAGATTTTATGTTTTGGATTTGATATAGAGAGATATAGTGAGATATAGATATAGATGTAAGGTGAAGAGAAAAAAATATAGATGGAGAGAAGGAGGGAGGGACAAGAAAATTGATAGATATGGAGTGAGAGAGTGTGTGTGTATGGTGGGGTGAGATAAAGAGAAAAAGAATGAGATACGGATGGATATATAGATATATATGGGGGAGATAGGGAAGAAGGTTTCTTGCAATAGATGAATTGATATCAGTGTAGATGGTGATTTCCAATCCTATTTGATTTCTTTCACTAGATGAATTGATTACGGTGTAGATGTTGATTTCTAATGATATCTGATTACTTACAATAGATGGATTGATTTTAATGTAGATTATTTCTAACCCTATTTGATTGCTTGCACTTAATGCATTAATTTCAGTGTAGATGATGATTTATAATCCTATTTGATTGATTTCACTAGATGCATTAATTTTAATGTAGATTTTGATTTTTGGTTATAGATTTCTTCCACTAGATGAATTGATTTCAATGTAGATTATTTTTAATCCTAGTTTATTGCTTGCACTGAATGGATTGATTTCAATGTAGATGGTGATTTCTATTCCTATTTGATTGCTTTCACTAAATGCCTTGATTTCAGTGTAGATGGTGATTTCTGATCTTATTTGATTGCTTGCACTGGATGCATTAATTTCAATGTAAATGTTGATTTATAATTATATTTGATTGCTTGCACTGAATGCATTGATTTAAATCTAGATGATTTATAATCCTATTTGATTCCTTGCACTAAATGCATTTATTTCAGTGTAGATGGTGATTTCTAATCCTATTTGATTGCATGCACTAGATGCATTGATTTCAGTGTAGATGTTGGCTTTAAATCCTATTTTCCTACTTGCACTAGAATCATTTATTTGAGTGAAGATGTTGATTTCTAATCATATTTCATTACTTGCATTATATGCATTAATTTTAGTGTAGATGTTCTTTTCTATTATTATTTTTTTTCTTGCATTAGTTGCATTGATTTTAGTGTATATGTTGATTTCTAATTTGATGTATGATGGTACATTAATTTTAAAGTCATTGGATTAATAGTGTGTGTGGAATGATTTCAGTGTACGCACAAAAAATTATTGACAATGTACATTATTTTTTGCGTTATAGTAATTCAACCTATTAATATTGGAGAGCAAGAGAGACAAGGTATGATGTTTACTACAATAGCTTGAGCTAAATATTTAAATGGTTTACGATTCCAGCTGTCATTTTCAAATAATCAATATGAAAATATGACAAAACTAACATGGGTGAAAATAAGAATAGTAGAAGAAAATAGTTTGAAATCGATCACAATGAAGACTTCATAATTGGCTACATTCTCATTATTTACAATTTATATCACTCAATATTATTACATTGTCACTTTGCGTTCAAAATTTTATTTCATCATTAAAGTTATCTTACAATATTTATCATCTCAACAAACTGAGGTAACTAATCAAATTTAGAATTAAAATGACTCAATGAATCTCACACATATTTAAGATATTTAAAATGGTTATGTTAATATTAGATGTATTTACATATTATTGATAAAATTAAGCATATGTTCCTCATATTATCGATAGATTTTTCTTAGTCGTGCACGACTAAAACCAGCCTAGATCCATCTTAACTCCCGATCTATCAAGCGCCGAGAGGGATCAAATCTCTCGAGGTGAAAACCTTTCCTCAATTTTTTCACTCAAGAAAGAGGTTTTCACCTCGAGAGATTTGATCCCTTTCGGTGCTTGATAGATTCGGAGTTAAGATGGATCTAGGCTGGTCCATATTCACAGTGAATAAGAAAATAAAAACCACAAAAATTCTTGGAGTGTGCAAGACCTAACTTTTCAAATCCAACCAACCGGCTAACTAGAACCTTGGATCTCAGAGATAAACCATTTAAAATATATCATGTTGTCATGGAGTTGCACAAAAAATACACATAAATCCACAGAGCTAAAACCCATGTCTTTTAAACTTAAAAAATAAGAATTGAAAAATTGTCGAGGGAAAGCCCTCGACCCTCTATCCAGTGCAATATGCTAGTAAAATCATGCACCTATGAAGAATGGTATTTGCAGGTTAACTGGTAAACTCCCATGCAACCGCATTGGTGGAAGAAAGGTCGACAAGAGCACAAACCAAACCCTTCGGGCTCTGCATCAGATAGCATTATTCCACTAATTAGAATTCCTATGGAAAAATTTAGAAACAAAAACACCGTAAGTTTAGTGACAAATATATTTACCACAACCAACATCACCTGAGCGGTTTGTGTAGGCTATTATCAGCTAACCGGATGCAGTAAGGGGAAACATTGTTCCTTGGGGTTTCAAACAAAAACACTGCATCAGAGAGGACTTTCACAATGCTTGGACAAGAAAAAAATCGTAGCATAAGTGCCTATTGACAAAGAGCATTGTAAAAATAGTTGAAGCGTTCAAAATAATCCTAATAAAAGGTAATCGTAAACTTGAAACCACTTAGCATAAATTCTATGTATTCAACTATGTGGACGTTTGCAAGATTGAAAATATCCCTACTTAAATGAAGAAAATATCGGTGAAGGAAGATCGTTGTGGCAGGGAAGGTTAGAAATTTGGCCTCCATATCTTTCACAATGACTCACATCAGCAACAAGCAAAACAATGAAAGTGGTAAGGTGGGAAGTGTTAGGGTATTACCCTAACCACCTACTTGAATACCTCCACTATCCGATCATCTCGATATCAACATAGAGTAATTGCCAAGTGTCATTAAGAAATCATACAATATGACCAACGAGGACCTTTGAAACATTAAAGAAATTCAAAGGTTGTGTGTGTAATATCAAACAAATAGTACCATGTAAAAGTGCACTTGCACCCATGATTAATAAATGAACATGTGCATATATCCTAAATAATGAAATCTCATATAATTACCAGAGAGGGTATGTCCCATTTACATCATATATGCTGCATGATTGCCATGAAGCTAAATCAAATGCGTAGACTTTAACATTTATATAATTTATGTCATGAATGCATTCACACATATGTGTTTTACAATGTTTGACTGACACGTAAACTTTAATTGGGGATGTGCTCATGTAATGATTAATAATTTTTTTTATTTATCATATCTTAATGGTAATTATGGATGTTACAACTTATCCCTATCAGATATCACACACACGGACACACAGATGATGATGATGATGATGATGGTTAACATCCACTGAGACCAAAATTTGGTTTATCGGACCTATAATTTTCTTAGTTCTTAATTCCCTTGCTTATTGCCTTTTTTGGCAAGATTGGTGTTGTAGCTTTCTTTTTCTTCTCTATGGTCTTCGAACTTCCTTTATCTTTCACCTCCTTCATCTCTTCTGATTCTTGGGACACTGGTGTCTTATCATCGGGATCTGGGAGATCTTCTTTTCTGCTAAATGAAGATTTCTTGTGCGTAGTATTCAAATCCTCATAATTGTTGATGCTAGAGGGGCTGTCGAGTTCATTTTTTTGTTGTTGGGTGGGGCTTTCCCCTTGCTTGTCTTGAGGGTTGTTTCTATGTTGCCTGATTTCTTGCAATTTAGAGTTTTCTAGAGAGTATTATTCCTTGAAGAAAGTGTAATGTTCCTTTTGTGCTCCTTCCTACCATGTGGATCTATGGTGAATCTTTCTCGCAGAATTTTTCTAGGAGATTTATGGGAAATTTTTCGCTAGATGGCCTGTCTCAAAGCGAGATCGACATCTAAAGACGACACTTTCATAGTCAAGTTTCTGGTTCCATACATATTCTTTGCTTGTTAGGATTATTTCAGCTACGAATCCGGTGCTGAAGTACATTTCTACAGAGATGTATGCATAGGTGGTTCTGACATATTCCTCTATTTCTGGGCACCTGCAGTAAAATTTCACAATTGAATTTCCGATGGCTTTTAGCGAGGAGAGATTCTAGAGATGCGAAGGTAGGTTTGGAAATCTGACCCAACCTAGTGTTGAGGTTATGACTGTTGTTGAGGGATCGAATGATAGGTTCCATGGCTTCATGGAAAGGGCCAATTTTTCCAAAAACCAAGGGCCAAAATCTAAAATGCATTGTCTAATTTCAAAGTTTTCAAAATCTACTATAAAGAAACCCTTAGCATAGTAGTAGATATTAATTTCATCAGAAATGACAGGCTTCCATACCTCCGAGGTCCAACTGTGGAGAGTTGTAAGCTGCGGCCAAAAGCCATTAAACCGAAATATTAAGACAGTTTCAGAAAATTTCAAGGCCTCATATAGTGAGGCCTTGACCATGTGCACAGTGGGCACTGGGGCTTCACTGACAATATGGGCAGGAGCTTGACTCTCAAAGGCGGATGAAACTGGACCACAAATTATCTTTGGGAAGTTGCGAGCCATACTGCGAAAGTAAGCCAGGATTGGGTCTAAAATTTAACAGATCTTGCTCAGAATCATGCCCTAATATGCAGTCGCAACCAATCAATAGACCAGGATTGGGTCTAAAATTTAACAGATCTTGCTCAGAATCATGCCCTAATATGCAGTCACAACCAGTCAATAGAAAATTGTGCGAATGCTTGGAAGATGCTTTTCAGAGATGGTTGAACAAGTAATCAAAGTGTAAATTGATGCTGTCAATGCAGTCTCATCCAATTATTGAACAAAGCCCAAATTAACCCAAAAAAATAAACCTTATGCCAACACAGTCTTTACAAATTTGATCTCCTTACAACAAAAGAGATCTACCCACTCCCTCGACTCACTAGCAGAGAAGAGATGAACTAAGACCAACTCACATCAAGCCGGCAGTCCCCTCGGAGACCCGTAGTCGCACCGCAGAGTCGAAAAGGACCGATCAATGCTGTAGCACCGGAGACCCACAGTCGCACTGCAGAGTTCAGGCCACAGAGAGCAAGATTAATATACCACATAGAGCAAGATAAATTATCACCGTAGAGCTTCATTTCCACTGCAAAGTTCAATAATAATGCAAGATGTCATTACATATATCAATAATGATGCGAGTTTTATATATATATATATATATATTATCTTGACTATATCAAGATCTAATAACTCTATTATGATTTCAATCTATTTTTTTCATCACTAAATTGATTATATCAAACTACTAACTATTAATAACATATTTCTTCACCATGTGTATTGCTGAAGTAAATAATTATTTCGAAACTACTTATATAATAAATGATCTCCATTAACTAATACCCTATTATCATTACAATTTAATGATGCATGTGAATATGTGATTCTTATAGAAAAACTCAAGTCACTAACTTATTAACATAATACATTATTACCATAACAATGATGCATGGGAATATCTGATGCCTATCAAAATACGTAATAACTTATTGACATTTTAATTTATTGATGGATGCAATTAATGCGATATTTATAGAAAGAAAAATATATTATATTACCTTTTTAGTATATTATCATTCCAATTTCCTATTAAGGTGTAACGAATCATTTTCATTTATTTTGATTACTAACTTTTCAATTTTTCTAATTATCTAACATTAAATTTCCAAATAATTGGATTCCAATTTTTCGACATATTCAGATTTTTAGAGTTACGCGGTTTTAAATAATTAGATTTTTACAAAATATATTTTCAAATAATTATATTTTTGGAATTAGACATTCTAAATAATTATTTTTTAAATAATTTAATTATATAATTTTAAATTATTATTTATTTATTTTATTTTTTTATAAGATACCGATATTGAAGTGTTGTGTAGAAAGTCATTCTTTTGAGATTTATAAATATTTATTTTCTTTCTGAAATGATGGGTAAATTCAAAAGATATATATATATATATATTTAAAAGTTAATTTAGAAAATATACGTCTAGGAGGAGTGAACCCTTTGGAAGCGCTACGAAAGATTTTATTCCCGTCATAGTTTGCATGTTTGTGTTTGTTTTAATATTAATCAAAATTTATTTAGCCTTGGAATTTTTCATATTTTAATATATATCAAATTTTTAGGGATGAAAATTTTCTTAAAATTTTGATTCTTCCTATGATAAACTTCAAATTAACATAGATTTAAGTTTTTTATTAACATGCCATGATGCCATGCTTCTTCTCGATGTTAAACAAAGAAGAAACAACAACACACTATTGGAATATTTTAGCCATGATGTATAAAGAAGGATCATACACCTATTGTCATACAATTTTCTAATAATTTTATCACTTTCTTCTCATTATATAATAGGAGAGAAAATGGATTTGAAGTTGGTTCGTAATACTTCATGTGGGGCCTTGGACATGCATCAAATTACTTTGTAGAATTTTAGGGTCTCTTGCAATGTATGAAGCTGATAGTCTCTTTGAGGATAGATTCATCATCATACTTTGTGACTCCGGCATTGCTATCATACATATTCTATTTGGAAACCATCCCTCAATAGTAAGACAAATCCAAATTTTAAATAATTCAGGTAGAGCTTGTTGCTCTCTCAAGGGTCGAACCCAACCTTGTGCTGAGAGCACTAAAATTTAGGGATAGTGAAATAGAAAATCGAGGTGAATTTATATGAGCATAGCCTTTTCATGAACCACACATGTTTAAATTCCAACCCATATGATGAGCTAGCACTTGTCTAAAATCCTTAGGAATTCTTGAAAATAAATGAAGACTAGCCATCATTAATCTCATTTACATGCATAGGTTGTAGTGCTCACATCCTCTACATCAGCATATAATCGAGTCTAATTATATAACCCAAAGTGGGAAAATGTATGAAGTCAAGCTCCATTTTCCAGATATTTAGTTAGGAACGTTCATTATGTTGAATGTGGGTTTTATCTACCATTCTTCCTTCTCCTCCTTCTCATTTTATTCTCCTCAGTTTGTCCCCATAACATTATGGCTCATCGGTTCGGGTATTTTAATCCTCTGATGTTGTTATAATTTCATTTTAAAATAACATAAAATGACACATATGCATCCTGTAAAGAATGGGAAACAAGACAACCATCAACAACAAACAAAAATGAAATGTTGATAACATAGTTCACCCAGTGTGGGCTATGTCTTTGAGCCCGGTGTCAAAACGGGATAGGCCACTTCATATAGTGCTCGAAGATGTGATGTACATGGATGATGTTCATACAAGGATGTGCCCTCAATATGAGTGGCTTTTGTCTCCACGACACGTTCTGCTATAGGAACTCTCTCCCACAATGGGCATTCTATGAGCATGACATAATCTAACATGAAGAAAAAATAAGATCTTGCACATGGATCAATCAACGATCTAGAAATCGTGATACATATCACAACAAAAAGAGGCACATGATCAAAATGCATATACCTAAACCCCTGAAGATGGTGAAAAGAGTGGATGCTCAGCTACTGAATCTGGTTGTACCATTGTACCCATGGCGTCGAGGTTTATCGAATTGACTGTCAACACTTGAGAAATGGACACTGTAAGTCCAATCTAGAAATTGACTAAAAATTGGGGAGCTCTACTGCTAAAGTAGACATTGCCATCAGATTCCTATCACTGAGAGGTGTAAAATATACATTAATTTTTTCAACAATAGACTCCTACAACTTTGAGCCCTCAAGGAATATTTTGGTGCCCTCAAGATTCCCAGGGGCATGGTTCCGCTGCCTCCATGGCTTGTGATTCCACCTGCATAAAAAATAATATTATGTCTTGAAATTTGCACTCTCCTCCCTCTACCTGGGCACATCTGTTGAAATGAGCTTTTATATATATTTTTTGGGTGGAAATAAAAATTTGAAAGCCCATGGGCTATTGGCTCTGCTGGAAATTAGAGTGGAGGTGGGTCGGGTTCAAACCCCGCCCACTCAAAAATAACACGTATTAGTTTTGGCATGTTGTTTTAATTCATAACCACATATACTTTGTTGAGTGGTTGATTTATTTTAATGTATGCATTGATCTATTTTGGGTCTGCCATGGGATGGTTGTGAGACAACCTAGTGGGGGCTGGCCACGTGGGCCAGGCGGGTTCCAGCCCCACCGGTATGGGCATATCTGGTTGCATATGTGATATGGTGGCATATATTCATATTATGTCACTATATTAATAGGGCATGGTTTAATATTTGGTGCGTTGTGTCCACTCCATGTAGCCCCGGCACATCCCACCATCCGTTACATATATATCATGTATATGTCGATGTCAATGTTTTTCTTTAGAGTGGTGGTTTGTGGATTTCGACGGGGGTGGCGAGGTTGAAAGCCCGCCCCCCAATGTTACATATATTTTTTATTTATGAATGTAATAAGGTCCGATTGGGGTGGCAGGGGTCAACACCTGCCACCCTTATTTTAATATATTTTTTTATTATTTAAAACAAATATGGTTGTTATTTATTTTAATGTAAACAAGGGTTATTGGGAAAATTAATGATGCCACAATTTTTCCTGCGTTAGGGAGATAATTTCCCCTATGGGTTGACGGTGAATTTGTGGGACACTTAAACCTAGCCCACTTCCCATGTTTCACCAAAACTTCGACTCAGTGTAACTTCTCCATACTGCCTCATATTGGAGATATGCTTGCACCATTGGAATTAGGGTGACACGTACTTCAATCTGAAACTAGTTTGAGAGAAATCTGACCACTTTGAATTTTGACCTATCATCAACCCTCTTAGTCTCCTGAGGGTGTCTGGAGTCACCTGGATGTAACACCCCCAATTAATGTGTTTGAATATCAAAGCTAGACATTTGAACTTTAATCCTAAGGGGAGTGGACCCCGAAGGACAAGTATTTTTTGAATGTAATAAAATATTTAATTTGGGGAAATGAATAAAATGATTGTGTGCAGATTGACCAAAAATGAGATTTATGAGATCACTTGCTAAATCCATGAGGATGGATGAGGCAAATATTTCCCCACAATCTTTCAAAAATCCTTGAAAGAAATTATTTCTAAATTAGATTTTTGAGGAAGAATATAAATTCCCCCAATGATGAGGAAAGTAGTTGGGAAGTGGTAAAAAGCTGGAAAAGCTAAGGAAAAGCATAAAAAAGATTTAAAGAATCCCTAAAATGGGAAGCCTAGGCAAACAGGAAGAAAAGCATCCTGCTATTTTGGACTCAGAATTAGAAACATGCTTTGGGGAACAATAGCTTAAATAGGCTGCTCCTACACATATTAGAATTTAGTCTGTTCTAGGAGGTGATCTCAGCTCGGGGGTGAGTTCTGGGTGACAAAAGGACTTTAAGGTTGGGAGGTTGGTCGTCTGCATGAGTGGTATGTATTTAAATTGATTTGGTGTTTCTACTTCATGTGGTATGAATTGGCTACATATAATTGGTTGATTTTATGTTAGAATTACTAATGCTACATTCAATAGAATTAATCATCAGGAATTCACCTTTATAATTTTGTATAGTTGTAGAAAGGAAAATCTGTAGAGTAGAATCCCACAGAAACTCTAAACCAAGGCTGGTTTAAATCTGGGGATACATATTCCTTCACAGATGATTCAGCTGTAAGATACTTCTGATATACTAGTATACAACTAGGAGTATGATTAGTTAAATTGAGGAGAAATTCTCCAAATTTTCTAAATTAATACTGAAGTTAAATGCTGGAGAATTTTAGTACTTCATAGTTCACCAAATTGTAACTTTATCTCACCATGATTAAACAAAAATTAGCTGAGGAAAATGATCGTATAGAGGCACTGGCACTATTTAGGTGGTGTGCTAAGTAAAGAGTGATGAGTTGATAATAAATTCAACAACTATGTACTGAAGGAGAAAGAAAAAATATTTTATACACCGACTTTAGGCCGCACTTTATTCATCGTAAAAGAGAAGCCCAACAATGTTATTGTCAGCAGACATAAATTATTATACATTGTAATAGAAACAAATATCCAGTAGCATGAAACTGCTTACTAATCTATAATGGAACTATTCCTACATTAGAGGATAAGACTAGTAGCTGAAAGAAAGCTAAAGTAAATAGGCAACCTGCAGATTTTACATTAGCTATATGTATTCAAGTCTATTAAATAAAAATGTATATAGTGGGTTATTATACATGCTATGATCTTTTAGACATACGTATGGAGTTAGACATTCATACAACACCTGTAAATAAATTTGGAAAATTAGTAAACAAAGGTATGGAACAGAGCTATTAATATTCTGTACAAATTTTGAACATAGAAGAAGAGACTGAGAGACTGTTACTATCAAAACTGCCAACTAGTGTGGTATGAGAATCACATACACAGGCATGTTACAAGAAAGCCTTCCTAATACAAGAATGATATAGAAAGAACCATTTATGAACACCATAATAAAATGAGGAGTATAAGAATACCGGTAATTGAACTTCAATACGGAGAAAAAGCAGTACATTATCCATTAAAGTAGTCCGAGGTTCATAAACGAATACATGATATGAAAGTTGCAAGACAATAAAATACACAGAAGGTGAATAAACTACCATCAGTAAGTATTTAGCCAGATCCAAGTTAGAAAGAATATAAGAATCTACGAGATTAGAATGGGGGTATAATGACAGAGGTATATATATACAAAAATCTAAATGATTACAAACCCCTGTGGCCTAAGGACCGTCTCAAAATGCCACTGGAGCAGATATAAATAAGTAGTCAGTGTCGAGACTTAATAGTTATACTTGTAAAAACTTATACAACTTTATTAATACAAATTTTAAGCTGTCTAACAAGCATTATATAACCATACGAATTTCCTCTATCCAGTGTTCGGTGAATACCGACCTGCAAGTAAGAAACGGAGCCAACGTTAATGTCAGAGGCAGTGACTAATCTCGGTGTCAATATAAGAGAGCAAGATGTAAGTCTTATGTTACCTGCAAGAGTCAAAAACCCCAAATTAATTATAATGCCAAACATGGTGAGGAGAAGAAATGTGAGCAAGGATAAAATGGTGACTGAGAGAATGATAGTACCTAGTAATGGAGAAATTCAAATCCATCCATAGCCTGTTACGTATAAATAGGAAATCATCATAAATAAATACAAATTTAAGGTTGATGTTCAAAAACAAATAATGCAGTAACATTCCCAAGTAGTATGAGTTTCATCCTACACCGGTCAATAAGAGAAACGAACCAGAGCGTCGCTCTAGCGCCAGAGAAATAAACCCCAATAAACCATCGATGAGTGTAAGGTAGAGGATAACCTCAGAAAACAAGAACAATCGGTCAGAACGAGCTCTTAAGAATTCGCAGAAGAAAATGCCAATCACATGGATTCAACATACGCACCATCAAACACATGGAAAGCGAAACAACCAATTCTCTGTAAAACAACATAGTAAAATGTGAGACGCGACGAAATCTCAACAAATTGGTAAATGCAAGTCAACCTGGAACAAAACGATGGCATATGGTTCATCCAAGTCCAATAATCGCAGCAAGGGCTCGAAGAAAGGAGCGTAAATTTCCATCAGAAGAGGGAATCCATGTTAAACAAGAAGAACCGGACGGGAAAATTTCCACCTACGACAATTTCATACCTGAATTGTTCATGCTAGTGTGGAGATATGCCAAAGACAGGGCCGAGTTCCATTCAGTTGTTATGGCATAAAATATTCTCTGTCAAATAACAAACCAGATGCGCAGAGAGAAAAAAAAAAGAACCCCTGAACAAATTAACATGGAAAATTATATCCGGATTTGATCAACAAAACCCTAAAGCCTCGAATGAATCGGAGTTTTCCAACTGGCAAGATCTAATGGAAGAAGCCACAGATCGAAGCGTTAATGAGCTAGGTACATCCTGCGTTCAATATTTAACCTAACGAGTAATGCCATTTAAAGTCAAATTGGGCTGGCCGTGTCATAAAATTTTCTTAGGCGACAAGGTAGGTTGACGGGAGGAACCCAGATCGAAGTGGAACGAGCTCACGTGATCACAAATGGACAGAGACCCATTGCAACCTGTGCGACGAAAACTAAACATTATATGTGAGCTTACGTGGAACTACCTTTCCATATCCATTTACATCTACGAGGAATCAATTCACAAACTTGTAGTACGTGGAGGCCAACACAGACGAAATCAATGTGAAATAGAAACAAGTACGAGAGGGAAATTAAGTCGACATGAGTACTATGTATGCAGAGATATGAACATAGGTCAATTTAACTCCAGCATGAGTTATACACCATCCACGAGTAAATATGTGGAGTAATAAATCTAGAAGTATAAGTGATTTCATATAGACCCATGGACAAATACAAACGTGGTTAACATGTGAACCGAATCGAATCCCATCTATGTCCCTTAAGTATACGAATATGTCAAATATTTACAAACAAAAGTGGGACATATAAAGTTGGTGAATATATATATATATAAACCCATTCATTGTTATGATAATTATGGTTATGGGTGTGCCACATTTATTTAATTTTCATATGGGTTACAAATCAAATTTATTCAAGTGTAGTGGGATGTAATTGATACATGGAAATAATTCAAAATTTGGAAAACAATTCTGATCGGACCAAATCTACAAGTAATAGCATAACCCCTTGCTAGAATTTAACTTGAACAGATGACTGAAAAAAAAATTTGGGAAGTAAAATGGGAGGTGTGACAAATGGTATCAGAGCCCAAGTTATAAAACTCGGCTGGTGACATTGTGCTCACTGTGGCTGTGTGTTCACTATATAAATGTATTTTTGTAGAAAAAAAAAAAAAAAAAATTATTTTTATTTTCACTGATCTTTGTTGATCTGTGTGATGATGATAATGCACCAGATCACAATGCCCCCATGATGGCTATGTTGCAGGAATTGCAACAAGAGTTGGCTGAGATAAAAAGCCAGAATGACAGATTTTCATTAGCCAGTGAGGAGCAGGAAAAGCTCATCAGAGAATTAACTTCGCGGAACATCCAAGAAGGCGACGGTTCCGGAAAGAGGAAGACTGATGAGTCTGAGGATGATGATGTTGTTAGGCATCAATACAATCAGAAAAAGGAATTACAGGGGGAATTCCGAAAAATCAAACCTCCCTCCTATGATGGGGAGAAGGAGGAAGATGTGGAAGCTTGGTTACTGAACATGATTAAGTATTTCCAGGTCTATGAATATGAAAGCAATCTGAAGGCCAGATTAGCTATTTACCAGCTACAAGGTAAAGCTACCTTGTGGTGGGAAGAGATGAAAATGGTCCATGCCATTGATGAAAATACAGTTACTTCGGAAGATTTCCAGGTTAAGTTCAAAAATTGCTACTTGAATGAGCATTACTATGACGACAAAGCAAAGTAATTCCATGAACTTAGATTGGGACAGCTCACTATTGATGAGTTCGTTACTAAGTTTACAAATCTGTTGAGATATGTACCCTACATAAGGGAAGAAAAGGAAAAAGTACAAAGGTTTTTGAATTGTTTTCCTGATGTATACAAAGAGAAAATCGAGTTTGACAACCCAAAAACAATGGACGAAGCTGTTAGAAAAGCCAAATTATGCTACCAACAGTTCAAAGGAAAAACTGAACATGGGAAAAGCTGGGTAAATAAGAATGAGTTCAAAGGAAGGAAACATAAACCAGCCTATTTGAAGAATTTTGGCACAGATCATCAGAGGAAAATGTTTAATAAACCCAAAGAAAGTCAAACTGCTCAGTCCCAAGTGGCCTCAAAACAAATAGATGGAGACAGTAAGAAGGAGGGCACAGTGAAAATGAGAGAACCCCTGAAATGATGGGGATGTGGAGAACCCCATCTATTGAGAGATTGTCCCCATCGAAAAATTCAGATCATTATGAGAGATCGAGAAGCCACTATAGTAAATGAAATAGCTAGAAATATACCAACTATCAGTGCAGCCTTGGAAAATCGACAAGCAGAACATCAAGCTACCATGGTGGAAATGGAGGGTAAGATTTCTGACCTATCTGTTACTGTTCTGATTGGTCTGGGTGCTTCTTTGAGTTACATTAGTCCAAATATTGTAGAAAAATGTAACCTAAAAACTGAAAAAATTCAGCACTCATGGTTGGTACAGCTGGCCACTGGAACTAAGAGAAAGGTAACACATAAACTACCCCGAACAGCAATCAAATTAAATAATTTTCAAATAGAAGTAAATTTGAACATTCTGCCTTTAGGTTCATATGACCTACTGATAGGAATGGACTGGCTGGAAAAGAAGAAAGCTTTGATGAACTGCTGGGATAAGGCTTTGCATTGTGTAGATGAGGAAGGGAAACCTTTTATTCTCAAAGGAAAACTAAAACCTATCTCGGTAAGACAAATTTCAGCATTGCAATTAAAAAGAACAGCTAGAAAAGGATATCAAGTCTATGTTGTATGTGTGGAAGAAATAGAATAGAAAACTGAGGAAAACTTGTTGGATGTATTACCGGTGATAAGAGAATTTAAGGAAGTTTTTCCAGATGAAATTCCTCATCTTCCCCCCAAAAGAGAGATTGATTTTTCAATCGATCTAGTGCCAGGAGCAGTACCTGTTTCCCGAGCCCCCTATCGAATTAGCCCCCCTAAACTTATGGAGATGAAAATGCAATTGCAAGAATTGTTAGATAAAGGTTATATCAAACTGAGTGTGTCTCCTTGGGGAGCACCTGTGCTGTTCGTGAAAAATAAAGATGGAACTTTTAGGATGTGCATTGATTATCGCCAACTAAACAAGTCGACCATTAAAAATAGATACCCTTTACCTAGAATTGATGATCTTTTTGATCAAGTGAGAGGAGCTTCAGTCTTTTCGAAGATTGACTTAAGAACTGGTTATCACCAGCTCAGAATCAAGGAAGAAGACATCAGTAAAACAACTTTTCAAACCAGGTATGGTCACTACGAATTTGTAGTCCTACCTTTTGGTTTGACAAATGCCCCCGCCACATTTATGTGCCTGATGAATAGTGTGTTAAATAAATACTTGGATAAATTTGTTCTTGTGTTCATAGATGATATTTTAGTCTACTCAAAAAGTGAGGAGGAACATAAAGAACACTTGAGGATAGTATTGCAAACTCTGAAGGAAAACCAGCTATATGCGAAGTTTAGCAAATGTGAATTTTATAAAGATAAGATCCAATACTTGGGGCATATTATTTCCGAACAAGGCTTTGCTGTTGACCCTGAAAAGATAAAGGCTATAAAAGAATGGCCTGTACCAACTGATGTTTCAGCAGTGAGATCATTCATGGGGATTGCAGGCTATTATTGCAGATTTGTGTAGAGGTTTTCTACCATAGCACATCCCATATCATCATTACAAAGGAAGGGTGTCAGATTTGAGTGGACAGAAAAATGTCAAAACAGTTTTGACCAATTAAAACTGAAACTTACTACAGCCCCTATACTGAAGATTGTAGATCCTGATAAAGAATTTGTTGTATGTACAGATGCCTGTAGAGAGGGGTTGGGAGGATTTCTTTTGCAGGAAAATTCAGTTATTGCCTACGAGTCTAGGAAATTGAAGATACATGAACAAAACTATAGTGCATATGAATTGGAGTTAGCTTCCGTTGTTCATGCTTTGAAAATGTGGAGACACTATCTCCTTGGAAAGAAATTTACGTTGATGACTGATCATATTAGTCTGAAATATTTCTTTTCCCAAACTAATTTGAATGCTAGACAAGCCAGATGGTTGTCCTTTCTAAGTGAATTTGATATGGACATAAAACATATCAGAGGGAAAGAAAATAAAATTGCTGATGCATTGAGCAGAAATGCTTGTTAGAATATCAATAGCATTGGAAGTAGTGCTCATATCGATGTAGAAGATTTGGTGAAAAAGGCAGCAAACCAAGATCCAAATTTTGAAACGCTCCTGGTGAAATTACAGAAAAAGGAGAAAACTGATTTCACTCAAAACCAAAAAGGGCTGATCTGTTATAAGAACAGATTGTATATTCCTAATGTAGAGTCCTTAAAAAGGGAAATTTTGGATGAATATCACAAATAGCCATATGCAGGACATCCAGGATATCAGAGAATGTTAACAGCCCTAAAAAAGAAGTTGTTCTGGCCAGGAATGAAGAGAGATGTAACAGAATATTTAACTAGATGTATGGAATGTCAACTAGTCAAAGTTGAACATCAGCATCCTGCTGGTCTTTTAAACCCTTTGACGGTTGCAAAATGGAAATGGGACATAGTTTCCATGGATTTCATAACAGGATTACCAAAAACCAAACACCAACATGATTCAGTAATGGTAGTAGTAGACACTTTAACAAAAGTTGCACATTTTATACCAGTGAAATCTACCTTTGGGACAGCTCAAGTAGCGAATGTGTTCCTGAAGGAGGTAGTAAGGCTCCATGGGGTACCAAAGGTGATTGTTTCTAACCGAGATGCTAAGTTTACAACAACTTTTTGGAAAGGGCTATTTGGAGGTATGGGTACTAAATTGAATTTTAGTACTGCTTACCACCCTCAGAATGATGGTCAAACGGAAAAAACTAATTAAATTTTGGAGGACATGCTGAGAATGTATGTGATGGATAGACCATCAAAGTGGGAAGATTACTTGCATTTAGCTGAATTTTCCTATAATAACAGCTACCAATCCTCCATCAAAATGAGTCCGTTTGAGGCACTGTATGGAAGGAAGTGTCATACCCCTTTGAGCTGGAGTCGGCCAGAAGAGAAACTAATGTTGGGACCAGATGCTTTACAAGAGACGGAAAAAATTGTCTAGCAGATACAAAGAAACATCAAGACAACACAAGATCGCTAGAATAACTATGCTAATAAGAAAAGAGTGCACCGAGAGTTCAAAGTGGGGGAGCATGTGTATTTGCGTATTAAACCCAAAAAGAGCACTCTTTATGCTGGAAGTTGTGCAAAACTGGCTCCTAGATATTGTGGTCCTTTTGAAGTATTAGAAAGGGTGGGACCAGTGGCTTACAAACTGGCCTTACCACCCCATGTTATAGTTCATGACGTGTTTCATGTTTTGTTATTAAAAAGATATGCGCATGATGCTTCTCACATAGTTGATTGGAATGTTGTATAGGTGCAACCAGAAGGGGAGTTTCTGCCATAACCGCTTCAAATATTGGAGCGGGAAGAAATTGAGTTGAGGAACCGAACAGTAGCAAGAGTAAAGGTACAGTGGAATCACTTTACTGCTGAAGAAGCTACCTAGGAAAGAGAAGCTGAAATGATGGAAAGATATCCATTTTTGTTTGAAAAATGAACTCTAGTAGTTGAATAACAACACCGAGGATGGTGTTTATTTTCACAGGGGGAATATGTACCACCCCCAATTTATGTGTTTGAATCTCAAAGTTAGACATTTGAACTTTAATCCTAAGGGGAGTGGACCCCAAAGGACAAGTATTTTGTGAATGTAATTAAATATTTCATTTGAGGAAATGAATAAAATGATTGTGTGCAGATTGACCAAAAATGAGATTTATGAGATCACTTGCTAAATCCATGAGGATGGATGAGGCAAATATTTCCCCACAATCTTTCAAAAATCCTTGAAAGAAATTATTTCTAAATTAAATTTTTGAGGAAGAATATAAATTCCCCCAATGATGAGGACAATAGTTGGGAACAGGGAAAAAGCTGGAAAAGCTGAGGAAAAGCATAAAACAGCTATAAAGAATCCCTAAAATGGGAAGCCTAGGCAAACAGGAAGAAAAGCATCCTGCTATTCTGGACGTAGAATTAGAAACATGCTTTGCGGAACAATAGCTTAAATAAGCTGCTCCTACACAGATTAGAAGTTAGTCTATTCTAGGAGGTGATCTCAGCTTGGGGGTGAGTTATGGGTGACAAAAGGACTCTAAGGTTGGGAGGTTCGTCGTCTGCATGAGTGGTATGTATTTAAATTTATTTGGTGTTTCTACTTCTTGTGGTATGAATTGGCTACATATAATTGTTTGATTTTATGTTAGAATTACTAATGCTACATTCAACAGAATTAATCATCGGGAATTCACCTTTATAATTCTGTATAGTTGTAGAAAGGAAAATATGTAGAGTAGAATCCCATAGAAACTCTAAACCAAGGGTGGTTTAAATATGGGGATACATATTCCTTCACAAATGATTAAGCTATAAGATACTTCTGATCTACTAGTATACAACTAGGAGTATGATTAGTTAAATTGAGGAGAAATTCTCCAAATTTTCTAAATTAATACTTAAGTTAAATGCTAGAGAATTTTAGTACTTCATAGTTCACCAAATTGTAACTTTAATCTTTTCTGGAGGAAATGAAACAGTGAGAAAATGACTGTATAGAGTACCGAAGTAATTATTTAGTTAGGTGCTAAGTAAAGAGCAGGGAGTTATAATAAATTCAACAACTATGCATTGAATGAGAAAGAAAATATTTTATAGACTGACTTTAGGGTGAGCACATCATTCATCAGAAAATAGAAGCCCAACAATAAGTTATTGTTGCAGATAATAAATTTATTATACATTAGAAGGAAACAAATATCCAGTAGCATGAAACTGCTTATTAATATATAATGGAACTATTCCTACATTAGAGGATAAGACTAGTAGCTGAAAGAAAGCTAAAGTAAATAGGCAACCTGTAGATTTTACATTAGCTATATGTATTCAAGTCTATTAAATAAAAATGTGTACAGTGGGTTATTATACATGCTATGATCTTTTAGACATACGTATGGAGTTAGACATTCATACAACACCTATAAATAAATTTGGAAAATTAGTAAACAAAGTTATGGAAAAGAGCTATTAATATTCTGTACAAATTTTCAACATAGAAGAAGAGACAGAGAGACTGTTACTATCAAAACTGCCAACTAGTGTGGTATGAGAATCACATACACATGCATGTTACAAGAAAGCCTTCCTAATACAAGAATGATATAGACAGAACCATTTCTGAGCACCATAATAAAATGAGGAGTATAAGAATACAGGTAATTGAACTTCAATACGGAGAAGAAGCAGTACATTATCCATTAAAGTATTCCGAGGTTCATAAACGAATACATGATATGAAATTTGCAAGACAATAAAATACACAGAAGGTGAATAAACTACCATCAGTAAGTATTTAGCCAGATCCAAGTCAAAAAGAATAAAAGAATCTACGAGATTAGAATGGGGGTATAATAATAGAGGTATATATATACAAAAATGTAAATGATTACAAACCCCTGTGGCCTGAGGACCATCTCAAAATGCCACTGGAGCAGATATAAATAAGTATTCAGTGTCGAGACTTAATAGTTATAATTGTAAAAACTTATACAACTTTATTAATACAAATTTTAAGCTGTCTAACAAGCATTATATAACCATACGGATTTCCTCTATCCAGTTTTTCAGTGAATACTGACCTGCAAGTAGGAAATGGAGCCAACGTTAATGTCAAAGGAAACGACTACTCTCGGTGTCAATATAAGAGAGCAAGACGTAAGTCTTATGCTAGCTGCAAGAGTAAAAAACCCCAAATTAATTATAATTCCAAACATGGTGAGGAGGAGAAATGTGAGCAAGGATAAAATGATGACTGAGAGAATTATAGTACCTGGTAATGGAGAAATTCAAATCCATCCATAGCCTGTTACGTATAAATAGGAAATTTCCATAAATAAATACAAATTTAAGGTTGATGTTCAAAAACGAATAACGAAGTAACATTCCCAAACAGTATGAGTTTCGTCCTACACCAGTCAATAAGAGAAATGAACCAGAGCGTCGCTCTAGCGCAAGAGAAATAAACCCCGATAAACCATCGATGAGTGTAAGGTAGAGGATAACCTCTGAAAACAAGAACAGTTGGTCAGAACGAGCTCGTAAGAATTCGCAGAAGAAAATCCCAATCGCATGGATTCAACATACGCACCATCAAACACATGGAAAGCGAAATAACCAATTTTCTGCAAAACAACATAGTAAAATGTGAGACGCGACGAAATCTCAACAAATTGGTAAATGCAATTCAACTTCGAGAAAAACGATGGCATATGGTTCATCTAAGTCCAATAATCGCAGCAAGGGCTCGAAGAAAGGAGCGTAAATTTCTATCAGAAGAGGGAAGCCATGTTATACAAGAAGAACCGGACGGGAAAATTTCCACCTATGACAATTTCATACCTGAATTGTTCATGCTAGTGTGGAGATACGCCAAAGACAAGGCCGAGTTCCGTTCAGTTGTTATGGCATCAAATTTTCTCTTTCAAATAACAAACCAGATGCGCAAAAATAAAAATAAAAAACCCCTGAACAAATTAACATGGAAAATTATATCCGGATTTGATCAACAAAACCCTAAAGCCATGAATGAATCAGCGTCGTCCAACTTGCAAGATCTGATGGAAGAAGCCACGGATCGAAGTGTTAATGAGACAGGTACATCCTGCGTTCAATATTTAACCTAATGAGTAATGCCATTTAATGTCAAATTGGGTTGGCCGTGTCATAAAATTTGCTTAGGCGACAAGGTAGGGTGACAGGAGGAACCCAGATCGATGTGGAACGAGCTCACGTGATCACAAATGGACAGAGACCCGTTGCAACCTGTGGGGCAAAAACTAAAAATTATATGTGAGCTTATGTGGAACTGCCTTTCTGTCTCCATTTACATCTACGAGGAATCAATTCACAAACTTTTAGTACATGGAGGCCAACACACACGAAATCAATGTGAAATAGAAACAAGTACGAGAGGGAAATTAAGTCGACATGAGTACTATGTACGCAGAGATATGAACATAGGTCAATTTAATTCCACCATGAGTTATACGCCATCCATGAGTGAATACGTGGAGTAATAAATCTAGAAGTCTAAGTGATTTCATATAAACCCATGGACAAATACAAACGTGGTTAACATGTGAACCAAATCGAATTCCATCTATGTCCCTTAAGTATACGAATATGTCAAATATTTACAAAACAAAAGTGGGACATATAAAGTGGGTGAATATATATATATAAACCCATTCATTGTTATGATAATTATTGTTATCAGTGTTACACATTTATTTAATTTCCATATGGGTTACAAATCAAATTTATTCAAGTGTAGTGGGATGTACTTGATAGATGGAAATAATTTGAAATTTGGAAAACAATTCTGATCGGACCAAATTTGCAAGGTAATAGCATAACCCCTTGCTAGAATTTAACTTGAACAGATGAATGAAAAAAAAATTTGGGAAGTAAAATGGGAGGTGTGACACTAGATCAACCCTCCCCACTGAGGATCTTTTGGTCCACCAAAAGCATGAACATAATCTACAACTTCTTTGCACCTTGTCTACACCACAAGTGTCATGAAAGGTTACCATTAATTCTCCTTCACCTTTGTCCTTCGGCACCATAAGGGATGAGCCGACACCTGCATCCTTTGTAAACCTGCAGTACAATAATTTTCAAATTATGTGCTTAACTATGTGACCAATATATGACCAAACCATCCCATACTTGCCATGAGTTTATAACACATACACAGTGGTCAAGTTTACATTAAAATGGAATAAATATCCAAGCTATCAATAAAGGCCAAACACATCATTGTTTCTTTGCAAGTGATGGAAAACATATAATCACTTTTAAATTTTAAATTGAGACATATGATTAACAAAGTAAGGCCAAACATGATACCAAACCTATAAAAAAAATCTCTCTTATCGAAGTGAATGGGTCATATCTATGTGGCGCCCTTGTTTGTCAAACAATTGTTTCGACCGGTTCTTGCACTGATGCTTTGTTCTTAAGGTGTTTCTCTAGATGGAGCCTCCACCACGCGGCTCTTTAATGACCACTTTTGTCATAATGATTACAATGAGTCTTCATCCTCCACAGTGGATTTACCTTCTTCTTTTCCTGCTTTGGGGAAGGCATTTCACTCCTCATCCTGTTTTGTAATCTCGTAGAAGCACTTTCAATTCAACATTATTTTCTTGAAGGCTATAGTTGCTCTCCACATTTGAATGAATTGAATACAATGAACGTGATGAATATTTAATAGAAGATGTGGATGGAGCATCGCTTTCTGCTTCTTCTTTCTCTCCTCTTTCATAAGCTTCATACATCATGTCCACCATTCTGGACATCCTGAGGATGGCCTCATACATCTCCTTTCCATCCTCCATTTCTACAAGTTCAATCATCGTTCACGCTTGCAACTCGCATCAGCAAGAAGACCGCTCTGATACCACTTGACCTGGGTCTATCAGCTATCAGATTTACCCATGATATTTTACTTCTGTGATTGTTTTATAATTGCATTTTAAAAGAAAATAAAAGGACACATGTCCATGCTTTAAAGAATGCGAAACAAGACAACCATCAACAACATATAAACACGAGACATTGATAACGGAGTTCACCCAATGTGGGCTACGTCTTCAGGCCGGGTGTCAAAATGGGATAAGCTACTTCATATAGTGTTGGAATATGTGATGTATATGGAAGATGTTCATACAAGGATGTGGTCTCAATATGAGTGGCTTGTCTCTCCATGAGACATTCTGCTACAGGAAATCTCACTCACAATGGACCTCCTATCAACATGACATAATCTCACATGAAGTACAAACAAGATCCTGTACATGTATCAATAAAGGATCTAGAAATCATGATACATCTCACAACAAAAGGAGCCACATGATCAAACTGGATATACCTTAACCCATGAAGCTGGTGGAAGAAGTAGAGTCTCAACTACTGAAGCTGGCGGTATCGTCAAATTCATGGCATCAAGGTCCATCGAATCGACTACCCACACTTGAGAAACGAACATCGCCAGTCCAATATGGAAATTAGCCAAAAAATAGGTACCTCTACTACTGAAACAGACATCACCATCGGATTCCTATTACCAAGAGGCATAAAATGAACATAAAGTTAGTTTAAAATGGACTCCTGCAACTTCAGGCCCTTAAGGAATCTTTTGATGCCCTCAATACTTCTAGGGTTATGGTTCTGCTGCCTCCATCACCCGTGGTTCCACCTACCTAAAAAATCAATATTATGTCTCGAAGTTCGTGCTCTCCTCCCTCTGAATGTGGGCATCTGCTGAAATGAGTTTATATATATATATTTTTGGCGGAAATAACAATGTGACATCCCATGCGTTGTTCGCTCCGTTGGAAATTAAAATCGAGCTAGGTTGGTTTCAAACCCCACCCACTCCAAAATAAAATGTATTAGTTTTGACATGTTGTTTTAATACCTAAAAACGTATACTTTGTTAGGTGGTTTATTTATTATAATGTATGCATTGATTTGTTTTAGATCCACCGTAGGGTGGTTGTGAGACCGTCCGTTGTGGGGTGGCCATGTGTGCCGAACGGGTTTAAACTCCACTGGTCTCAGCACATCTAGTTGCATATACATATGATGTCACTATATTAATAGGTCATGGTTTAATATTTTGTGGGCAAGGTTCACTCCATGTGGCCCCAATCCATTCCACCATTTGTTACATATATATCTCGCATATATCGTTGTCATGGTTTTTCTTTAGTGCAGTGGTTTGTGGATTCCGATGAAGGTGGCATGGTTGACAGCCTGCCCCCCAACGTTACATATATTTCTTATTTTTGAATGTAATAAGGTCCAACTAGGGTTGTGGGTGTCATAGCCTACCAGCCCTATTTTAATATATTTTTTTTATTTAAAACAAAGATGATAATTTTTTTATTTTAATGAAAATAAGGGTTATTGGGAAAATTAAGGAGGCCATAGTTTTTCCAATGATCAGGAGATAAGTTCCCCTATCGTTTGATGTTGAATTTGTGGGATACTTAATCCTAGCCCGTCGCTTAACTTTGACTAAAAATATGACTCGCTCTAACTTCTCCATACAGGCTCAGATTGGAGATCCGTTCGCACTGTTGCCATGAGGGCGACCAGTACTTCAATTTCAACCTAGTTTGAGAGCAATCCAACGACTTTGAATACTTACCTATCACCAAAAATCTTGGTCCCCTAAGGGTGTCTAGAGATACTTGGATGATTTAGATACCTTGCTCCTCTATCTCGTCCCAGTAACATTACAGATCCTTCACCTTCCTCCTCCTGGAGGAAGCTTCTCCTTGGTCTACAATTTAATCTTGATGACACACATGACTTTGCGTGCCATTTTCAAATGAGACTTATCTTATTCAAATCCTAGCTACTCAATTCACAACATAGGTCACAAACTCTTTAGACTTATATGGATAAAACATAAACGAAAGATTCCAACAACTAGATAATGAAATCCAATGGGTAATTAGCAAAATGAATTCTCCCACATCATAATTATTTTCAATGTAGTAGAAGCTCTCCATCATCTACTCATTTGGCCTCATTTGGTATTTCCATCCCACTTATCTCCTTCCCAAGGAGAGTATGTACAATTTTGAGAGTTTTTCTTCTAATCTATAGCTTTTGAGAATTAAAGGAAATAGGTAGATGGTTTTCTTTTACCTATATTTTTTTTTTATGTCCACTATTTCCAAACTCCTATATTTGCAATAAGCCATTATAAAAATATACTAAAGTTGCGTGAGGTTTATACCTACAATTTTATTTAATAAAATTAGGTACATATGGGTTAAATGTATGCCACCAATTAAACCGAGGATGAGCATGAAGGAATTACACATTTCCTTTGTCTTCATTAACACGCTATTCAAATGGCTAAACCATAATTCCTAATATATATATATATATATATATATATATATAGATATATAGATATAGATATAGATATAGATATAGATACAGATATAGATAGATATAAGTTGAAATTCAATTCAAATATCTTATCTCTATCTCACATTGAAATTTATCTTTGCTATTAAAATAGTTTTAAATGACACATGTGAGATCCATATGAAGAATTGAATAAATTATTTATCTCACTCATTGGGAAGTAAAAAGCTAACATTATTTTACTTAAATTAGGAATTGAAGTATTTTATTTGTATATAACATGGAAATCATTTTTGTTATATTTATTTTTGCTATATATATTTTTGTCAAATGTTAAAGAATAGGATGTTTTAAAAAAAATAGAGGAAATGTTTCCATCTTTAGAGATTTCAACCCTCTTAGTGCATAATAAATCCAAAGATAAAATATATCTATACTAATGCTTAATATATACTAATATTTAATATAGTATGTTTTGAGTTGTTAAAAATGATATAATGCTATTGAAAAAACTGGGATTTTGTTCTTAAATGATTTTATTTTTCATAAATTACAATATAAAGAAAGAAATTAAATATAAAGAAAGTAATTGAAAATAACTCATTTTTTATTTAAATATCATTTAAAATTGTTTTTATATCTTAATACAATATAGATATATTATTTTTTAAATGTTTAATATAGAACTTGAACTTAACATTTAAAATTTTTGTTATATATCTATATATATATATATATATATAATTGGTGGGTCATTTAATATGAGTGAGGTGTAATTTTTATCATGTTCAAAAAGGATTTGGCATCTCCATACTAAGAATTAATGTAAATCCATTTTAAGTTTGATCTACCATGCATTGATGTGTAACTAGAGACTAGTCTACTAGTTTCACTAACACATTTGTGGACAAAATTACTTGCATTAGACACCTATTAAAATAATTGAATTCCAAAATAATATTTTAATTTTACACATATTTCATCCCAAACATCATGTGGAAGCAAGATAAACACCGTATCACTCAACTTCCACAATACTAACAACTTATCACTCAACACAAAAGACCATACAATGTCTCCATATATTTCCTTAGTATATATATCTTATTAATATTATGCATGATGGTGTAGTTTATTTTATTCTATTTCTATAATACACTAACATACACCTTTGAAGTCAAATATCTTTATACATATGTCACATACACTTTCATTGTTAAGTATATATAAAAGTTACCATTTTAATTATCAATTTTGTTTTAATTTGTGAAGTACTCAATATTAAGTTTTTGAGTTTACCTTTTCCCTTAAATTTATACATTTGGTTAAACTTATATGTATTTATTCATTTTACTTTTTTCCTTACATTTACACATTTGGTTAAACTTATATGTCTTTACTTAAAAAAAAGATATAAGTAAGTAAATATTTTTTTTCTAATTAGTTAAGTAACTAAAAGTTAATATTTTTTATTTTAACTTTTATATACAATTATGTTTTAATTCTATAACTAATTATTTTTTATATTAATATTAAAAATCCTATCATAAAATAACTAATAGTTTTCATATTAATATGAAAAAATATAGTTTGATACAAATCAATTATTTAAAATAATGCTAAAAATTAATTTTTTTATAATTAACTATTACTATATATATCAAATTCTTATTTAAAAAACATTAATATTTCTAAAATATTTTTATAATAAAAATAAATGAAATTATAATACTTATATAATTAGTAATTATATAGAAATTTGTTATTACAAATTAAGTCGGTATCTTTTTTGATATTTTTCATAAAATATTTTCAATATAATAAATATCAATTGCATTATTAAATAATCGATCACATATTAAGTTGGTTGATCAGATTCACTTGTTGATATATCCAAAGGAATAATAAAATATATTTTATGTTATTTTAATTAAAATTATGTGATATATATAAGACAAAATTGATGGAGAAATGTACCTTTAAAAGGCCAACACATCCAATAATTCAACTAAATTTTTTCTATTTATTTATTATTATAGATATCTAATATTTACCCATATTAAATCATAAGGAATGGAGGATTCAGGTTTCAAAAGGAAAGGAGGATTCCACATGAGGTCAGAAGAGAGAGAAGAGGAGAAACGAAGTCCTCAACAGGTGAGCAAGGTGCAACAGTTAGAGAGGAGTAAAGAGTGTCTGAGAAGCTCCAATGGAGGGAACGAGAAAAACAACAATAAGAAGGCATACGTGAGGTGTTTGGGTAAAAATTAAGGTGTCACTTGTCATAGGTGTTTGTAGCTGCTATAAAACCCTCCAAAATGTTGGCCTATACAAAGTTTTAGAGCCTTCCTTGGTCTTGTGAGACTATTGCAAACATTTAGGCTGATCTTTTTGGTCTTCTCACTATGTTGAGATCTCTTTCGCAAGATATGAAAAGTTTCATGTTTTGTCATGTTGGTTGTTGTATTGCATGTAGAAGCATGTTATAATGGTTCTAATAGGTCACCTTTGTGAAAATGATTTTTTTCTAACATTGTAAGTATCCATCGCACTCATTTCCAGAGTTTTGAGCATTGTCGCAGAGTCGTCATTGTTGTCGTAAAGTGTATATGTGGTGTTGAACTTGTGCTAACTACTTGTAATGTTTTCGCATAGAGGGAAATCAAATGTTTGTATCTAAAGTAAGATATGTGATTTTTGACTCATCAGAATATGCTAAGTGTGTAATCATAGTCAAAGCTCATCACCCCTCCTTGATCTCGGCAGTCCCGCACTTACCTATTTTCTAGAAAAATTCCTCGCCAACGAAGTTATCTTCAACCGACCTTCCATGAGATGCACACTATGAAGTATAAGACCTATTTTTGTGACCTTACTACTTTTTAATGCACATTGTACAGTAGCTGTCTCTCGACACTACTCCATTGCCCAATTTTTGTGTCGAAGACCTGACCTTCACCTTGAGAACTGTGTTGCGATGGACTCCAACCCAAATTGAACTATGAACTTCACAATATTAAGAGACAAGATTATCCCCTAAGCCCTATAACTACACACTACACAATCATCTAGGCCTCCTTGACCACCAGAACTGTGCAATAACCTTCTCGAGATCTATCCCCACTGGCCCTCAAAACTACGTAGTCATGTCCCTTAGCTAATACTTAACTAGACTTTGCACAATATCAAGGCTCAAGGCTTCCCTTTCCTTCTTTAACTTTGTAACTGCATAGTCACTAGGCATTGTTTTCCAACCTCTCACTTTTTTTGGGCCCAGTTCATGGATCAAAATGCTTCATCTTAGGCTAGGGGTTTTGAGATATATGTCATCTCTTCGTGACTGAATTGCAGGAATAGGTCCTATATCATGTCATGGATATATGATGAAGGAAGGAAGGAAGAAGTGAATCATGCTCAAAGACACTCTCTTAGATGAACTCACAAGATGATTGATTAAAATAAAGTGAAAGGACACTAGTTTGTGACCACCATCCAAGACTTGAGATCATTGGACATTGCTTATCACAAAGGAATGCACACGAGAAAACGAAAGATCTTTCATGAAGAATATCAACTCTCAAAAATAGTACTAGCTTGACTTTTCTATGTCATTAAGCAATCCATGTCAACAATGTCATTTCATGTCATGTCATGACTGGTCATATGCCACATCGCTATGGTGGACCATTATATATTGTATTCAAAGAGTATTGTAAAGTGGAAGTCCAAAGGACACACATGGAATTTAAAGATTCATGTAAGTTGAAAAATTATGGTAACTAAAACAATTATGAGGGTAGTCAAATAGTCACCCTTAGTTATATATACTCCCTCATTTTATGAGAAAATATCTTTTACACCCTGGCTCCACCAGCAAAGCATTAGAGAGAAAAACCAATTCTTATGTGGATCAACACATGGCTCCAACACTCGACTATTGGAGCTAGTGATGTTCATTGTACATATGTGTACTGGAATGTTTTCTTAATAACCAAAGCCTTCAATGCCAACACATTCTTCATCCATGAGCTATGAATATTTGTAAGACTATTTTTCGCATGTTTGTATTTCCTATTTGTTGTCACATGTACTAAGATAGTTGAACTGTTTTGGTTATTTTAGTGGTTATTTTGTTTAGAATGTGTTTCAATGGTTGTAATGTTTGTCCCATCCTCGTGGAGTATTCTGCAAGATATTAGTAATATCCTTCTAAAATTTCTTTGTGCAATGACCATTGCATCCCTTACAGACTATTCCGTTGGATGTTATACGAAATCCTTCGGTTCATGTGTGTCTCTTCCTGGGTGGTACTATTACATCTTTCTTAGGGACTCACTTCTCTTTTCACTTGCAGTAGAAGAATCTTGACACACAGACGATCGAGCATTAACCAGGCACACATCCCTTGCTTTTCGAAGGGGCATGTGCACCCCTCTCTCTTAGTAACAATTAGGGTTAGGGAAAATCTATAAGAATACATGGAATCCAAGATGATATTACGAATGTGGCTCCTACTCCAAATGATGTGAGTTATAATTAGGACTTATAATTAGGGATACCCCTTGGTTCACGGATTTCCATCACTGCCAACAATGGTGATAAAAGGAGGGCTAGATGGCAAGATGAACCTATTGAATCTGGTTTTATAACTAGGGTGTTTCGCTAATTTTTCCCTTTATCAATTTGAAACCCCTCATGAGCTCTCAATCACTTGTCCTAGTTAAATTTTGATCCACATTTCTCATTTTCTTAATTTTTGTGAATTTTACAAAATCAATGATGAAGAGTTTTCTTATGTTCTTTTAATCCGAACTTATGCAGGAGGGAAATAAGATACATAAATAAGCATAAACATTGAGATGCAGTAGGAATAAAACTTCATTTCGTTAATATCAAATAACTGAAATATGCTTACAGACAGAATGATAATATACTAGCTCGGGTGATGGTATCTTATGTTTGACAACAGATGTGGTGGAAACATGCCTATAATCTGCATTACAATGACTGTCAATTTGAACAACATTGGAAAACCCTAAAAATGCTAAAACCCTAACCCCAAGAGATGGAACAAAAATATTTTTTTCCCCCATTTGGGTTAGTTGGGAAGCTAACTTTCCAATGTCGTGACCTCAAAAAAATGTCGTTTAGGGCATCAAAATAGCTCAGAAAGTTTAGGAGCTGAAAAACTGCTAAAAATTAGTAAATGTTGCTATAAAAAAATAAACTGATGAATCCAACTGGAGGTCTAGGTGCAATAGGTGGGTGGCCACCAATATCCACCAGGACCATTCCTCTCTCCTTTGGAAGCAATGGTTCCCATTGCGTTAAGAGCCTTCGTAAGGTGAGGAAGTTTCTGTTAAACCTGGTCCCTAGTGAACCACCGATTGTGTTCAACGACATGGCTTGCTTTGTAACTTGATATAGATGCATCCTCTATTGGTGGTTGTTCTTGGAACGTGTGTCTGTGATCTGATCAGTTGTGGATTTTTCCATGAAATATAGGTTTATCTTTGTTGGTGTGAGTTGTTCTCCAATGTCGAATGTGTCCAGTAATGGTGAAAAGTATGGAAAAATGTGGTCCACATTAAAAATTGGATGTAGGCCAAGAAATGGTGGAATAGTGAGCTTGAAGGGAATTGTCTACTACAACGTTGTTGATGGTGTATGGCCCATATCCAAGCCAGTGAAGATTGCAGTGGGGTCAAGGGAGGCGATCCTTTTGAAAATGTAGCAAAACTTTGTATCCCACATGGAACTTGTCTAGGACATGATGTTGACGATGTTTTTGCTTGTACTTAGCATTGAATCTATCCAATATATCATGGACCAGTTGGCATATGTGCCAAATGCGCTCAATGAAGCTATTCACCTCATCAGCTTCGGGATGGACATGAGCTGAATCTACCTCAGTAGCTACAAATGGTTTCACCACATCATTGGGACATAGTGGTTGGAATCCAAAACCCACATTAAATGAGTTGTGCTCAGTTGAGTTGTGGAGAACCCAGTTATATGTTTTTTGAACATATTGAAGGCTTTTATCCCATTGCATCGATGCTTCAAGTTTTACATGTGCAGAATGTGTGCGATCATAATGTCGACGATCTTTGTTTGACCCTCAATTTGGTGGTGGAAAGTTGTGGACTTAGTGAGTTTGGTGTCCAACATCGACCAAAGACTTGACAAAAATGTACTAAGGAGCATGTTGTCCCGATGTGATATAATGGACTATGGGATCCCAAAGTGTACCCACACTCATTCAAGGAAGATTTTAGTAGTTTCTTCTATTGAGAAATTCTTCTTGCGGGTCACTATATGGGCCATATTAGAGAATCTGTTGATAACCACAAAAACAGAGTTGTTACCATGCTTGGTATAAATGAAGGCCGAACATGTAGTCCATGGATATGGATTCCAAAGGTGGACTAGGGGTAGGAAGCATAGTATATAGGCCTTTCTTCCTGATGGTCATTTTGGAAATGGTGCACGTAGAGTAGCATCTGATGTACTTCCCGAAATCATGTTGAAAGTTTGACCAATGGAAATACTTCTGCTGTACTAACACTATTTTCTCGACGTCTGAATGTCCTACCACCCAACTATAGTGTGTTTCCCAATCATATTTTAATTCTCTCTAGAAGGAGCACAAAGGTATCCTAGGTGGCATAATAGTGGATCCTAAGGTTAAAATATGGAAATTTGTTACTGTCCAAGAGTGTCGGGTTGTGTTGCCGAATTCTGGATCACTTTTGTAGATATCCAGCCAACCCAAAGTCTTATAACCAAAATATTTTAGCACAATGGTTGGCACCACAATCGACAGTTAGCTGAGGTTTTCTGTAACATGAATTGTGTTTCCCTTATTTTACTTGATTTTCAAATAGAACTGTTGTAGATATGTCAAACATTATGGATGGTGATTTTTCTAAAATTTTATTTATTTATGTATGAGTTGTAGGGGTCGGTGATCTATGTGGATGATTGTTTCCTTACACAATATGTAATGCTTCCATTATCGACAGACCTACACAATGGAATCCATCTCCTTTTCATAGGTGGGATAGTTCCAGACCGTGTCTTAAATCTTCTCAGTGTGATATGCCACGGGATGCCCCTGATGAGTAATAACTACCCCAATAGCATAGTCAGAGGCATATGTCTCGATCTAAAATGGTTGTTGAAAGTTTGGCAATGTGAGCTCTGGTGTAAAGGAGAGTGTTGATAAGGCAAATCCTCTATGTAGATAGAGATGATCCCTCTAGCCCTAGAGTGGGTCTAGCAACAAAGGGACAAGCTAAAGTGTAGGCTCATAGTTAATGAAAAGGATAGGGTAGATTGACCTACCTGGAGACCAATGTTGTCGTCACTGTAGTGGTGATGGCCTCTTGATCTCCATCTCGATGGTTACAATCCTTCCGCGATAGTGCTCGGATACCTACATGAAGATCAACAAACAAAAGAAGCATAGAAAATAATGATTTCATTCATAATCAATTAACTAGTTAAGGAGGGTTAATCATATTGAATCAAATAAAACACATTAATGCAAGATGGGAGCCAGACAATAGTCATGTAAATGTATAAATATAAGAAACAGTTACAACCGGAGCCTTCACGTTGCAACCTCCTTCAACGAGTTTCAGTTGAAGCGCGTCTCGAAGGATTGTCAGGGAATTTAGACGGGGTGAGGACACAAGCCTAAGCTCTATCAACAAAGGTCTCTTCTGTTCTATCTTCTTAATGAAAATTTCAGGAATTCTCTTCAGCGTTTCAGCTATAAAATGTTCAGTTCAACTAGCTCATCAATGGAAGATGACTTTAGTTATAGAGGGAGAGGAAGAGGTTGGGATCCCTACAATGGTGGAAGGCAGGCCTTATACCTTGGGAGTTTTCCCCAAAAGGTAGAAACAAGAGGCCAAAGGAGGGAGGTCGTGGTTATTCGGTCGAACCACTCCAAATGACATGCCCACGAAGTTGTTATGATGGAAGCTTCACCTCTATTTTTGAAAAACATTCAATAAATAGGTTGGCGTGGGTAGCTCATTGGGACAGAGTGCCAATGGGTGTGGGGCCCAATGTTAATCTTCCTCATTGGCGTGAGGGCATAACAATATACTAACGCCAAGGAAAAAACATGTGTTTATGATGGTCTGCTCAGGAAATTGTCAACAGAAGGGATGTTTTCCTCATGGAAAGGGATGAAATGTTGGTCTTTGTAAGGCATGGAACTTTATTTTAGTCACAAAAATGATCCTCCAATGTGTGGGACAGGGATTGTAGCGACAGTGACAAAATGCTATGTAACCGAGAGGCGATGCTCCAACTCTGTGAACAGCTTCAGCTAAGATTCATACCAAAAGAATCTATCTTTCACTTCTGCCTTGGTGACTTCACTCAATGTCCAAGTGATGTCAGAGAACCCCAGCATGAATCTCCTATAGAAATTTGAAAGACCTAGAAAGTTGCGGAGCTCTGTTAGAGTGGTTAGGGCTAGCCAACGCCGAATGACCTAGGTCCACATTTACTGCCCGCTCATCAATAATGTATTGGAAATATTGAACCTAAATCATGACGAAAGTGTGCTTCTCCCAATTGGCACACAACTTGTGTTGCCGCAGTGCTTGGAGTACCTCTCGAATGTGGTGGAGGTGCTCTTCCCAACTCTGGCTAGAGATCCAGATGTCATCAAAATACAACACCACAAATGATTTGTTCAGTGGTCACAAGATGTCATCCATCAACCTCATGAAGGTTGTGGGGAAATTTTTCAACCCGAAAGGCATGTGCAACCAGTCAAAAATTTCCTCCTTCGATTTTAAGGAAATCTTCCACACATTGAAGGTTTCGATGTCTACATGGTGATACCAAGGATTAAACTCAATATTGCTGAAATATTTGCCCCCCTTGAGTTGGTACAGAAGGTCATGAATTGGAGGGATCAAATACCGATTCCAGAAAGCAATCATGTTCAATGCCTGATAGTCAATACAAAGTCTCCAAGTCCCATACTTCTTCTGCACCAACATGATTGGGCTCCCGCAGGGCAATGAACATGGCTAGATGTGACTTTTTGAATAAGCTCATGAGTCTGCCTCCTGATTTATTTGTTCTCCATAACAAAGCATCAATAGATCGTTCTATTGGGTAACGACGCACCTGGGGCATATCGATAGAGTGCTTGGATTAACAGTGTTGAGTTGAATATTTCCCCATACTCCTCCACAACCTTGTCCATCTGTTGTTGTCGTGCAGATGACCCCTTTCTGGAGGTCGTTTCCATAGCATTATTTTTTCTCTAAGGGAAGGTATTAAGGAAAACAAATTTCCTAGTTTTGGAAGTGAGCCTACTACATTGGTTTGTGGTGATCAAAGGTATGGCAGTAGGTAGTGCTACCTATGGTATCCTGTACAACTTATTTCCCAAAGTAACAGTAATAACGCGAGTCCTAGACTCATACGCAACATTTTTCTTACATATATATGGTTGTCCAAATAACACATCACATAATACCCAATCCTTGAAGTTCTTGATGTTTTAGGGAAGGCGACGTTGTTGGCTAATGCGAACATCTCATGCTTGGTGAAGCTACTCAATGGTGTAGTGCTGTGGGTTTTTTTTGGTTTGTAGGTCCAACTACTTTACAACCTCTCCTAAAATGAGGTCCTTTTGGCTCCCACTATAGAGAATTAAATGTAGTGAATAATATTTCATCCGCATCTGGGAATGCAAGAGACATCCCCCCTCGTTAGGATATTTAGGTCCCTCCTTTTGGACATTGGTACTGGCAATGGTAGCACTGTCCTGCACATCGATAATTTTCTTCCCTATTTAATTTCCATTTTAGGGTTCTAACTCATTGTTGGAACATGCATATCATTTAGAAGACTTCATCTCAGCCACCAATGATCACTTTTCCTAACACTCAATTGTGTTGTAACGACAACTCTTATCGAACTCACACCACTTTCCTAATCCTTCTTTGGCTTCATAGTATTTTTCTTCTCTTACAGTTTCAACGGGTTTTCCTCGGTTGCCCTACCTTTCCTTTTTCCTTTGTTCTATGGTTTGGGTTCACCTTTTGCTTGCTTCTAATTCGCAGAACCAAAGTCTCACTTCTTCTATTTGAATTTTCTATCAATATTGATAGCATACTAATATACTGCATCAAGTGAGGATATGTCCAGGAACTCCCTTTCCTCTGAAATGTATATGTGTAGATAACTACAGTACTTAAGCACCAAATTTTTCTCTAAATGTCTAATACCGATCTTTATGCAGAGGATATGAAACAAATTCATCATCTCATGTACATCTTGATCCATTTGTTGCCACAACGTAGTCCATTATATGTACTTGTGTTCCTAGCTTCCCATAGGGTAATATTGTTCTTTCATTGCGTCTTGAAAATAATTCTAAGTGGGTGCAATGGAGAAGAGGGAGGATTCCCTCTCATCCTTCTGCTCAGAGTAGTTGTCCCCCCAATTGTTGACATGGGGGGTATTTTTGAGTGCAAAAGTAATATTTTCCCTATTGGAGAAGTCTTGAAGTGAAAAATATCCTTCTAATAGATTTTTCCATCTATCTATGACGTCTACATATATTTGGCCATAAAGTATGGGGATATCAAATTTAACTTGTACCTTAAAAGGAGAGGTCCCTCTAGAGTGGCTTCCAAATGAAGATGCATCATTGGTGGGTAACCCTCGAAGGATATGGGAAAATTAATCCATCATCATTTTCATTTGTTTCTCGAGGTCATCGTAGAAAAATAATTTGTTAGGATTTCCTGATCCCTTGTCTTTATTTTCTTATGCCATTCAAATCCTTTGGGTTTTCAAAGGCTGATCTTGGAAATGTTCCACCATATCGAGCCCTATGCCCTTATACCCTAATCTCATTGGGGACATGCAAAGAGAGATCGAGAAAGAGGAGACTCCTATGATACCACTTATCTGAAGTCATGTAGGAACACAATAAAATACATAAGTAAACATAAACATAAATATGAAATAGGAATAAAAATTAATTTCATTAATATAAAATAATTGAAATATGCATACAGACAAAATGGAAATAATCCAAGTCGGGCAATGGTAACTTATCTCTAGGAAGGGATGTCATGGATACATCCCTTTGAACTACATTATAATGAGGCTTAAGGGAAATTTTATTATTGAAAAACATAGTAAAACTCTAAACAACCAAATTCATAACCCAAGGAGATGGAACACCAAGAGTTTGTGGGCCCTATTGTAGTTGTTTGGGAAGCGAACTTCCTGGGGTCGTAACTTGGTCATATTATCTTCATTTGGCACGTATGATATATCATTGGAAATATCTCTCTAAGTACCACCATTTTTTCCATAGGCCCTTTATGGTGTTGTCTCATAACTCAAAAAAATTTCATTTATGGGTTCAAAACTGCTCTCAAAGTTCAAGACCCAAAAAATTGCTAAAAATACGAAATGTTTCTTTAAATAAGGAAACTAATGAAACCGATTGGAGGTATAGGTGGAATAGGTGGTTGGGCATCAATATCCACCTGCATCAGATTTTCTTATTCACCATTGAAGGTCATGCCAATCTATGGTGTCATACCTTGGCCCCCTCCTTCCATCTATTCCCTTCATCATCTCCTCAGGGAGCTCCATCAAGCCTTCAATAGGAATAATTATTGAGACGTGTGTAGAAGAATCAATGTCTTAATAATGAAGACTAATGAATTAGTCGAAGATTTTTCTAATTGATTCCTCCACCTTTATTATGAAATTTCTGAAGAAGACATGAATCATGATTTCTTGAAACAAAAGTTTGAACGCTTGGTTCTTATCTCTTTACACGGTGACCTTGAACTCCCTGATTTTCCTACCTCCCTAACTCTCTCAAATCATGAGACACCTCTAATCTCATAGGAGGAATTTAATTCTCCTTTTATTCTTTTTCCTCCCCTATTTCCAATCCCAATGAGGGTGCCTCTCTATGATGGTGGTAAAGTTGGAAAGTACACAAATAAATTGCTTAATCTATCTTCTCATTGTTGTTCCATTCTTTGCAATTCATGTTTAATGGAGGAAATTCCATATCATCTCATGAATCCCCGGTTGAATACTGACTCCTCCATTATGTAAGATGATGTTGCTATTTTTAATTTTAATATGAAATATAATTCAAATTTCTATTATGCTCTACCATCTCCATACCATGACTCGTTCTACTATGGTTCACCTGATCAATATTTTCCACCATCTAGTCTTTCAAACTCTCTTTATTTTCACGTCGTTGTTTCAAATTGAGTTCAGATACAATGTTGTCACATTACACAGGCAAAGGAGAAGGAATGCGAAGATTCTTTCAATATTTGTTCTATATTACAAAAACCTCCATGTGAAGATGATGCACTTCCATTCTTGGATGATCATCAATATACTAATCTCTATAGTGAATCAAATGAAATCTTTTCTTACAATTAATCCATAGTTTTTGGAAAAAATCATTCAATTGAAGGTTACTCTATTAGTGTATGCGATGAAGAATACCCAAACACGTTAGATGATTCTTTCACTTTCTCATCAAAACTTTAAATATTTAAAACTGGAATCTCTCTCGGTCAAAGAAAATGCTCTTGTTGAAACATCCTCTTGATCCCACTATGCGTCACACTCCCTTATTTCTGTTGCACCTCCATGCGGTGAAATATTCCATGCTCTTAATCTACTTCACCGCATAAGTTTACTTCTTAATTGACACAAATTGACGTTATTATCCATGATGAGTACAAAAAAAATTATATAATTGAATACTCTTTCCTTCCCTTATCATATTTTCTCTTGCATGATGACATCTCTCCAAACCAGATTGCTCATGACATTCTATTTTTTCATACATTTTCAAACCTGTGATCATATGAATATTTTAACATGAGTAATCTAGTTTTTGAAGCTAAAAAATATAATAAAGTCAGTGAAAAATATGGTTTCTACCTGGTTAATAGTGATCTCATTATGATCAATAAAATTAGCTTTCCTCACACTGTGTGTGATCTGGTTCAATCTTCAAGATGTAATTTTACAATTTTGGAATGTTTTGGGACTTTCCAAGGATTCAGGGCACTTCAACATTCATTGACGGTTGTTTTGAGATCTCATAGCTCTGGTAATTCCCCCGACTTGAGTCAGATCTATTTTCTTCACAAAACACTTCTATCCACATGGTTCCACTCAATGTAAATTATTTTTTGAAATATATTTGGCATTGTGAGTATGATCCTTTGAATTTTCAAGTTCCACGTTTTGATTAGGTTAAATATGTTTTATGTTCATGCAAGTCTCATGTATCAAACTCAAGTTTGGAATGGGTATATCTCATAGAATCATCTAATTGCAAATTTTTTTATCCTAAACATTATGTTTCGGCAAAGGAGTCCTACATGTCACACTTTTTTGAAAAAAAAGTAGGTCCCAATCCTTCTTGCAAATATTTTGATGCTATTTTTTTCTTCATCGGACTTGAAATCCTCTTGAACATGAGAGGATGCATGGATTATTTGATGAATCAAATTCTTTTGCACTTGTTTCACCCTAATTGGTTTCATGTTTTTGTTATACTATCATTCCTATTAACTTCTCCACATGATTATGATGCTAGTATGGAGTGTGACGAATTAAAATAAAATGGTTTTTTACACCTATTATGTGAGGAAGAAAATTCTACTATGTAGAGTATTTATGAAACTACTCCAATTTATTTACCTTTGATAATGAAAAATTGGGGATCTAGTGATTTAATCAAATCATATCATCTTTATTTTGTCTTTTATGAATCTCATACTTCTTATAATTTTCTCATTATCACATCCAATGACAAGTGTTTTATATCCTTTGGTCTTCATCGTTTAATATCTTACTATTCATAATATTTCGAAGGGTTTGAGGAACTTCAACCTTCGTTGCTGGTTATGCTAGGTCGTCATTGTCTCAACATGACTACTGCATATGATCATATATATATATTCCCCCATAATATTCTCATTATAATCCCATGTCCCTAATTTAAAACCCATTTTTTCATAACTTTCTAGGTTTTTGATAGCATCATTATGAGCTTTCTGATCCTATCCCTGAATGGTTGGAGAAATCTTACTCAACAAGCTATATTTCAATAAACAGGTTTCATCCCTTTCTAATTCTTTCTAAGAAGGATGACATAGAATAAGGCGCATTCAAAAGAATTCTTTGAGGTTTGTCTGATTATTGTTGTCGTCAAAAAGATAAGAACGTGAATTGGATGAGAGTAGAAGTTCTGACAAATATTTTTTTCCCCACGCAAGACCTTCCCTTTTTTGTGTAAGTCATTCAAGCTCTCATTATTTCCTTGCATACTACTTTAAATATGGCTTAATCAACTGTATCTTTGTGATTGCAGGTCAGGAATTATTAAGGTTGCTACATTAGATATTTCATCATACATGACCTCGACCTATTAGCTGTTAGGTTAGGAGTAGGATTATCTACACTCTAGTTTTGCTAATCTTTCACTTGTCCTATGTTGTTCTCTTTACTGTCCCTTTACTTTCCTTACTTTATCTTGCATTATGATTTTTTTTAGCTTTTTTTTTCTCATCTTTTGGTTGAGTTCCTCTATTGTTTGTTGTCTTTACTCTCCTTTTGTTTGTTATGTTTTTCCTTTATATTGTTCACCTTTTTTCTTGTTTTTCATGTAAATATATTTTTTCCTTTTGCATGTGTTGGTTTATCAGATTGTGCGTGGTTGAAGTTTAAGTATTCTTGTGATACTTCAACATTTAGCTAGCCTTTGGCCCATCTTCCTTGTGTTAGTTATGTATTTTGGTCGATGATGTTATGATGAAAAATATGTTCCACCTATACAGAGAGTTTTTGGAAAACTATGAACTCGTGTCTACTGGAGAAACCTTGTGCATATATTGGGTCATTATTTTTTTGTGTTTTCATGCTTACCCAATCAGTAGAAAAGGATAAGAAGAAAAAATGTAAATTGGAGAAACTAAATCATAGGTACATATATCCTTCTCTAAAGGAACAACCTCTCCTACTCTCAATAAGTTGAGATCTATCTTCTCCAAAAAATAAATAAGTACCAATGCATAGTCCGCTTTAAAATAAATAAATAAAGGTGAATGAATAAAAATGGTTCCCGCATAGAGAGGGGAATCAAGCAACTCTGTGAGGGTATTTTCTAGGCTCGCTAGTAGTGGATAAATGTTTTTGTTCCCACATAACTCCACTGGGGTACTGTCCAGAGAAATTGGCAGTGGACCAAAACCATAGATGAAAACACATAGTCTAAAAATATTAATCTCGTGATCTTCACTACCCTTCCCTACATGAAACATTGTGCTAAAGTTGAATCTTCGTTGAGCTTAACCGAAATGGCACAATGAGGTCAGTCTATTCACGAGGTAAGTGGAGAAACCAAAGTGATCATTGAAAATTTATAGCTTAGGGATGAATTTCTGAAAATAGAAAGTCTAAAAATATAATTTCTAAAAATAGAAAATCTAAAATCTCAAGTTTGACTTTCAAAAAGAGTAAATCACCTTTCATGAATTGGTAATAAAAAAGTGTTGATGGAAAATCCCTTGTGATCATCAATCAATCCTAATAGTTCAATTTAGAATAATCATGAAAATTATCATCAATATTGTTATTAGCATTCTTATGATGTTATGATATTATTATTAGAAATAAATTCAAGTCTCAATCATGAGGCTCCATCATGTCATATGTAACTCCACTAAATTAGTGCATATGTTACTCTCTCTCTCTCTCTCTCTCTTAATGAATTCATTCCTCTCTCTCTTTAATTATCTTACATACCTCTTACACTCTCTTACACACTTTAATGACTTGTCCTAAAAATATTCCTCTTACACCTATTTAATGCATAAGTTTCACTTCTCTCTTAAATTCATAAGATACACTCCTTTCCTTTATGCTATAAGTTACAATCTTATTTTGGAATATTTAAATCCTCCTCAGGGCATGTGTATTCATCCTCCTTTATGTCAATAATTCATTTCCCCTACTATATATTTGTGTCCCATATCATCTCACCTCACTTACTTCTGCATTGTGAATTCGAACTTCAGAGAGAGTTTGAGAGACTTAAAGGATACTGTGAAATATAAATACTTGGAGAGTAAGAGAAGATCTTGGAGAGCCAAAGTGGTTCAATGTTTGCATCAACTGATACTATCAGATATATTCTTCAGATTTTGGTGAAATTATTCATTTTTTCATTGTACTCTGTATCTCTTTTGAACAATTGGTTTCTAATAGAAGAAGAATATAGTTGGGTTTTCCCCTTTTGGTTTTATCCATCATCTTTGAACTAAATTATCGGTGTCTCATTGACTTATTTTTTTTATCTCATTGTGCATATGATCTATATGGTTTATGTTCTATCTACAATTACTTAACGTGTTTTACAGCATAAGGAAATTTTGGATTTAAGTGATTGTAACAAAATAGAACATCAAAATTTAAACATGGTCTCAAAGATTTCATGAAATGAAATTCAAGAAGAAAAGCTCCGTTTGCAACTCTCTTTCTGTTGGAATGTCTGTTCTTGTCCGCTCCACTTGAAAATCTCTTTTTTCTATAATATCTCTTGATGTTTGCTCCATTTTTAGCTCTCTTACTATTTCAATATATCTTGTTTTCTGCTCCATTTGCATCTCTCTTTTTGCTAGAATATATTTTTTAGTCAACTCCATTTGCAGCTCTATTTTTGCTAAAATATCTCTTCTTGTCTACTCCATTGGAAACTCTTTTTCTGATGGAATATATATTTATGTTCGCTCCATTAAGAGTTCTTTTTCTACTGAAATATCTCTTCATGTTTAATCCATTTGAAGCTATTTGTTTTGTTGAAATATATATTGTTCTTCCTTCTACTTGCTGCTCATTTTCTGTTGAAATTTAATTGCTGAAATTTACAGGTTAACTTTTACTGCTGAATTTCATACTTGATATTCTATTGCTGAAATTTATTCCCGGATTTACTGCTGAAATTCACTGCTGAAATTCTACTTTATGAATGTGATAAAATGTGTTGTCTTAAAAATAAATATAATGCATACAAGGTTATGAAATAATAACTAATATATATTAAGTTTTGAATATAGAGGGATATTGACTCTCTCACATTATAATAGAATGGTCATAATATTATGGGTTATGGTAATTTAAATATTAAATTTTACTAACAATATTGGTTGTCGGCAAGAATCATGACTTTTTCAAAATATGGAATGATATTTTTCTAAATTACCCTCTTTTTCAACAATAAAAAATGAATTATAACTAATATCATTGCAGAAAATGAGGTCCATATGTATAATTATTATTGCATAGCTTCACTCTGAGATCAAAATTTTAAGATCTGTATAAAATCAATGGAAGACTAATTCATGTGTTCATTCATGATAAGTACTTATCAATATAAATTTTGGTCCCAAAAGTTCATGCATCTTCATTATAAAGCATTACCTCATGTAAGAAATATGATTTATGAAATACCTAACATTAGAGTGGATCATGATGGAGCTTTCCAAGTGGTGATGAAGAAGATGAAATTATTCTTCCAATGACATATGACTTATGGATTGTGGTAACCTATAGAGGCAAGATCAAGATGGACATAAGAACTTCCTTCAATCCCAAAATGTTTTCAAGTGTTATGTTGTTTCTTTGTGTCATTGTTCTCGTTTATATTTATCCTTATAGATAACTAGTTATTTTTCTTTGATGAATATTTGAATGACTCTTTCAATAACTTCTTGGTGAGAATGCAATTAAGAAAATTAGATCGTAAATATCATGAGCATGTTGAATAGTGCAGGAAGAGTAAACTCCAAGAGGAAGATAGTGCAAGGATAATGGAAGAGCCACACTAATTTCTAGAAAATAAAGAAATGCTTGCCTCATCACCAGGAATACTTTCATTATGTTTATTTACTCTTATATTATTTATCTTGCTCTTGTTCTGGGATCAACATGTACATTTGGTGAATGTGAGAACTAAGTCATTTGTATCAAGATTAAGGAAGTGTCGAGCCATCCCATTACTTGAGGGGACATGATGTGGAAAAGAGCTCGATACTTATGAGAAGATGCTATAACTAGGAAATAAACCATTTACTATATAAACAAGAAAAAAATGGGCACTTAAGGATCTTTGATTGTCTTGTCTACTTTCATGTGCCAAAAGAAAACAAGTACCAAAATGGAAGCTTCAGGTATGAAAGTTCTTATTATTGGTTATTGTGACAATTATAAAGCTTATATAATATATGTTCCTTGAAAAATAAATATATATTGTATGACAGATATAACATTTTATGAAAATGCAGAACTTTGAAAAGCCATAGAAACACCTCTTGCAAATGTTGGCAGATAGGACAATGTCTTGGATGCACAAGAAGTTACCAAGTCTAAACCTCATCTTTCTAAAGAAACCATGGATTCCATGGAATCCTTGGATCCTTGTCCACGTGTTAGAAAAATATTATTATGGTTTGGTGACACTTTAAAGTAGGCTGATAAACATGCTTCTCTCCAAGCAACCTTCAGAGAAAGTAAGAAACCGTGTCAGTTCCAAGAATATGTGGTAACAATGAGAAACATAATTTAGGCTTCAACCATACACTTTTGAAGAAGAAATGAAAGTGTTAAGTCCATATATTAATAGTGTAGTCCATTATCATGTTATTATTGTTGTACCCCTATAACCCCCATATTGTTATTATTGTGCACTTAAATTATTATTGTTAGGTCGGCTAGGGTTACATTATGGTCCCACTAGGATTACATTGTGGCCCCATGGACTCCTATATATAGAAAGGAGGTTTTTTCATTTGAATCATCCAAGAATTGTTCATTCATTTAATTTATTGGAGGTTTCCCCCTCGAAGTGGCTTATTTCTATGGAGTTCATATCTCTTTTCTTCTCTTTTTGGAGCTATTTTCACAACATTTGGTATAAGAGCTTTGAGATTCTAGGGTTTCGTTGCTCCAAACAAGTCATTGTGACATTTTCGCTATTAATTTTTTTACGAAGGTTTAGAATCTGAAATTTTTAGAGTGTGAAGCCAAAATAATAAGGAACATCGTCACAAAATTTTAGAGCTTGGTTCACAATATTTTCGGAGATATGATCTGTGCAAGTTAGGTCATTTTGCAGGCTCTTGAATTTAACCAAAACAGGTCATCGTGGTATTTTCGTAATAAAAATTTTTCTACAAAGGTTCAGAAACTAAACTTTTGATAGTGCGAAGCCATAATCCTGAGGAACATCATCACAAAATTTCAGATATTGGTTTGCAATAGTTTCGGAGTTATGATCTGTGGAAGTTAGGGGTTTTGAGGCTTCTGAATTTCATGTCAAAGAGTTGATCGTGGGAAATATTCATAGCTCTCTCTCTGAGCATCGGATTGGAATGATATAAAATGTTGCCACAATTACATGGAATGTAGTTTTTATTCTATCAATTTTAGAGCCAAAGGAGGAAAAAATGACACGTGGCAAGTCGTAGAAGTTCGCTCTACTGAACCAGTCCAAAATTGGGTCATTGTGGGAGATTGGAAATAACTTTTTCTTGAAGAATCTAAATCAGATAAGACCTATGGAATTTGAAATAAGCTTTAGAGGGATACTACAGGGCTGAATTTCAAATATTGAGAATCTGAAATTATAGAGATAATTCAGTTTCAATATTAAGGTCTTCAAAATCAAGAAAAAGGGGTGTATTTGGTTTTTAAAATTGCATAATGTTTGTTTGAAAAAGTAGTTTGAAGTGTTTACAAGGGAATATTTTAGAATTTTTATCATATTGGGTTCTATAATTCCTCCAAAAAATAATTCCATACCCATTAAGCCCTTAAAAATATATACTATGGCATGAAGAGGAAGAATTGCAGTATGAGATATCAAAATTACGGTACCAAGCGAAACAAATTTCAATATTATGAAGAGCAACTGAAGATGACATAGATGGTTTAAAAGAAGAAATGAAGGCTAAGTTAGATGGTTTGAAGGATCAAATAATGCCTAATATGGATGAAAATTAGTGGAAGATCACATCGAGCATCAACAACAATTTCTCCAACTCTTAAAGGATAACCTAACTCTGGTGCAGAATCTAATGAAACAATAGGAAGATCAACATCACATTGAAAAAATTTCTCAAGCATTCACGGAAACAAGAACTCGAAAAGTACGATCAATTTCAGAGTATCTCAGCAAGTGGAAGAACTTTCATGTAGAAGATTCCACATGGGAGGATGAAAATTTTATACAAAAGCATCAATAAATAATCAAGCTTTGAGGACAACACTTGTTTGAAGGAGAGGGGCATGTTAAGTCCCTATATTAATAGTTTAGTCCCTTATGATGTTAGTGTATCCCCCCTTATTTTTATTTTTGTACCCTTGTAACCCCCATATTGTTATTATTGTGCCCTTACATTATTATTGTTAGGTCGGCTAGGGTTACATTGTGGCACCACTAGGATTACATTGTGGCCCCATGAACTCCTATATATAGAAAGAAGGTTTTGTCATTTGAATCATCCAAGAATTTTTCATTCATGTAATGTATTGGAGGTTTCCCCCTCGAAGTGGCTTATTTCTAAGGCGTTGATATCTCTTTTCCTCTCTTTTTGGAGCTGGTATCACAATAGAAAGATCAAGTGTGTAAATATGCAATGAATAAGGAATATGTGTCCATCATTCATAATGATGGACAGGAATTGATTCCAAGACAAAAATATAAATATATTGTGTCTTTTACATGGCTTTATAAAATTAAACATGGTGTTGATGGAAGTATTGAAAAATATCAAGCTAGATTTGTGGCGAAAGGGTTCGCTCAGAAAGAGGGAATAGACTATGACAAAATATTTTCACCCATTGTCCATTATATAACCATCTGATCTATTGTGGCTCTAGCTTCTAGCAAAGGATGGTACCATCACCAAATGAATGAAAAAAATTATTTTCTGTATGGCTTCCTCAAGGAAGAAGTATTTTCGGAGCAACCACAAGCACTTGCAGTACATGACCAAAAAACTCATGTGTTCAAACTGAAGAAATCCCTCTATTTTTCGAAGAAATCCCCAAGAGCTTGGTATTCTTACATTGGTACCTTCTTGATGAAGCTTGGTTTTAATAGACATATCTTTTTATCCAAATCATTACTTCAAGATAGTACAAGGTATGCATTTTGATTTTGGTATGATATGTTTATGATTTATTTCTGATCGATGATGGACCTCTTATCCTTCAGTATGAGAGGGAATCATATTTTGAATTTAAAATGAAATATCTTCATTTTATGGACTACTTTCTAGGTCTTGAAGTATGGCAAAGACCTGGTGAGATTTTCCTATCTCAAGGAAAACATGTTATCAAACTACTGGAATGATTTGGTATCACATAATGAAAGTCCATGGATTCTCCAATGGAGATAAATTTCAAGAACCTATGTGGTGAAGCTATAAGTCATGATTTGGAATATCCTTCAGAGTATTGTCAATTTTTTGGTGCACTGGTGTTCTTAGTGAACACTAACTGGACATATGCTTTGCGATCAATACTCTGATCCAATATATTATTAGGTGATGAAATGTACACTCGATTTTCTTGAAATCATGTGTTAATATAACTGCATGGTACCATCAATCTTGGATTGAGATGTACTGTTGAAACTATAAGACTTCATGGTTATATTGATGTCGATTGGGTTGGTAACTCTGCTAATAGAAAGAGCACTTCTAGGTGTTTCTTTAGCTTGGGATTTTCCAAGTTCTCTTGGATAAGCAGAAAGAATAATTCTATTGCATTGAGTATAGTTGAGGGTGAGTACATTGTTGCTAGCATGACTAGTTGTGAGGCAGTATGGATGAGGAATCACTTTGGAGAGTTGAGAAATTTCTAGATAGGACAATTATATATTGTGATAATAAGAGTGAGAATTTTCTTCTAGAAAATACTATGTTTCATGACAAATCAAAGATAATTAAGATAGAATATCACTTTATATAGGATATGGGGCATAAAGGAGGAATGAGGCTCCATCATATTGTGATTGATGATCAGATATTCAGAATTTTTAGCAATTCTTTACCAAAAGGAAATCTCTTGGTTTTTAGAGAGTAGTTAGGACTTATGGACATGACCCATCCGCGAAGCAGTCACAGCTGATCGAGAGAATTGAGACACCTTTCCTCGGTAGTAGAGTGCATAGGATTAGGGACTGATGTTAGAAACATCTTGAGGATGAGGGACCTATTGTGTATTTATTTCCACAAGAATAGGACACATTTTGCATCCAACCGACTGTCTAGGACGTGGGAAGAGCCACCTATCTTGCCAATAGGTATAGTGTCACTTGTATGTGTGACTTATATATGATGGAGGTGTTCCACAACTTGGAATTTAAGGAGACTTGAATGTGCGAGATTCTTATCAAGTGTTGACAAGTGGATGCCCCTAAGAATTGAGGAGCCTTGAATGTGAGATATCCTTGTCATGTTTTGACAACTGGACCCAACCAAGTAGTGATGAGACTTGGATGTGTCAGATCCTTGTCATCTCTTTAGAAGTGGACCCCCCCAAGCTGAGATGAGAATAGGCTATGTGAGATTCTTATCATATATTGGCAAGTGGAATTTACCCCAAGTGAATATAGGGTGATGGATGAACTCCCCTATGATGATTCTTCTTCATTAGAGTGAGACATATTTCTTGTAGATGATAAAAAGTAGACATGAATAGAGAAGAGTAAAGAAAGAAAATATATTTTTGTTGTTGAACGAAATTACTCCTTAGCTACGAAGGAGTGGTGAAAATTGACAATTTAGGGATGAATTTCTAAAAATAACGTATAAAAAAAAATTCTAAAACCAGAAAGTCTCAAGTATCAATTATGACTTTCCAAAAATAGTAAATCACCTTGCATCATTTGGTAATCAAATATTGTTGATGGAAAATCCCTTCTCATCATCAATCAATCCTAATAGTTCAATTTTGACTTTATCATCAATATTATTATTATTATTATTATTATGATATTATTATATTATTATTAAAAGCAAATTCAAGTCTCTCAATAATTTCATATGTATCTCCCCTCAACTAATGCATATGTTACTCTCTCTCTCTCTCAATGGATATTTTCCTCTCTCTCTTCAATTCCCTTACCCAACTCTTAGAATCTCTTACAAATTTTAATTACTCGTCATAAAAAGATTCCTCTTACACCTATTTAATGCATAAGTTACACTTCTATCTTAAATATATAATTTACACTCCTCTCCTTTATAGAATAAGTTACAATCATATTTTGGCATTTGTAAATCCTCCACAAAGAATGTTTCATTCTCCTCCTTTATGTCAATAATTCATTGCCCCTCATATATATATGTGTCTCATATCATCTCACCTCACTTACTTGTGCATTGGGAATTCGAACTTGAGAGAGAGTTGGAGATACTTGAAGGAGATTGAGAGAGAGAGAAAGACTTGGAGAGTGAGATCAAGTGTTGGAGAGCCAAATTGATTTAGTGTGTGCGTCAACTACTGCTATCATATATATTCTTTATATTTTGGCGAACCCCTTCATTCTCTCATTGTAGTTTGTATCTCCATTAGACAATTGATTTCTAATAGAAGAATAATATGGTTGGGTTTTCGCCTTGTGTTTTTTTCCCTAGTCATTCACCTAGCTTTTGTGTGTCTCATTGAGTTCTTGGTTGTCTTTCATTGTGAATATGGTTTATATGGTTTATGTTATATCTACAATTACTTATCTTATTTTATAATAGAAAGAATGTTTTCATTTAAGTTATTGTAACATCATAGAACATCAAATTTTCAAAAATGATATTCATGATGAATCAATACTCCCCGATGAACCGAGGTGTTGAATAAAATAAGTCAATCGAGACGAAGAAGCTCGAGTTCCACCAGTGTGTCACGACGTGTCATTGTTGCAATAACCCCCTCTAAAATTTTGGACTATACCAAATTTCATATCCTTCCTTGGTCTTATTGATTACAGTCACAAACTTTTAAGTTGATCTTTTTGGTTTTCTCATTGTGTTGGGATCCCTTTTGCAAGATAGGAAAAGTGTTGTCTTTTGGAATGTTGGTTGTTGTACTGCATGTGCTAGCTTGTTGTAGTGGTTATAAGAGGCCTCCTTTGTGAAAATGAGTTTTTCTAACCTTATAATTATTTGTTGCACCAATTTCCAAAGTTTTGAGCATTTTCGTACAAGTGTTGCCATGGCTGTCGTAAAGTGTATCTGTGGTGTCACAATTGTCGTAATCGGTCATAAAGTTGTCGCATTCAAGGAAACACTTTTTTTGTATGTAAAGGATGATATATTTTTTTTGACTCATCAAAATATTATAATTTTTTGATCATAGGCAAATTCATCATTGTTGATCAGTCTTAGTGGTCCCACACTTAGTCATTTTGTAGAAAACTTCCCGACCAAGCAACTTAGCTTCACCCATCCTCCCCGGAGACGTGAAATGCATAGTTTCAGTACTCTATTTTTGACATTTCTTATTTCCATTTAATAGTGCACAATAATTTCCTGCCAATTCTGCTCCATTGCGAATGTTTTGTGACCAAGACTTGACCTTGACCACGAAAATTATGCAGTCGTAGCCTCTAGCCTAGATTGAATTGCACACTGCACAATATTAAGAAAAAATATCATCCCCTAAGCCTTATAAATTCCACCTGTGAAGTCATCCAGGCATCCCTAGCCTCCAAAACCAGGGAAGATTTTAAGGATGGAAGTTTATCTTAAATTTTAGAAACCTTGACGAATCTTACTAGTCCCTAATATCCAAATTTTAAAATCTTTGATGATAATTTTGTAAACATGTTTAGATTTATAATTATTTTATATTATACAATATATAAGGTTGGTGATTTTTAAGGTAAAATAATTGTATACTATAAAATGTGGGCAAATTAATTTTTATAAAAATAGAAATTGGCAAATCTTTTTTCTGCAAAAATACATGGAATATTAGCCCACCTGCAAGCATTAGCCCCTAAATTTTACCTTGTCGATAACTGCACAATAAGCTTCTCCAGATCCAATCCCTACAACCTTTCCCCACTAGACCTCAAAATTGCGTAGTCATGTCCCTCGGATCAACCTGAAATACACACTATGCAATTCCAAGGCTCAAGGCCACCACTTTCCTTCCTGAAATGTACAACTTCACAGTCACTGGGCCTTCTTTTGTAGCCTCTCACTTGTTTTGCACTTATTTCATGGATCAAAATGCATCATCTTATGCTAGGTGTTTCTGGATTGATCTCATCTCGTCATGATTGAATTACAGGAGCAAGTAATCTATCATGTCATGGTGAGATGATGAATGTAGCAAGGAAGGAGGGAATAATTTTTGAAGACACTGTTGCAGCTGAACTCATAATATGATTGATCAAAAGAAAGTGAATGAACACTAGTTTGTGACCACCATCTAAGACTTGAGATCATTTGAGACTCCTTGTCACAAAGGCATGAAGAGGAGAAAAGGAAATATATTTCATGAAGACACTCAACTCTCAAAAATAACATTTTCTTGACATTGCTATGTCATCAAGAAGTCCATGTCAACAGTGTCATTTCATACCATATCATGAGTGGTCATATTCCATATCACTATGGTTGACCATTGTATATTGTATTCAAAGAGTATTTTAAAGTGGAAATCCCAAGGACACACATGCAATGTAAAGAGTCATCTAATTTTAAAATTCATGGGAAATCAATCATTCATGAGGGTACCCAAAGAGTCACCCTTGGTTATATGTACTCCCTCATTGTATGAGAAAACCAATTTTTCACCTTGGCTCATCTAAAAAAGCATTACAAATATTAAAAAAATTCTTTTGTGGAGAGAGAATTGGATCCAATGCTCCACTATTGGAACTAGTGATGTTCTTGTACATATGTGTCTTGGAAAATTTACTTAATAATATAAGCCTTCAAGGCCAACACGTTCTTCATGCATGACATATGAATATTTTTAAGAATATTTTTTGGATGTTATTATCTCATGTTTTTTTACACATATAATATGATAGTTGAACTAATTTCGTTATTTTAGTTCTTATCTTGTTGAGAATGTGTTGTAATGGTTGTAATTATTCTCCCATCCTTGTGGAATATTCCATAGGATATTAGCCAGATCCTTCTGAAATTTATGTGTGTAATGACCATCGCATCTGTTATGGAATATCCTGCTAGATGTTTGACAGAATCCTTCAGTTCATGTTGGTCTCTTCTTGGGTTGTGATATTACCTCCCTCTTACAGACTCACTTCCCTTTTCCGCCACAATAGAAGAACCTTGACACATGTATGATCGAACAATCACTAGGCACACCCATATTTTTTTTATAAGGCACATGTGAACCCCTGTCTCTTGCTATAACTTAGAGTCAAATAAAATCTTTATGAATACATGGAAACAATGTCGATATTCTAGATTGGGCTCCCACTCAAAACAATGTGAGGTATAATTAGGAATTCATAGTGGGGAGAACCCTTGGTTGATAAATTTATATTATTGTCAACAAATGGCTTGGTTGAAAGTCATGATGATAATGAAGAAACTCATGCAGAAGAAGAAGTGTATGAAAATTGTTTGTCATGGTGAAGGTTTGATTAGGATCCATAGTAGATTAGAGAGTGATACCAAGAGAAATGGCATAAGACGGCTCAATCATGAAACTTTTGAACATGATATGAGTAAGTTGAAGCCAAAACTTAATGTCTTAATAAATTTTCTACAAGAGAGGGAAGGAGGATAGAGAGAGATGAGGAGGAAGGAAAGAGTAGCATCTAGACACAAGGATTTTAAGAAGCAATTCCCAAAAGATAGAGAGTTGGGTAAAAGAAGGGTAAGGCCTTTCATAAAATTCTAGTTCATGGAAGTAAGTCTCAAATAATCTGAGCCTAAGGAAGATGTAGTTCACTATTATGAACCCAAATAAGGTTCACTCCTTGAAGATAAAGGGATAGGAGACGTGAATCTTAATGGAGGAAATACATTGTAGAATATGCTTGCCTCTGTAAAGTATAAAAAGGAAAAATGCTTAGGGAAGACAATAATGTTGATGAGGACTATGTGAAGAGTAAAAAATATTATGGGGAGTTATTGATAAAATAGGAGGCTAGAAAGCCTTTCATTTTTTAAAATTAACAATTTCTATGTGGGTGCATGCTTTTTTGGTAATGATTAAGGAGAGGAAATCATACCATTTGAACATATCATGGACTATGGGATAAGTCAAAATATGAAACGAGTTTTAGAAGTGTCAATGGATTCCCAAGAGCCTAACTCTTTTATATCTAATCAACTTTGTTTCTGTGTAAATCATGAAGAAATACAACCATTACAAACTTTCATAAAGGATGAAGGGACTATAAATCCTTTCTCAACAAGAAATGGTGGGAAAGAAGTTACGAAATATGACCAATAGATTGAAGAAGGAGCATATAATCCAAAATTAAGTTTTGTAGATAATACACAACAATATGAACCTTTAACAAGAATTGTAGTTGAAGAGGAGAGCTATAAATATAATATAGAGGGGAGGCATAGAGCACCCTTGTCCCTTAAATGTCAAAAGCATGAAAATATTAGTCAAAACTAGAATGAGAATACGAATTCATATATAAGGAAAAGTGAAGAGAGGTAGAAAAATTGTGAAATAACATACACTAAAGAGGAATGTAAGCATTCAAATAAGTTACTATCACAATATGAAGCAAAACTTAAATTTTTAGAGGATTGGTTAAATAGTTTTCGGAATGGAGAGGATTACCTAGAAAATATTGTGAGGGAGTCATAATAACTTGAGGTGCTTAAGGAATCGAAATCATATGGTAATTTTCATGAAAACGAGGTGTTTTAGAGTTCATAACAATAGATGTTGTCAAAGAAAGAGGAAGATGAGGGTTTTTCTTCTGATTTCATCAATGCCTTCGATAGTTTAGATAAACATAAGGGGGTGCTTATAAATGGATTAAATGAGGCAAAAAGCGTGTTTTTGAATCTAACATTTCATGTAGGATTTCTAGTTTACATGTATACATTGATTGAAAATCATCTAGAATTGTCATTAAAAGGAAGGAAATTAAGGAGAATATTTGTTTTCAAATTAATTATATGCATGCAAGCATATGGGAAGAGGAATATGAATTTTTAATAAAATTAAAGGAATTTATCATTTTTGTAGGGAAAAGAGTATGAGATAAGGAGATAGGGGATAATTTTGTCCCATAAAATGAATTTTTATTTCATTTGCAGTAGAACAAGGCAAAATTTGAAAGTATTTTGGAGGACAACCAAGAGGCTAGAAAAGGTAAACTAGGTTATAAATTAGAATTGAATGAGTAGGGTATTTTTTGTAAATGATGTGGAGAATATGAGAGTTTATATCTAATAAGGAAGCCATGGAGAAAGAATTCAATTTTTTTACGTCTCTTTGAAGGTTTGTATGACTGTGGAGATGAGGAAATGAGAATAAAAGTCTTGGAATTTTTACCAATGCAACTAAGCAGTGTTTGTAGCATATTTTAGAAAAAGGATAGTTTGGACACTCATATTAAATAAATGAAGAGTTTGATGGACAATACACCTAAGAGGGAGAACTATAGTAAGAAGAAGAAAATTAGCAACATGATCCACTCGATTGCACAATTCACATAAAAAATATTAGTGAGGCTTCCAAATAATGTCTTGTTAGACATAATTTACAATTATGAAAAAAAGTATCTTCCCTAGTTTTAGGGGACTAGCCTATAACTACAAAAGAAAAAGAATATAACGTTTCTCTTAGAGAAATTGAACAATGGAAAGAGGCTTACCTGGAATCCATCATAATAGTTACTGTCATCTCGACTTGTAAGCTCTAATCGTAGGTCTGATTATTGTAATTAGAACCTGCAAATAAAATCATAAGAAGAAAAAGATCTACGTCATATATGTAGCATTATCTAATTACTTTGTGAAAGGGATCAACAAATAATTGAAACATATGAATGTAAAGATAACATAAAATATATAGGAAAATGGTATACTCTTCATATTAATATGGATACCAGAGAGTTTCCCACCAAAATTAGTAGCTGATCTTGTCATATCCCAAGTTGAATTATCCTTCCTTCTCGCACATCACACCTCAATGTCACCCGCTAATGGATGAAGTTGATGACTCTCTTAGATTCAAGGCCAGAACATGAGGGCATGATTATTCTCCAAAATCCAACCCTGATGTTGTATGTGGTTGTAAATTTATGGGAGAGTTTTTTAGTTTAGGAATTCTTATACATTTACCAATCTAGGCTTTTGATCCACTCTTGATGGGAGGATGAGCTCAAGGGATAAGAGGTGAAATATCCTAGGTAGTATTAGATAGTATTCAAAGTCATTATGCAAGGTAAATGGTTGAAATAACTCGTGGAAGCTTCTGGAAGAGGAATATTTGGGATTATTTTTATTTTTCCTGAATTTATACAATCAAAACACCCAAAACAAGGGAAAACCTGTTGGTGATCAATGCTACTACAGAGTGGAGAAAACTATTGTTGAATGCAGGTTCCTAAAGGGATAGGGTGTCTTCAGCCTTAAAATAATTTAGGCAATTAGACCTAGAAACTTAGGGCTTTTGAAGAGTCATTCTTAGGGATTTGTGTAGGGATCATGACAAGGTTTTAGAAGGTGTTGATTGATTTCATTTGTAAGCCTATTGACCAGATCTGAAAAAATGGCCTATAAAATATTTCCCCCTAAAGCACAAATTTTGAAACGATGGCTCATGACTGAATTGCTTTAACTTGTCACAAGTTTCGACCAGTAATAATTGGTCGATATCACCATATTTTATAATACATTTTCATCACGATATCTTCATTGATGGAGGCATACCCATGCTCAAAAAATAAGCTAGTGTTACATGTACAATGATAAAATATCATTTCCACTGATGAGAAATTGTGCATCCATGATTGGGTTACTGTACGATAATTTTTATCATGATTCATAATATTGTATTAATACTGAAAGAGAAACCCGTATGGGTGGAACTAGATTTGGGTTATTCTATCTCGTTAACTCGATTTTCCAATTTACGAGTCTAACCATGTGCGGAAGTAGTTGAATTCGAACATGGAAGACACCATGTGATTAGCAACCAATGATGTAAATCGTTAACAAATGTGAGAGAAACCACCAATGATGTTAATGGCTCTCAAGGTACAAAAAATTAATCCATATGGTGTGAATTAATGAGTTGAAGTCAAGCACCACACATAATATTTTATTTTAATGCCAATGATGTAAAACTATTTATGAGAGAAAGGAAACTATCCATTGATTTATACAAGCCTCAAAGTATTGAATGAAATTTTTATAAGTAATATTCTAGGATAATGAGCTAATGTCGATAGGTAGATCCCCTTCGTAGGAGGGCCTTTATGTATCCCCCATAAATGACGTGAAAAGGGTACCATGATTTGACACAGAATGATGTTGATGAGGAACTGTTTCAGGAATGAAAAACATGAATGTAGGCTTAAGAGTATCATAGAAGATATCAACATAACGAATTTTCTTTAAGACATTGGCAACACTAAATTGAGCTAGCATCATTGACCTGAAAATAAAAACTGAGGCTTTGCAATGGAATAATGAACCAAAAGACAAGCATATTTCCCAACCTAATAGGAATAGAGATGAAGCAGAAGAGTGTCGAGTTCAGGAGAAAATAATTTCCATTAATATATGGAGTACCCCATTTTCCCAATTTCTGGAACCATTTCTAGTTAGTACCTCTTTATTTTTAAACAAGCTTGAGGAGGATAAAATATACTTGATCTGTGAGTTCATCCTTCAGATGAATCCCTCGAAATATTTTTAACGAACACAGAGTAGTGGTTTGAACCTGACATGTTCGACAAGTATATCATTTTAAGATGGTTTTACGAGTCCAAAAAAGATGTAACTTGACTCATTTTTCATATTTAGATAGTTTGAAAAAGAGGCAAAAAGGAAAAATACAAAGGTACTTTTTCCTAAATAGTCTATTGAGTCCAAAATGGTAGAAAGAAATACTCATTAGAACCTCTTATTCGTCTTCGACTAAGGGATTAATTTTTCATAAATATTCTATCATAGTATAGAAAAGGGTTAAATTTATACTAGGTAGATGTATTTTCATTTATTTTAACGAGTTCCCAAAATACAACTGCTCAACAATACTTTTCATATTTTAGGAGAATAAAAAGAGTTGAGAGAGGATTCGTCCTAGAGGAATGAAGTGTATAAATGTAGAAAATGGTTTTGGAAATAATGGAACTACTCAAAAGCGGTAGAGTTAAAGAGGTTGGATAATAAGAGAACTCATCATAGTGGTTCCTCAGGAAAGGGTGAAAAAACCAAGTGAAAGTGTATGATTGACCAACCAGATGGTGATGATGTAAGGACAAGAGCATGGCTATAAGAGAACCGAGTTGAACGTTCATGTAATAATAGTTATTAAAGGAAAACAAAAATAAGACCGTGGTTAAGGGACACATATTCAAGGTGAATTTTGGGAAAATGTATCATAGTGAAAATCACTAGATGTGTTTATGTCTAAGGGAAATTGGAAAAAGGAAATGGCTAAGGCACCAAAGAGGCAAAATGTACTTTGGCACATATATTTATAAAAATAAAGGAAAATAGGAGAAAATTAAGTTAAAATATCATAGGTTGTACGAGAGGAGGAAAATTAAGGAAAATAGTGGAAAAATGAAGAACATAGAATCCTCATTAATAAAATTTCTTCTGAGAATCAGTTGGTACATTTTGCGAGTGTAACCTTTTGTCAGTTAATTTTTTCAGCTCTCTCATTATTATCTCTCTCTCGCACCCTTTGATATTTATATTTTTCTTGGATAAATTCAACATTGAGCCAAGAAAGAGGAAATAAAAAAAAATGAAGGACAAGGAAAGGAAAGGTAAGAAAATATCAATCAAGGAAGATGAAGATCTAGCATCTTCAGTGGTATTATTTGCAGGTCAGACATTCATGACCTATGCATGTTGGTGTTTGGCTCTATTGCTCTTGATGACATGGATTATGCATGTTGGTATTTGGTTCTCTTGATCTCGGTGGCATGGTTTTTCCGGATAGCCTTTGTGAGATGGGTTTGATTTTGGTCTTGAGCTTTTGAATTGTTGATTGGTTTCAAAATCAAGGATGAACGTGGTCTCTAGAAATTCCCAAAGGCTTGGGAATCCCTTGACCAGTTTTGGCGGGTTACACGGTAAAGCCTTAGGTTCATGTCTCGGTTTAAGGCCTAGTGATCAAGTGTGGATTGTGGTAAATTTTGGGAAACAATGAGACAAAAACATCCTGAAGGATAGTGATGGATTCCAGAGGCATTCCGATCCATGTTTCATTTTGTGATATCAAAATTATTTTAGGTGATATCATGATATGCTGAGGGTCGAGGAGTTTTAACCGATGGATTCCCCTTGTTGTTTTTAGATTATTTTATCAATGAGATCCCACATTCATGATTAGAATATGCCACGGGGATGAATAGATGAAGGGAGATTGTGCTCAACCATGTTTATGGTCAGGTGGTACGTTGAAGTCCCAATCCTGGTCAGTTATTGCCTCTGTCTAATAAAATAAAACTTTTCTTTATTTTCTACTTGTTAATGTGTGTAATTAATGGATTTTATCACATTTTTGTTTACATGGTTTCATTATGGTTATAATAATGGTTATATGACTCATTCAAGTCATGGTTATTTCATGTATTTACTAGTAAATGTTAAAATAATGGATGAAATTACTAATTGATGTCATAACAATTCAAGGAAGAGGTTGGTGATAGTTCTTTTCATGTATGATAAGATTTTTCAGTCATTCATGATATGTCATGTATCCTAGAACTGGATGGTCAAGCCTAGTCATGGATTCAGTTTTGGTTCATTAACATTTTCATCATCTATTTCACAGATTCTGGAAGATAAAAGAAATTTTTGGAAGTGGCCTGGATTTTGGGCTTCAAAAGTGTAATAAATCCTGAAGACAAATGCACAGGTTTGAGGGAAAAATTCCCTGGACTCATGCATGGGCATGTTGTGGGAGCATATATAGCTTCCTAGACACACCCTTGCCAATATAAAGGGAGCATCCAGGGGTTTTATACACTAAAACATAGTGGGGCCCAGGGAAAGGTCAAGTGGATGACTGGGAAAGCCTCTCAAGGTCCTGTAGCTGATACATGACATTTGCATTATGGTTTTCCCCATCGATTCCACTTCCTTAAAGTCACCAAGGAGGTTGATTCTTCTCATAAACTCTCCTGATCTCATGTTTACCCGATTTCACCAATTACTTGTGTAGATATGCGAGGAGATTTACGTTACAAAGCCACATCTAGGAAAATAAGTTGATAAAAAATGCCAATCATGAGAGATAGGATGAGAATGGTTTCATTTTTACATAATATTGAAACATGGGAAACTATGCTTGAAATTTGTTTCATTTCAACACAAGCCTAAAATGGAGAAAATATATCTTTGAAATAATTTTGCATGGCCTTAACATAATGACACAATTCTAGGTACATTCCCCCTAAGCTTCATTTCATTCACAGAAGTAGACTACTTGTTACTAAAAGGAGGACAGAGTGAAGGTTCATTTACAAGATCAAGTGGAATATTCGACTAGGAATTTACGAGATCTAATCAAAGACTAAAATTAAAGAGTGACATGTTTCATTTCTTAATGAGCTTGAAATGGAAAAATAGCTATGCTCGTGGGACCTTGTTTCATTTTTTAACGAGCTTGACATAAGAAAAGGAACTATGCTCGGAAAACCTTGTTTCATTTTTTAAGGAGATAGACATAATAAAATGAAATCTACTCCAGGACCTTAATCATGACCTACAGAAGGAAATGGATTCCAAGAGTTTCACATCATATGGGAGAGAAAATATTTGGAAGGTATCAAAGGATCCAACATAAAGTTTGAACTCTAATTCCCCTAGTAAATGATGCACTACATCATCTATTAGATCATCCGTAGATGCGGTCATGGCACAAATTTCCACATAATTAATATATGGGGGGGATATACATTTGCATATAAGGATCATTCACGGAAGGTTGACTAGAGGGAATCAAATTAGGAACAATGAACAAAATTTGGTCAATGGTGACAATTCTTCCTTCATGATGGAAGCACATCACACAAAAGAGTGAATAGAGAAGAGCTCCCATGGCATAAAGATAGTCATGTCCAACTAGTAAACTAAAATCCAATGGGCCTTGGACTACCATCACATCAATATAGACAGTATTTCCTCCAAAATTAATAGGAAACTACAGAACGATCTTTAATTATTGACTAGTTCCTCTGTTAAAAGATAAGATAGTTTGGGTAACAGGAAGAAGTTGCAGAGAACCTAAATATTTTGAACCATATGATGAAAAAATAATAACAAATTTGTGTTCGCCTATGACTATGATAGGTATGGAAATATTATAAGCCTATACTATGATCTGGAAGGCCAGGTAATGAGGAAGATGATATCCTTCCAGTCGACTCCAATCAAAGGAAGTGATTATACTACTTGGAGGGCGTGTCGTGGGAATGAGATAATTGCCCCATTTTTCCATGGGAAAGGGAAAAATTCTCTCATGTACTATGGGAATAGGGGGATTCCCCCTTGTTCCATGTGAATGGGATTATTTTGTACAATTTCATTGGAACCTAAAGAAATGAGAAGAACCTGAGCGTTATCAGACTCACTCTCTATGAGAAATATATGATCAACTGAAGGGGGAATATATTCAACCATTTTCTCATACGATGGTTGGTCGGGAATGAAATCATGGGTTTCACATTCAAAGAGAGTGGGATTAACTATATTTAGATTATAATTAGTCACTTCATCAACTAGTGGAGGGTTGGGAGAAATCTTTCGATAACCAACACTTTTTGAGGATTCATACATATAACTAAAAATGTGAATACAATGATTCCTTTCAAATACGTATAGGGAAACTTAAATTTACCCATATTCCCATGGACCTTACTAGTAATATTCGATGATTTGTCACCAACATGACCTCCAAGAGTTGACGAAAAAGGTTGATGTGAGCTTGTGAACCATACTTCTAATACCTTGGGAATACCAAGATAATATTTACTAAGGTGATCACCCTTCCATAAAACTCAAGGGAATTTAACGTTTTGGGGTTTATTGTAATATTTTTCCATAGTAGTTGCATCGATAGTAATGGATACTTGGTTCCCCCTCGCTTCTTTTTCATCTTCTTCGTCATCCTTTTCTTCATCTTCTCAGGATTATGGTTACTAGAATCAATAATTACACCAAGTGAGGAGGAAGAAAGGAATGGGGAAACAACATGTGCAGAAGGAAAAAGGTTAAATTTAGGATCAATTTGAGGTCGATGTTGTTCCGGAGGAGGAGAAATTGGTTGAGGAGCATCATGGAATTTTAGAACCAGAGGGGTTGAAAACAACGAAATTGGTAAACCAATGGAATATACATCAAGGGAAAACATTTCGATATAAGTAGCATAAATATTTCGAAAAGAAGGAAAAGGATCAGAATTCTCGTTAGAAGTTTTTCCTTCATTGCTACACTCGAGAACTATTTCCATTACTGCCAAATTAATAAGTACTAAGGATTCGTTCCATAACAAGGATATATTTCCATGGTCGATTGATTAATTTTAGAAATTAAAAAGCAGTAGCTAGGAAGAAGGGTTTACAAAGAAACTGTGAATTGAGATATACCACTTTAGAGAGCCAAGGATTTATGTATGTGAATTTATTCTCCCTGAATTTTGTGTTCAGTGTATCACAATATAAAAGGAAACTAGCTCATTTACCTATGGTGAGGATAAAAACCTATGGTGGAACTCCAAAATATGGTCGATATTACATGGCAGTTTAGTCTGTGTTAGTGATTTATAATGCAAAGCCATATAATGAGAGTGTTACCATATATTTTTCATGTGAGGAGCACCATCCAATATACCCAAAGGTACGTGGAGATGGGTCTGATACACTTCCGCATGTGGAATGAGATATCACCCTAGAATACAATGCTTCAAAAATCAACGAATCCTATGTTTATAGATTTCATGTCACGTTTCTAGCCTAGACCTTTAGATGTTTGTTTTAAATTTTCAAATTAACCTTATGTTGATTGAGGCAAATTTTATAGTCTATCTTGAATTATGTTTCGATTTCAAGGCTCAAAACTCGATGTTACCTGAACACACCTATGATGCAACTAATATGAAAAAAATAATGCTTTTCATTTTCCTCTTTACTATGAAATTCCTAAATAATTAGGGGAAGAAGAAAACAATCAATATTACAAAAAAAAAGTGATGCAACAATCGATCTCCTAAAATTAACTATTCTGAAAAAATCAAATCCCTATATGAAATCAATGATGCATAAGATTTTTCTTTTCGATTCAACTTAATTTTTAGATGAATACTAACATATTTTCCTAGTCACTGACAAAATAAAATATTCAAAACAATAACTAAAACACCAATTCCTTTAACAAATCCAATGATTAAGAAATTATTTTCCTAATGGCCTAATTGAGAAGAATAAATAAAAATCTAAAAAAAATATTATCAAAGGAATTCAAAACCAAAAGAAAATAAGATGAAGGCTTCTAATAGACCAAGACAAACTCATCGACACAAGTAAGACCAACTATAACAAATTTAATTAGAGAGAAAATCATGAAAATGATTTTTTTCTCATGAATATAATGTCGGCATAGGTGCATATAGGCTACCAGTTCTTTGTAATTTAGGTGTAGAGAAGGCCAATGAGCACTGCAACGCAATGTTTTTGTACCAGCAAGAGTATTGATTAAGGTAAAATAGAGTTTCGACACAAAAATTCGAATGAGTCTCAATGAAATGTCTTTCTCGGGTAAATGGAGACTAAGTGAGGTAATGTAAGTCTATTTTATACGTGAAACAAATACTAGGGATAAGGAAATAACTAAGGGAAATAAACGATCCCTAATGGAGTCACAAACTTTTTATATGGAATTTGTGACTGCAAATAGAAGTATCTTCCCTAGACCTAGTGGACTATTATAGAACACTATAAAGAAAAGAATATAAAGTTTTCCTTAGAGAAATTAAAATATGGAAAGAGGCTTACTTGGAATTCATCGCAATCTTTACTCTCCTATCATCTTGTAAGCTCCAATCGTAGCTCTGATTTCTATAATTAGAACCTTCATATACAATCACAACAAGGCAAATAATTGTGACATCTATCTAGCATTTTCCAATTATTTTATGCTATGGATCACCACAACATTGAAACAAATGAATGTAAACATAATATAACATATACAGGAAAATGATATACTCTTTGTATTACTATCAATAGGAGATATTTTACAACCAACAATAGTAGTTGATCTTGTAGAGATCTCCACAAGTTTACTTCTCCTTATTTATTAGAAAGCACACCTCAATGTCACCATAATTCATTGAGATGATGAATCTCTTAGATTCAAGGAAGCAACATGAGGACGATTAGTATCCAAAATCCAACACTAATGTTGTAGATGGTTGTAAATTTATAGGAGCATGTGGTAATTTAGGAATTCTTATCCATTTACCAATATAGGCTTGAGATTCACTCTTCATGGGAGGATGAGCTCAAGGGAGAAGAGGTGAAAAATCCAAGTTAGGATCATATAGGATTCAAAGTTGCTATACAAGTTAAATGGTTGAAAAAAATCTTGTAAGCTTCTGGAGGAGGAAGCTTTCGGATTCTTTTTCTTTTTCCCCAATTTCTAAAACTAATGCATCCCCAACAAGGGACAACCTACTACTAGTCAATGTTGGTGTAGAGTGGAGAAATCTATTGTTGAACTCAGGTAGCTAAAGGGATAGGGTGCATTCGACCTTAAAAGTACAGATTTGACATATTCAGACCCAGAAACTCAGGGATTTGGGGGATTCATACTTAGGGATTTGTGTAGGGATGATGAAAAGTTGGTCATCTATGTTGATTGATCTAATTTGCAAGCCTTTTGAAAAAAATGAAAAAAAAATGGCCTATAAAACTGTTTAATCTTGTACATTCATAAATGATAGTGGTAGAGTTAATGAAGTAGCATCAAATAGTGGATTCTTAGTTACAACATAGATTTTAGGATCCTTGAAAGTGGTAGGCAACAAAAACCATGAAAATAGGTAACAATTTAAGATGAAACAATATAATAAATCTTTAGATCCAAGAGAAAAATAACCAAGTTGTCATATTCAATTTCCACCTTGGGAGTTCGATGTAGGAGCATCATCCTCAGGTGATACATTTCGACCTAGACCCCAAGGGGTCTTGAATTTAAAAAGGGGAAAAAATTCTCTCTAATTGTAAATTTTTAAATATTAGAACTTATGAGTCTGAGGTGCATACATGTGTCTTAATTACATAAATTGATAGGTGATTTGGTAGTTTTTATTTTCTATACAGTTTGTTTTTAGGAGCTATAAATTTTCGCAAATGGGTCTATGTAAAAAAAAAAAATTGTTTAACTAAGTTGTAAGTTAGCTTTAGATTTCAAAGACAGATGTCCCATATGATTCATTTATTATGATATTTTCTAATTGTAAATTTTATGCATATGAAGAGAGCCCTTGAGAAGAAATAGGCGAGGTGGTCCTCTCATAGTGTATTCAAGTAGAAAGCGTAGTGTAATTTCCTCTTTAAATATCTTTTGGGGTTAATAGAATAGAAATTCCTTTTAGTTTATTTTCTTATTTTGTAATTTATGTTCCCTGTGGTAGTGTTCACCTATCAAAACTTATAAGTAAGAGGCTTGTTAGAGAGGATACGCACTATGTTAAGGTGACCCACAAATAAGAAGGGTGCTGCATGGATATTGGATTTTTGGGTAGCGATATATGGATTTTTTTGTAAATAGACCTTTGGAATTGACATTATGTTGTGTTATTTTTCTTATATTTAAATTTATGTGTTGAGGTCCTATCAAAAAAAGGTAGACACAGTAAAAAAATTTGACCAAGCAAGTATAATGCGGAATATTTTATGTTATTCCACTATGAGAAAGGACACAAATTCCATTACACATCGGTGATGATTTATTTTCATAGAGGGAACAACTTAAAGTGGCTCAACCTAGTGACAATAGGGATTGAGGGACCACAGGATATTCATAGCACTGCTCAACAGTCCCATTATTCGTAATTATAATAGGATTTAGTCATAGGGACACGAAATTTTCTGTCGACATATATTTTTTTCTACTGGGTGAAAAAAATATCAAATTTACGGAGAGGAATGAATTTAAATTTTCCACTAAGTTAAGTATGGATCTATCCTTGTTCATCAAAATAATGTTAAGGATAGTTGGACCGACCTCTATCAGCATAGTCAGCCTTGGTTTTCATAGGTGATAGTTTAATTTCTAACCCGTGACCAACAAGCTGTGAAAATATTTTGAGCCAGTCAATGTAGTGAACCCAATCGGGTGTTTGGTGTGGCACATTTACAATCCTCACCTTTGACCTCTCTCTGAGACATGAACTTTGTGTGGTGTAGTCAAGTTGTTCCTTGGGTGGAATATAACATTGACCCACCAACCTATTCAGGTAGGACCCTGTGATATGCATAATGATCCATTGGGTTTAGGTTGTGAATTAATATAGAAATGAGAGAGATAAGGTAAATTCTAACTAGATTAAATAGGGAACTGTGCAAAGTTAAAAGAGTTTGATTGTCTTGTGCAGATGCTCAAAAGGAGAAGATGAGGAGATATTTCCTCATATAGAAAAGGCAGAAGAGAATGGAACCACAATAGTTGTTGCAATTAGAGGATAAAGAAAGGGAAATCGACAGAAGAAGTGAAGGGGCTTGTTATCATAACTACTACATCCCTACAGGTTCACAGGTACACCATGTTCTCTTTCTATTGTTTCATAATATGGAGTAATCCTAATGTTGTCAGTATTACAACTAGCACAATCACATTTACCAATGTGGTTGATATACGCCAATAGACTTATATGAAATAGATTTACAACCACATTCACCAATGTGGTTGATATACGTCGATAGACCTATATCCACTACTTAGCACATGTATTTCACCAAAATAAATATTATATACTTATGATTAAAATTACCAAAATATTTTATATATTTACTTATAATATATTAATAGTATTAACTATATACATACTATATATTAACTTAATATATATATATAAGAATATAAACTATTAAAATATATAATATTATATTATTTGATAATAAAATATATAATAAAAACATATTATAAACCAAAGGAATTGGCTAACCCAAGGGATAAATATTAAAAACATAAGGGATCCATATTAAAAACAGAAGAGATAAATAAACCCGAAGAATTGATATTTTAAACTAAAAAACCTAATAAATTAATAAACCATAAGAATCATTATTTTAAACATAACATATTGATAAACAAATGAGATTATTAACATTGTAAACCAAAAGAACTAATAAACCCAAGGGTTTAATATTATAAACCAAAGGAATCAGCTAACCCAAGGGATAAATATTATAAACCTAAGGGATCGATATTAAAAACAATAGAGGTTAATAAACCCTAAGAATTAATATTTTAAACTGAAAAATCTAAAAAAATAATAAAGCATAAGAATTAATATTTGAAACTCAAGAGATTCATAAACCCAATGGGAGATTAACATTATAAACAAAAAGAACTAATAAACATATGGCTTTAATATTATAAACCAAAGGAATTGGTGAACCCGAGGGATAAATATTAAAAACCTAAGGGATCAATAAGGCTAAGGGAAACATTAAAAACAATATAGATTAATAAAACCTAATAACTAATATTTTAAAATAAAAAAACCTTAGAAATTAAAACACAATAATTTAATATTATAAACCCATGAAATTAGTAAACCCAATGGAAAAATGTTATAAACCTAAGTGATAAATATTATTATTATAAACCAAGAAATTAATGAACCCTAAGAATTAATATTTTAAACTCTAGAGAGTAATATACCCTAATAATTAATAGTTTAAACCCAAAACCTAAGAATTTAATAAACAATAGTACTTAATATTTTAAACTCAAGAGATTAATAAACCCGATGAATTATTAATAATATAAACCAAAAGAAATAATAAACCCAAGGGTTTAATATTATAAACCAACGGAACTCGTGAACCTAGGGGAAAATTATTAAAAAACATAAGCGATCAATAAGGCCAACAGATCAATATTAAAAACACAAGAGAGTAACAAAGCCTAAGAATAAATATTTTAAATTCAAAAACATAAAAAATCAATAAACCATAAGAATCAATATTTTAAAATCAAATAATTAATAAACACACGGGATTATTAACATTATAAACCAAAATAAATAATAAACCCAAGGGTTTCATATTATAAACCGAAGGAATTGGGGAACCCAAGGGAAAATTATTAAAAACATAACAGATCAACAAGGCGAATGGATACATATTAAAAACAAAAAAGATTAGCAAGGACTAGGAATAAATATTTTAAATGCAAATGAATGAGAAAATCACATGATTAATAAAGAGATTAATATTTTAAACTCGATAGATTAATAAACCGAAGGGGTTATTATTATTATAAAACAAAAGTAAACCGAAGGTTTAATATTATAAACCAAAGGAATTAGGGAGCCCAAGGATAAATAGTTTAAACCTAAGGGATGAATAAGGCCAACCCATCAAGATTATAAACACAAGAGATTAAGAAACCCTAATAATTAATATTTGAAACTCAAAAACCTAAGAAATTAAAAAACCCTAATAAATAATATTTTAAACTCAAGAGATTAATAAACTCAACAGATTATTAATGTTGTAAACCAAAATAAGTAATATTATAAACCAAAGGAATTATTAAAACTATAAAGTTAAGGAAAAAATAAACACAAACATTTAATATTATAAAACAAATGAATTGAGGAACTGAAGGGAAAAATATTAAAAATGTAAGAGATAAAAAAGGTGAAGGGATACATATAAAAAACAAAAAAGATTACTAAAGGCTAGGAATAAATATTTTAAATGCAAATGAATGAGAAACTCACATGACTAATAAAGAGATTAGTAAATCTTAGGAATAAATTTTTTAAATAAAAATCATTGATAAAATTACATCACTATTAATATTATAAACCGAGGGGAATAAACATGGTTTACCACGCTTGATTTAAACATTGAGACAATTGTTGTCACAATGTGACGTTGGACCAACTATGACCACGGTTGGCCATGGGTGATTTTCATATTGAGACAATATTTGTCTGAACGTGACATTTTATCATGGATGACATCGATCGAATATGGATAATGCTAATTAACAATGGTTTCCCATGGTTGATTTTCATATTGAGTCAGTGCTTTTAATAATGTGAAATTCGACCATGCATTAGTATTAAACTCTAGGACCAATATTTAGACCCCAATATTTGGATTTAATAAATTGAAGGGAATAATATTACGAATAGAAAGAATCCAAAAAATTAAGGGATCAATAAGGTCAAGCGATCAATACTAGAAACACAAGAGAGTAACAAACCCTAAGAATAAATATTTGAAATTCAAAAACCCAAGAATTTAATAAACCATAAGAATCAATATTTTAAAATCAATTAATTAATAAACACAAGGGATTATTAAAATTATAAACCAAAAGAACTAATAAACCTAAAGGTTTAATATTATAGACCGAAGGAATTGGGGAACCCAAGGGAAAATTATTAAAAACATAACAGATCAACAAGGCGAATGGATACATATTAAAAACAAAAAAGATTAGCAAGGACTAGGAATAAATATTTTAAATGCAAATGAATGAGAAAATCACATGATTAATAAAGAGATTAATATTTTAAACTCGATAGATTAATAAACCGAAGGGGTTATTATTATTATAAAACCAAAGTAAACCGAAGGTTTAATATTATAAACCAAAGGAATTAGGGAGCCCAAGGATAAATAGTTTAAACCTAAGGGATGAATAAGGCCAACCCATCAATATTATAAACACAAGAGATTAAGAAACCCTAATAATTAATATTTGAAACTCAAAAACCTAAGAAATTAAAAAACCCTAATAAATAATATTTTAAACTCAAGAGATTAATAAATTCAACGGATTATTAATGTTGTAAACCAAAATAAGTAATATTGTAAACCAAAGGAATTATTAAAACTATAAAGGTAAGGAAAAAATAAACACAAAAATTTAATATTATAAAACAAAGGAATTGAGGAATTGAAGGGAAAAATATTAAAAATGTAAGAGATAAAAAAGGCGAAGGGATACATATAAAAAACAAAAAAGATTACTAAAGGCTAGGAATAAATATTTTAAATGCAAATGAATGAGAAACTCACATGACTAATAAAGAGATTAGTAAATCTTAGGAATAAATTTTTTAAATAAAAATCATTGATAAAATTACATCACTATTAATATTATAAACCGAGGGGAATAAACATGGTTTACCACGCTTGATTTAAACATTGAGACAATTGTTGTCACAATGTGACGTTGGACCAACTATGACCACGGTTGGCCATGGGTGATTTTCATATTGATACAATATTTGTCAGAATGTGACATTTGATCATGGATGACATCGATTGAATATGGATAATGCTAATTAACAATGGTTTCCCATGGTTGATTTTCATATTGAGTCAGTGTTTTTAATAATGTGAAATTCGACCATGCATTAGTATTAAACTCTAGGACCAATATTTAGACCCCAATATTTGGATTTAATAAATTGAAGGGAATAATATTACGAATAGAAATAATCCAAAAAATTAAGGGATCAATAAGGTCAAGCGATCAATACTAGAAACACAAGAGAGTAACAAACCCTAAGAATAAATATTTGAAATTCAAAAACCCAAGAATTTAATAAACCATAAGAATCAATATTTTAAAATCAATTAATTAATAAACACAAGGGATTATTAAAATTATAAACCAAAAGAACTAATAAACCCAAAGGTTTAATATTATAAACCAAACGAGTTGGGGAACCCAAGGGAAAAATATTAAAAACATAAGAGATCAACAAGGCCAAGGGATACATATAAAAAACAAAAAATATTAGCAAAGGCTAGGAGTAAATATTTTAAATGCAAAAGAATGAGAAACTCACATCATTAATAAAGAGATAAATAAATCTTAGGAATCAAATTTTTAAATAAAAATCATTGATAGAGTCACATGATTATTAATATTATAACTGAGGGGAATAAACATGGTTTACCATGCTTGATTTAAACATTGAGACAATTGTTGTCACAATGCGACATTGGACCAACTAAGACCATGGTTGGCCATGGGTGATTTTCATATTGAGACAATAATTGTTATAATGTGACATTCGATCATGTATGAAATTGATCAACTATGGCTAACGCTAATTAACAATGGTTTCCCATGGTTGATTTTCATATTGAGTGAGTGTTTTCCATAAACCAAAAGAACTAATAACCTAAGGGTTTAATATTAGAAACCAAAGGAATTAGTGAACCCAAGGGAAAAATATTAATAACCTAAGGGACCAATAAGGCGAAGGGAACAATATTGAAAACACAGTAGCTTAATAAAGAATAAAAATTCTTAATAATCCAAAAGCCTAAGAAATTAAAAAACCATAAGAATCAATATTTTAAAATCAACTAACTAATAAACATAAGGGATTATTAATATTATAAACCAAAAGAACTAATAAACCCAAGGGTTTAATATTATAAACCAAAGGAATTGGGGAACCCAAGGGAAAAATATTAAAAACATAAGATATCAACAAGGCCAAGGGATACATATAACAAACAAAAAATATTAGTAAAGGCTAGGAATAAATATTTTAAATGAAAATTAATGAGAAACTCACATGATTAATAAAGAGATTAATAAATCTTAGGAATCAAATTTTTAAATAAAAATCATCTATAAAGTCACATGATTATTAATATTATAAACCGAGGGGAATAAACATGGTTTCCCATGATTGATTTAAACATTGAGACAATTGTTTTCACAATGTGACGTTGGACCAACTATGAACATGGTTGGCCATGGGTGATTTTCATATTGAGACATAAGAGATCAACAAGGCGAAGGGATACATATAAAATACAAAAAAGATTACTAAAGGCTAGGAATAAATATTTTAAATGAAAATGAAAGAGAAACTCACATGATTAATAAAGAGATTTATAAGTCTTAGGAATCAGTTTTTTAAATAACAATAATTGATAAAATCACATGATTATTAATATTATAAACTGAGGGGAATAAACATGTTTTACCATGCTTGATTTAAACATTGAGACAATTGTTGCCACAATGTGACGTTGGACCAACTATGACCATGGTTGGTCATGGGTGATTTTCATATTGAGACAATATTTGTCAGAATGTGACATTTGATCATGGATGACATTGATCGACTATGGCTAATTCTAATTAACAATGGTTTCCCATGTTTGATTTTCATATTGAGTCCGTGTTTTTCATAATGTGAAATTGGACCATGCATTACTATTAAACTCTAGGACCAATACTTAAACCCCAATATTTGGATTTAATAAACTAAAGGGAATAATATTACGAACCGAAAGAATCCAAAAAATTAAGGGATCAATAAGGCCAAGCAATCAATATTAAAAACACAAGAGAGTAAAAAACCCTAAGAATAAATATTTGAAATTAAAAAACCACAGAAATTAATAAACCATAAGAATCAATATTTTAAAATCAAGTAATTAATAAACACAAGTGATTATTAATATTATAAACCAAAAGAACTAATAAACCCAAGGGTTTAATATTATAAACCAAAGGAATTGGGGAACCCAAGGGAAAAATATTAAAAACATAAGAGATCAACAAGGCCAAGGGATACATATAAAAAAAAAAAGTTAGTAAAGGCTCAGAATAAATATTTTAAATGAAAACGAATGAGAAACTCACATGAGTAATAAAGAGATTAATAAATATTAGGAATCAATTTTTTAAATAAAATTCATTGATAAAGTCACATGATTATTAGTATTATAAATGGAGGGGGATAAACATGGTTTACCATGCTACAATGTGACATTGGACCAACTAAGACCATGGTTGGCCATGGGTGATTTTCATATTGAGACAATATTTGTCATAATGTGACATTTGATCATGTATGACATTGATCGACTATGGATAACGCTAATTAAAAATGGTTTCCCATGGTTGATTTTCATATTGAGTGACTATTTTTCATAATGTGAAATTGCACAATGCATTAGTTTTAAACTCTAGGAATAATATTTAAACCCCAATATTTGGATTTAATAAACTGAAGGGAATAATATTATGAACCGAAAGAATCCGAAAAATTAAGGAATCAATGTTATAAACCCAATGGATCAACAAATATAGTGAAATATTAATATTATAAACATAAAACATGAATAAAGCAAAGGGACTATTAATATTATAAACAAAGAACATCAATAAACCGAAGGGATTATTAATATAATAAACCCAAAAAATTAGTATTAGAAACAAAAAATATTAATAAAATCAAGTGATTAATAAAGTCGAAGGATCAATAAAATTAATGGAAAAATACTCAAGTTGAAGAAATTAATAAACACTAATAATTAACCCAAGGGATTATTCATATTATAAACCAAAAGAATTAAAAAAAACCATGGTTTTAATATTATAAACCAAAGGAATTGGTGAACCCAAGGGAAAAATATTACCCAACAAATGAGTATTAGAAATAAAAATTATTAATAAACTCAAGCGACTAATAAAGTCGAAGGACCAATAAAAATAATAAAAAAATATATAAAAACCAAAGAAATTACTAAACACTAATAAATAACCCAAGGTATTATTCATATTATAAACTAAAAGAACTAATAACCCAAGGGTTTAATATTAGAAACCAAAGGAATTGGTGAACCCAAGGGAAATATATTAATAACCTAAGGGACTAATAAGGTGAAGGGAAGAATATTAAAAACACAATAGCTTAATAAAGAATACAACCCAATATTTTAAATAGAGAGGAATTTTAAAGTCGTGTGATTATTATTATGATAAAATACAAGTGATCAATCAACCTTACTGATTGTTAATATTATAAACTGAATAAATTAATAAACTAAAGTGATATTCAATTCCGCCATCAGTGAAACCAAAAAAATTACATTGAAATTAACATATGTTTTTTTTTTGCCTTTACATAAGGAAATCCCACTACAAAAATGGACTCAAAACTCTCCATCAAAGGTCATTTATCAAATAGCCTCTTCGATAACATGACCATACCGAACACAAAAGGAACACCAATTCAAATCAACAGGATAATGATAATGACACTTAGCGCTTTCCAACCAATCCCTTCTTGTTTTTCTCCCAACCTCCCTCATGTCCACATGCAGCAAGTGTTTCACATTCATTTTCATTTCATCTAGCACACAAATATGCTCATCAATAAAATCAGGATGGAAGCCATGTTTTCTATCGAACTTGTTCCGAAGATAAGAAATAAAACTGACCAGTCTAGAAATATTTGAGACCGCTTGATTATAATAGATGCCATCATTATTATCCATATCTGCATTTGAAACAAACAACGAAAAAATAAAAATTAATACACAAACATATAGAAACATCTATATATATATAGAACACCCCATTTGTATTGTTGTTAAAAAACTTCATCTTAAAAAGTTCATGCTATAAACCTCATTAGAAATACATATTGTACACATGAAATGAGTGATAAAATTAAATGAGTGATATGACACCTATTACAATAATCAACAAGAAATCACAAATTTTCAAACTTAATGTTTAAAATGAAATATTAACAATGTTAGTAATTCTATATTTGTATTTAAATTAATGTCAATGTATATATTAATTTTAGATTAATATTATTATCAAAAATAAATATGTTGTCATTGAATCAAACCATAACATATTTAGCAAACCACATTGATAAATATTTTTAGTTTCATGTCATAGGGATATGGACTTCAATATTCATTTTTAATGATTGGCTCATATAAGTAGCTGTATATGTCTGAATGGTTTATTGTAAACAAAAGAACAATAGCAACTTAAAAAAAGAAGGTAAATTGAACAACATGAAAAACAATGTAAGGAATTTCTCATATATTACTATATTGGATCTCATGAATGTATTAATTTCATTAATACATGAAACTAATTATTATACCAAATGAAAATAGAGAGGACAATAAAAACAATTAAAAAACATTCTATAAATATGTCACAATACTATTAGTTGCATGTCACAGTGATATGGAATTCCATCTTGATTTTTGATGATTGCTTCATATAACTGGTTTTTTATCTCTTAATGGTTCATTGCAAGAAAAATAACAAAAACCACTTAAAAAAATAAGAAAATTAAACAATATGAAAAATGATGTAAACAACATTCCAAAATACTATTATGGATTTGATAAACGTATTCATATCATTAATATATCAAAAGCATTATTGTATTAAAAGTAAATAAAGAGGACAATAAAAGAAATTCAAAGAAAAATCTATAAAGAGCTAAAAGTATCAATAGTGTATGTCATAATGATAGGGACTTTAATCGCTCCTCTTATTTATTCCTAATTGTAACATATGCACTATCTTTCATCTTCGCAATTTCACTCTTGATATGGCTGCGAAGGTCAGGCCTTGTTTCTCTTTATTCCCGATATCAATTGATGCTTGTTCTAAATTAAAACCTTGTGACTTGTGAATTGTAAGAGCCCATGCGATCTTTAAAGGATTTTTTTTTTTTATTTCCTCTTATCACTGGTGCGATAGGTACAATGTTTGGATTGCTTGCATCAAACGAAATACCAAAATACTTATTAAAAATAACAGTTCTGAACATTGGAAGCTTAGGTGGCTTAGAGGTAGGCATATAAAAGATTTCCTTGACATACCCAAGTGCACCATTCACCAAACCAGCTGCAACCCACAAATTACATGTCAAGATAACACCATGGCCATGACACAACAAAGTTTCACAGTCCAGTTGATCATCATAGGCACCACTGATTTCTGAATGCCTTGAATTCACAGCAATACATCGTGAAATTGGAGAATTTAATGATTTCAACATATGCCTGTTATGGAAGGAGACCAAATTATTTGTTGGAAACCTGTGAACTACTACATTAAATAAATCCTTTTCTCTAGGATGCAACCTCATATCAGCCCGGTACATAAGAAATTCCAAATCATCAAGAACAGGTTCTGCTTTTCTTATGTTATGGAGGACTCTACGAAAACAAGATTGCTTCTCATTAGTCCGTTGTTGGAAAAATATTGTGTCAAGAGTGAGAACAATGTTGATTTTTTTCCACAAGAATTTCCTTGTTGTATTACCTACATACAATGGCTTATCTCTTACAGGAGGTAGCTAGCGAAGGTCACCCACAAGGATTTTCCACCAAAAGGACAATTATTTTTCTCTCGAAATATTCTCGTAATCGAGCATCTATTTTCATGAGTAACATGGATCCTAAAAATCTCATTTAATCAATCAATATATATTGAATATGCCTCATTTCTTCTGGGAATGTTGCCAGTGATTGACCCTGTAGTGGTTTCATATTTTTAATCGGGATTTTCAGAGCAAAGTGTATTTTTTTTGCATGTATATTAAAAGCAGCTATTACTGTTGGGGAAAGAAGAAGCAAAGGAATTTTTCCATTACCTGACAGATTAGAAAGAGCTTGAAAAATAAAATTGATAAGGAAAGACTTGCCAGTGCCTGCAGTGCCTTGAACAATCATAAGAAGAGCTTCACGAATCTCATATTCAACAAAATGCCTTAAAAAAATTTCAAAAGCAAGTTGTTGCTTTTCTAACAATGAATCTAGAGAGGCAAATGTTCTATTTGAAAGATCAACAATAACACCCCTTGATATTCCATTCCTTATAAAATTAATAGCTTCTTTAGCCACGTCATCAGAAATAGTTGTACTTTGCCAGTCAAAAGGATATATCAAAATCTCTTCGACCAAGGGTGTGAAGATCAGAAACATTGACATTACTTGGTGGAACAAAGTGAGAGAAATGTTTCCACTCTTGAAAATCATCTCCAAGATTCATTTCCTAGTTAGAAAAATCACCATCTTCTCCATCTTCAATATTTTCAACAATTGATGGATTTCGATCAACATGCCATGCTTGATATCGAAAATTCCTCCAATTTCAACAATAATTTCAGCTGAAAGCCCATTCTCTGCAGAAATCTCATGAAATGGCTTGTACAAGAGAAATTTTTTTCATCAAAAGGTTTCAAATTCCTTTGAACCTTTACTAGGAAAAGAATAAAACATTGGCCAAACGCTAACAATTGCATGAACTGTTGAACAATTGGTTAAAATGAGAGGGGGGGGGGTGAATCAGTTTAATGCAGTCATGGTCTTGTAAAAATTTCTTTTACACTTATTTACATCTTCATTTCGTGATCAAATTAATATACAATGGAACAACAATATTAATAACTGAGAAATAGGTATTAAGCAGATTAAATACAGAATATCAACATATAATCACCATGCACATAGACAACAGATATAAGTGGAAACCCATAAGGGAGAAAACCACATATTACTATTGTTTTGATGCAAAGGCAAGCTCCAAATCCCTCTCACCATTGATTTTTTGTAGGCTCCAACCTGCAGGAGGCTACTACCTCAATTCTTCAAGCTACAACTTGCAAGGAAGCTCCAACTCCCATCTATTTTCTGCGAGCTACAACCTAAAGGAGGCTCCTACCTCCGCCAACTACAAATGGACAACTATCAAGCTACAAATTGATATGGAAGCACCAAATTCCTCACTATATAATAAAATCATATGCTGATTTCCTTGGATATCAGCTCTATTTTTCTCCTTCTTTATTGTTGTCCTTCCAGCCTTCAAATTTTCTTTATATCATCTTTGGATCTTCACAACTCCTCTCTCTACTCCTTCTTCTTACATTCTCTCACCCCTTTCTCCATTCTCTAACTCCTTATGCATATGCTGGTAACATTATTTATAGAGATCACCTAATAACTGTTTGCATTCCACAGGAAATTAGAAATGAATATGTCTGACTCTTTTCCTTCCCCCTTCTCATTTTCTTGTCCAGCACATTCATAATAATATAATAGAATGTATACATTTATGTATTACAGTGGAGTTTTTATTTTCCTACGGACAGTTGACTTTGGATCACATACAATAAAAATAATTAACTCATTTACATTTACAGTTACAAAAAATATATTTCACCCAACCCTTTCATCTATTTTCTCGCTGTGCATTTGTCTTTTTTCCTGCTGTCAGAGTCATTTTTCTCTTTCTTCCATTATATTCCACCATTGTTGTATAACTTCCCTATTTCATCCATTACCTGTGTTTTTAGTTCTTTGTTCACCCTTTTCATCTACCCGTGTTAACGCACCACTGTCTTACACAAGTTCCTATTATCCGTTCATTTCATTCCTTTCTGACCTGTAGAGTATGGCCCACATACTATTTCCGTGATGCCCGCGACGGATTACAACTCCGGCCTTTAGTCATTATACATATGTTTAAAATAATCAAAAGTGTAAACATTATACTATGGCACATTTAACATATACGAAACAAGAGCTTACAGGGTCCCGCACCACAATGACCAATCACAACGCATTGCATTTCTCTTCCTTGCAAGTTTAAAGTTTTTCAATAGACACATCTCCTATTTCCCACAATATGCGATCGCATAGCATCACATGCAACTTACCGTGCAAACTCTTAAGTACAAAAATTAAACTCTACTATGTATGGGCTCATGATTCACCATATTTCGTTGATCTGCCCCAGATCTAACGATCCTTATCTGATCGCACTTCGGACTTCGACATATCAATGTGTTTGTGTAATTTTCCTCTAGCCTCGATTACGATATGTGATGGTAATATTGCATCGCTACTTCGCATCGCATCGCATGGCCACTTCATGGTATTCAATGAACTTCACATCGCCGAAGTGCGATATTGCGTTGTGTCGCCAAATATCCCTTCGCATTACCACATCACATCACAACATTGCATTGCCACTTCACGATATGCGATGAACTTCGCATCGCCGATCTGCGATATTTCCTTGTGCCGCCACGTGTCCCTTCGCATCGCCACATCGCATCGCAATATCGCATCACATTGCTCTTGCTTCTGATTTATGATCTGATTTCCACTGATGCGATCATCACCATTGATCTATCGAGTTCTACGGTCCTCATTACTGATGGCACTTCCGATTAATACTCAAGCACTAGCATAATATCATCTTCGCATATGATTCTCAACTCTATGGTTTAAACCCCAAATAAACCATATAAATATTTACGGGCCCACAACTTTATTTCAACGTACCTTTTAAACCATCGATCAAATCACTCATATATCCGATGACTATCACATAACAAAGATACATGACCTTCAATTTTTCAATCTCACACGAAATAGCCGGTTTTGAGTTGCCACATGTCAACTCGTTAATGCTATCGCGTTCATTTCAAATTTTACCACTTACCACTCCAAAGCTATGCGAAAACCCATTTGCTGGTTTCTGAAACCGTCTTCACTATTCCATCTCTGCTATTGATTCATGGTTCCATACTCCGTTGACCAAGGTTTCTCTCGCTTATTCTTTCCAAACTTCTAGTTCCATTATAAGTCCACACAAATAAAATTCATCTACTGTGCCATTCTGCTTCCTCTAGTCCACTATGCCATGAATTATAGGTTCTTCTTTCGAAAATTTCATTTAGGTTCACCACTTATCTTGCAATGAATCTTATCGATTCATTTCTTTCCTTTGCTATTGCGATCTAATCGTGACCGTCTGTACACATCACTTGGAATTTTTTTGCCTTAGTCTATTTTCCATTTCTTTACGGTGTCCCGATCTATGACACCAGTACCTCCACGCTACTCCTCTTGAGCTTGTTCTTTATTCTAAGTGAGTTGATCTCTCCTGAGCTTGTTTTACTGCCTTTTCTCATTTTCTTCGTTAGATTCTTCTCTATTGCATTTTCTTCTTCCTGCTGCCTCTGTACATTCACTGTTTCTATGCTTTTGTTGTTCCTCTTCCTCTCTTCTATTCTTTCTTATTGCATTATTGTTAGATCTGCTCCTTTGCCTTATTGTTGGTTCTTCTCTCCTCCTTTGCCTTAGTGATAGTTCAGGTGCTACTCATTTGTGCTCCTTTTCCTTAAATGACAATATTTCTAACAGTCTCCTGCTTTGGCATTGAAGGCAACACATCCACCAATACTCCCATACTTCCTTTAGGACTTCCTCCCCCTTTAATTCTGAGAAGTATCTTGTCTTTCTTCCTCTGCCTGCTTTACAGAGGAGCCTTTCTTATTTTTTTTTCTTTTCCTCCCCCTTTGACATCAATGGAAAAGGGTTGCACTTTTCCTAGTGTGGTTTTCATATTTTCATAATACTCTGATTGAGGACCTGTTCCATGCACTACTCCATTGCTCTAGCCCTTTTGTGACAATTTTATTGACTGTTCTCCCCCCGAAATGATGCTTTCTTGACTAATACAGACTATCAATTGACTTTTGTTCTGATCCCATTCTTTGTATGTAGTATTTACATATATATATATATATATATATATATATATATATATATATATGAATTTCTAATAATATCAGAGAGTAAAATCTGTAGACACTACCCATAGTTTTTCTCTTAGATATTCGAATGGTTCTTTAGCAAGAGTTTTTGTGAATATGTCTACTGTTTGTTCCTTAGTTGGTACATATTCCAACTTCACTAATTTTTGTGCTACATGTTCTCTGAGGAAGTGGTACTTTATTGGGATGTTCTTTGTTTTTTAATGAAGTACAGGATTTTTTGATATACTTATTGCACTTGTATTGTCCCATTTGATAGAAATGGGTTCATCAATGCTTACCTTCATGTCTTGAAGAGTTTATTTCATCCACATTACTTGTGTGCAACAGGCTTTTGCTGCTATGTATTCTGCTTCTGTTCTAGATAGAGAGATAAAAGTTTGCTTCTTGCTTAGCCATGCCACCAGACTTTTTCCGAAATAAAATGCACCTCCACCTGTGCTTTTCCTGTCATCCACAGAGCTGTCCCAATCTGCATCTGTGTATGTTGTCAATGTGAATCTTTTTCCTTTTGGATACCATAGGCGATAATGTGAATTTCCTTGTAGATATCTAAATATTCTCTTGATTGCAAGTAAATGATTTTGTTTTGGTTCTGCTTGATATCTTGCCACAAGTCCTACTACCAACATAATGTCTCGTCTAGAAGTAGTTAGGTATAGCAGACTTCCTATCATGGATCTATAAATTTTTTGATCTACATCTATTGATCGATCATTAGCACATAGTTTGCATCCAATGATCATGGGATTTGACACAAGTTTGCAATATTCCATTTGAAACCTTTTCAAGATTTCTCTTAAGTATTTTTCTTGCGAAATGAATATTCTTGTGTTCTTTTGTTGAATTTCAAGTCCTAAATAGAAGGTGAGCTCTCCAATCAGTGACATCTCAAACTCTGATTTCATTTCTTCAGAAAATCATTTTGCTAACTCATCTTTGTTGCTTCCAAACAAGATGTCATCTACATACACTACTACAATTAAGAGTTCATTTTCATTAGCCTTTACGTACAAATTGTTGTCTACTCCTCCTTTCTTGAACCCTTTTTTTTGCATGTATTTGTCCAGCCTTGAATACCATGCACGAGGAGCTTGTTTCAGACCATATAAGGCTTTCTTTAATATGCACACATAGTCATGTTTATCTATTAATGAGAATCATGCAGGTTGTTCCATGTAGAATTCTTCCTCTAGATCTCCATTCAGGAAGGTAGACTTCACATCCATTTGATATACCTTGAAATCATGATAGCATGCAAAGGCCAAAAACATTCTGATTGCTTCCATTCTGGATACAGGGGCAAAGGTTTCATCATAATCAAGACCTTTGATTTGAGAGTATCCCTTGCATACAAGTGTTGTTGTATTTCTGATTACTTGACCTTGTTCATTCATCTTATTCTTGAATATCCATTTTATGCCAATGAAATTTTTCCCAGTGGGTCTTGGAATTAATTCCCAGGTATTGTTCTTCTCAATCTGGTCTAGTTCTTCATTCATATCATTTACCCAATTTTTGTCTTTGCTGGCTTCTTCGAACTTCTTAGGCTCTATTTGAGATAGCATGGCTAGGTATACTTCTTCTGTCTGTTCAGCAAGTTGTCTTCTTGTCTGGACTCCCACACTCTTGTCCCCAATGATTTGATCTTCTGGATGGTTCTTTTTAGTGTATCTTGAGTGACCTTTTGAGTTTAATTTAGTATCTTCTATTGAATTCCTATGTTCATCATTATCTTGGTTCTGAGCTTCATGATCATCTAGAGGATTGGCGCAACTTGTGCTTCTTGTTCTGTTTGGTAGATCTTCTTCAAATCTTATATCAATGCTTTCCACAATTTTGTGCAGTATTTTTTTGTAGCACCTATAACCCTTACTCTTGGATGCATATCCTAAAAATATTTCTTCATCAGCTCTTGCATCAAACTTCCCCAGTTTTCCATCATTATTTTTTATGAAACACTTGCTTCCAAATACTCTAAAGTGTTTGATTGATGATGGTTTACCATGACATAATTCATAAGGAGTCTTGTCAAAATTTGGAATTAGATGAGTTTTGTTGAGAATGTGAATAGCTGTGTGTACTACTTCTGCCCAACAGGTTTGGGGAATGTTACTTTCTTGCATCATAGCTCTGCAAATCTATTGTACTGACCTATTTTGCTTCTCTACCACTCCATTCTGTCAAGGTGTTCTTGCAATTGTAAATTGTTGTTTTATCCCATGCTCATTGCATAGGTCTGCAAAATCATAGTCTATGAATTCACCTCCTCTGTATGATATGATGCACTTTAGCTTGCATCCTGTTTGATTTTCTTCCAATGCATTGAATATCTTGAATTTCTTAAGTGCTTCAGATTTATATTTGAGAAATTCCACCCACGTCAATCTGGAAAAATCATCTATTATTAGCATGAAATAAGATTCTCCGCTTGGTGCTTTAGTTCTTGAAGGTCCACACAGGTCCATGTGTACAAGCTAGGGACGCTGACTTGTAGATAGTATCTCTTTGGTCTTGAAAGATATGTGGGTCTGCTTGCCCAGTTAGCAGGATTTACATATGGTATTTGAAGGCTTCTTTATTGTTGGCATATCTCTAGTTGCATTCTTCTTGCTCAAAATGATGATGTGGTCAAATTTTAGGTGTCCCAATCTTCTATGCCATAACCATGATTCATCAAGTTTGCCTATGTGGCCTGCTTCATTCTCTTCTTTCACTATATAGACATTGATTTTTGTTCAAACACCATTGATCAAGGTCTTTCCTATGGTGATCGATCTTACTTCATAGTTTTTGGCTCTAAAAAGGACCTCACAGCCTTTATCACACATTTGACTAACGCTTAGCAGATTGGCTTTCATCCCATCCACAAATAATACATATTGAGCTTTTCCTCTTCCATTATTCAGACTGACTAAGCCTTTTACTTTGATTTACCCGGCTTTATCATTGTTGAATGTTACATTCCCAGATTTATTTTTATCAAAGGTTACAAACCTGCTTCGATCTCCAGTCATATGCTTTGAACATGAATTGCCCAAATACCATTGGCTTTTCTGTTCTTGGGCTATTAGAGCTAGGAGCCAGGTCACAATTATTCAACTTCTTTTTCCACTGCATGCATCCCTCTATTTGGTACCTTTTCTGAGAATATGGACTACATTATCTGAGAGGACATTTGTGACACTTGTGCCTAAATTGATGGTAGTCAAAGAATTTGATTATGTTTGTGAATGGATTATGTACATGAGTGAATTCTCCATTGTTCATCAATATCCTTGAGTTTTCATACATCAGTTTTTGTCCATTCACTCTACACTCCATGGCTTTATGGCCGTACCCCTTACAATAAAAGAAATACCCATGGAAATGATTATTGTACTTGGTGAAGGCTTGTTCTCTCCATTTGTTTGCTTGAGGTAGTATTTTCATTTTTTGCATCCTTTGCTAGTTGGAATCGATTCTCTTTTTCTGACACTATGCAGCAATATGTCCCAGTTTGTGTCAGGAAAAACAAGTGAAATTTTTCATAGGAGGAAAGAATCTCCTTTGATGCCTTCCAAATTTTCCATATTCAGGAGTGTAAGAGATTTTTCCAGTTGTCTGTTTATTGATTTTGTTCATTGTTATTTGAGATTCCTTCTTGTTTCTGTTTACTTCATTGCAGGTCATGTTCTTGCTGGCTTCTACTTCTTTAGGAATATTTTGAGTTGCTTCATTATCCTGTACAACTTTTACCAAAATGATATTCTGGTTATCTTTTACCTTGGATTTGTTGGTTTCTCCTTCATAACCTATCCCAGTTTTTATGAGAGGAGATATTTGAGCATTTAGTATTTTATTCAACTATTCAGATCTTGTCATTTGAGGAGTGTTCATTGGCATTTTCATTTGGGTATTTTCTAATTTCTTTCTCAAGCATACTACTTCTTCTTCCAATTTCTCTTGCTTCTAAATTTTATCCTCAATTTGCTTTAGTAGAGTGTATTCCACCTTCTTAGCTTCTTCAAGTTTTACTTTCAACTAACTGACGTCTTCTAAAGTTGGTTCTTCTTTTACATATTTGAGGATAATATCTTTCTATTTTCTACACTTCAGTTTAAGTCTGTCAATTTCCTCTAGGGCACTTCTTAGTTCCCCGTCAATATCTACCTCACTTTCTTCCTCCTTTTCTAAAAGGAATCCTTCTGATTCTTCTTTGGCACACAAATTTAGAGGTTCCTTCTTCATTTGAGGATTCATCTGAGTTTTCATATGCACTGCTATCTTGCTAGGCATAAAATGATATTCGATTGAATCTCTTCCCTTTCTTCCAGTTAGTTGTTTTGGTTTTCTCTGTCTCTTAAGTCTGATTCTTTGTTTTCTTATGAGGACACTTAGATGCATAGTGCCCAAATATTCCATAGTTAAAGCATTTAAAGGGAATTTTACCTTTATACTTTCCTGAGCCTCTATCAAATATTCTAACAAATTTGGCCTCTTATTCATCAGAGTAAGAGCATGTATTTTCTTTTTCTTCTTTGCTCTTATCTGTCTTAAGGGATGCCTCCCTCACATTTGACTTCCTCTGTGGAAGTCTCATCTCATAGGCTGTTAAGTTTTCAAGTAATTGGTTCATGGTCAATATTTCCCAGTCCGTTGTTTCTTCTATGGTAGAAACCTTGGGGTTAAAACTGGATGGTAAATATCTCAATATCTTTTGAACAATTACACATTCTCTAATGATTTCTCCTAGAGCTTTCATGTTATTCACAATTTCTGCAACCCTTAAGAAGAAGCTAGCAACATCTTCTTCTTCATTCATTTTTATATTTTCAAAATGGGCTCTATAGACTTGCAGCTTGGCAACCTTCACCTTTTTATCTCCCTCATGGATAATTTCTAATGTATCCCATATTTATTTGGAAGTCTTGTTGTGCATTAATTTGATAAAGTCTGCCTCACACAAACCACTTAAGAGAGCATTCATGGCTTTTACATTAGCTATAAAATCTTGTTTGGCTTGTTTATCTGTGTCATAATCTTTGGGGCATATCCTAATTCCACAGCACCCCAAACTTCTATTCCTAGAGACATTATGTACGTCCTCATTCTTATTTTCTAGAAGTCATAGATTGTGCCAGTGAATAGAGGGGCTTTATTTTTTTAGCATCCTTCTAGACTAGTCATCTTGGGGACCAAGGATCTCCTTCCAGTTGTTAAACTGATACAGAAGGAACCTGCTCCGATACCAATTTTTGAACCCTTGGTTAAACTATAAGGGGCGGTGAATTAGTTTAATGCAGTCATGGCCTTGTAAAAATTTCTTTTATAGTTATTTACATCTTCATTTAATGATCAACTTAATATACAATGGAACAACAATCTTAATAAGTGATCAAAAGGTATTAAGCAGATTAAATACATAATATCAACATATAATCATCAGGCACATAGAAAACAGATATAAGTGGAAACCCATAAGGGATAAAACCACATCTTATTATTTTTGTGATGCAAAGGCAAGCTCCAACTCCCTCTCACCACTGATTTTTTGTAGGCTTCAACCTACAAGAGGCTACTACCTCAATTATTCAAGCTACAACTTGCAAGGAAGCTCCAACTCCCATCTATTTTCTACAGGCTACAACCTACAGGAGGCTCCTACCTCAGCCAGCAACAACTGGACATCTATCAAGCTACAACTTGATATGGCAGCACCAACTTCCTCACTGTACAATAAAATCATATGCTGATTTACCTGGATATCAGCTCAGTTTTTCTCCTTCTTTACTGTTTTCCTTCCAGCCTTCAAATTTTCTTTATATCATCTCTGGATCTTCACAACTCCTCTCTCTGCTCCTTCTTATTCTTACATTCTCTCACCTCTTTCTCCATTATTTCACTCCTTATGCATATGTTGGTAACATTATTTATAGAGATCACATCATAACTGTTTTCATTCCACAGGGAATTTGAAATGAACAGGTATGACTCTTTGCCTTCCCCCTTCTCATTTTCTTGTCCAACACATTCAGAATAATATAACAGAATGCATATATTTGTGTATTACAGTGGAGTTTTTCTTTGCCTATGGAGACTTGAATTTGCATCACATACAATAAAAATAATTAATTCATTTACATTTACAGTTACAACAAATATATTTCAGCCAACCCTTTCATCTCTTTACTCATTGCGCATTTCTCTTTTCTGCTATTGTCAGAATCATTTTTCTCTTTCTTCCGTATATTCCACCTTTGTTGTATAACTGACTTGTTTCTTCTGTTACCTGTGTCTTTAGTGCTGTGTTCACCCTTTTCATCTGCCTGTGTTGCCGCACCACTGTCTTACATGAGTTCATTTTATCCATTCATTCCATTCCTTTGTGACCTGTAGAGTATGGCCCACATACTATTTCCTTAATGCCCGCGACGGATTACAACTTCGGGCTTTAGTCATCATACATACATTTAAAATAATCAATAGTGTAAACATTATACTCTGGTACATTTAACATATATAGAACAAAAGCTTACAGGGTCCCACACCAGAGTGACCAATCACAAGGCATTGCATTTCGCTTTCTCGCAAGTTTAAAGTTTTACAATAGACATATCTCCTATTTCCTGCAATATGCAATCACATCGCATTGCATCCGACTTACCATGCAAACTATTAAACTCTACGATGTGCGGGCTCGTGATTCATCATCTACTATTAATATGTCATTGATCTGCCCCAGATCTAACAATCCTTATCTGATCACACTTCACAATTCGGCGTTCCAACGTTTTTGTGCGATTTTTCTCCTACCCTGATTGCGATATGCGATGGTAATATTGCATCGCTACTTCGCATTGCCGATGTGTGATATTGCGCTGTGCCACCACGTGTCCCTTGACATTGCCACATCATATCACAACTTTTCATCGCCACTTCATGTTATGTGAGGAACTTTGCATCACCGATGTGCGATATTGCACTGTGCTGGCTGTGTCGCTTTGCATCACCACGTCGCATCACATCACATCGCAATATCGCATCGCATTTCTCTTGCTTTCGATTTATGATCTGATTTCCACCTATACGATCATCATCATTGATCTATCCAGATCTACGATCCTCATTGCTACTGGCACTTCCAATTAATACTCAAGGGCTAGCATAATATCATCTTCGCTTATGATTCTCAACTCTATGGTTTAAACCCCAAATAAACCATATAAATATTTATGGGCCCACAACTTTATTTCAACGTACCTTTTACGTCGTCGATCTAATCACTCATATATCCGATGACTATCGCATAACAAAGATACATGACATTCAATTTTTCAATCTCACACGAAATAGTTGGTTTTGTGTTGCTATGTCAACTCCTTAATGCTATTGTGTTCATTTCAACTTTTACCACTTACCACTCTAAAGCTGCACAAAAACCCATTTGCTGGCTTTTGAAATAATCTTCACTGTTCCATCTCTGCTATTGATTCATGGTTCCATACTTCGTTGACCAAGGTTTCTCTCACTTATCCTTTCCAAACTTCTGGTTCCATTATAACTTCACACAAATACAATTCATCTACTTTGCCATTCGGCTTCCTCTAGTCCAATGTACCATGAATTATAGGTTCTTCTTTCAACAAATTCATTCAGTTTCACCAATTATCTTTCAACGAATCTTATCCATTCATTTCTTTCCTTTGTTGTTGCGATATAATCATGACCGTCTGTTCACCTCACTTGGAATTCATCTGCCTTAGTCTATTTTCCATTTGTTTACGCTGTATCGCTCTGTGACACTGGTCCCTCCATGCTACTCCTCCTAAGATTGTTCTTTATTCTAAGTGCGCTGATCTCTCTTGAGATTGTTTTGTAGCCTTTGCTCCTTTTCTTCCTTAGCTGCTTCTCTGTTGCCTCTGCTTCTTTCTGCTGCCTCTCTACATTGATTGTTTCTATGGTTTTTCTATTCCTCTGCCTCTCTTTTATGCTTTCTTACTGCATTATTGCCTGATCTACTCCATTTCTTATTGCAGGTTCTTCTCTGCTCCTTTGCCTTAGTGATAGTTCAGGTGCTACTCCTTTGTGCTTCTTTGCCATCAGTGATAATATTTCCAACATGAACATCTCTAGGCTTCCAGGGATATTTTTTACGCTTGCTATCAAATGTCCAAGATCTTGCTGTTTATATCAAAGATAGATGTTCAAGGAAAAATGGCCTCTTATAATAATGTTGAACGAAACTACTTTTAGATGAACATTGCATGCCATCACTTCATATTTTCCTGAAAACCTTTCTTCCATAATAAAATGAAAAAAAATCGACTACAAACAACAAGAGGTAGCTTAAGAAACATATGGCATGTTTCTTGTGCTCCAATGTCACGTTCAACAATTGTATCTGCAAGAAACCTTCTGTAAGCACACAAACCACGATCCTCAGAGGAAATGGAATTTGAAATTCTAGTTAACATATCAAGTTAACTTTCAGACCTTTTCTCTTCTTTTGATGCATACTTAGCAATATATTTTAGGAAAACATGCCGAGAAAGCACTCGTTGGCAACCACCATTTGCACACCACATTGTTAGAAGGTAAATGTTATGTACATTGAGCCTATCATCATTTCTTGTTGGGTCATATTTTTTTCTTCCTTGATCATCTATGAACAATCTTGATTCCCTAGAAAGATCCCATGGAGCATTGTACCGACAAGTGAGAATAGTTGCCTTTTTGCCCAAACAAGAATCTACAATACACTTTGTTTTCCTTTGGACATGGTTCAACAATTCTTCATAATCATTATGAGGATCGCAAGAGAAAATATTATCAGTATTCAACAGGCAAGGGTCATCATTGAGACTTCTTGCAACCATTATATTACGATGATGTATTTCACGTGGATTCCATGCACTTACATAATTTTCAAAGAATCTCTTTGCATGTTGTAAATCACAATCATTTGACCAATCAAGTCTTTCCATGTCAGGAGCTCCTTGCAACCATAGGAAACCATGGATATGTGTTGAACCTCTACGTTTCCACTCATATCTAAAGAAAATGAATACAGAGTTACTACAAAAAATATAAATAGAAAAATAATAATAAATTGAAAATGAATAGAAAATAAATTCACCAAAACAAACCTCTACTAGAAGTCTTTAGCTTTAAGATATTTTTGGATAACTTCCTCTCGAAATATATTGAATCTATGGTGCATAAATATGGCAACAATATGAGGGTACTAGATGACATTCTTAATTTTCATATGATGCTCATTTAAGGAATGAGAATTTCAGGGTACAGGCATGAGGCTATGCATCTCTCGCCACTTTGTGTTAGTTGCACTCAAAGTAAAAAAAAGATGGAAATCCCAAATGAGTAATCATGTAAGTCAATTCAGCCTGAAATTTAGTCGAGTATGCTCTTGTACCTCTTAGAGAAGACCCAAACCGCATAATATTCTTAGCCAATTTATTATCTGGTAAATCAGAAAGTTGCTAACTCAAGTTTTCAATTGTTGTCGGTGAGTTAGCATGTAAATTTTTCTTCACAAAAACTGAAGCAGTTTCTTGGCTATGATGCCTCATTATCATGTTCAATAGGTAATATCGGAAGCGAATATGGCTTCCAAACCTTTGATCATAGTATCTAAGAAGATGCAATGCATACTCGTGAAGTTCAACAGTACAAATGTGTGGTTGCAACCAATCAGCATCACCAGTGGGGAACAATGTCGGGAATGCCATATCTAATAACCCCTCAGTATTATATTCATTCACTAGAGATGTTCCAATACCAAGCCAAACCATTTCATTAACATGTGAAGAATCAACATTATCAAGAAATGCTCTAATTTCTTCCACTTCTCTCCATTCATTAGGTAGGCGAGCAACAAAAGAAGAAGGATGAGAGGGAAAATACTCAAGAGGAAACCCTTCATTATTAGCTACATTTATCTCATACTATGCAATGTCACAATCAACAAATTGAAGCTTGGAGGAGACATTTGTTGATCTTTCGGGCAGAGCATTCACTAAATAATAACCAATTACAACATCTCGATAATATTGATCATGTTCAATTTTGAAAAGAAATGCAGCCATAACTCAATATATTTTTACATAACATTCATAAATTTAGACTAAGTAGCATGTCTCCTCACAATTAGAAATTCAAGATCTTCAACACATTGGGGAAGACTTTGTGCAATTATATAAATATCCTGGGGAAAGCTAATTGTGTGTCTACGATACTTATATTGCCCACCTCGAGCATGTGTCACTTGCAAAATAGGATTTACACGTGCTATTAGCATTTCTGCAACTTGAGTAAGAACTCTTAAAATATGAGGTTGCTCACTAGGATCCATGTTATTATAGCTAGAAAAATGATCTGAACCTCTTTCATTCTTACATCATCTACAAACAGGTCCTTTAGAATCTCTCAAAAGATGGATTCCAAGATATGATTCTTGGCAGATGTGGCACATTTGGACAACTAACAAGCTATCTATCTTTTATGCACTGAAATCATTTTTTCATAAAAATGAATATGATTTGTATTGGTTGGACCATGTGGAGAATGATGTGGAAGAATATAATTTCTTCTAAAATTTACTTGATTTTCAGCACGATGAGATTCCCTTCTCAAATTTGAAACATGTGGAACAGATCTATGAAATGGTCTTTACAAATTTATGGTCTGCATTTCTGGAACCTGAGAGGATGATAATGTTTTTTTAGCATAATTTTTTTTAAATTGAATGTCCAAATAATTAGAATTGAAAAAATGAAAAAAAAATAAAATTCATTCAAAATTTACATTTGTTTGGTGATGTGGATGAAGTGTAAGAGATGGTTTCTCTTCACTTCCAACATCAGTAGATAGAAAATTTGGGGATTTAGTTTCGACGCCTCTATTCAAATTAGTTGTTTCCTCTTAAAAAGAAAAAATTCTGTATAAAACTAAATGTCCAAAAAACAAAGATTTAAAATTGTACAACTAAGAATAATTGAAAAAAGGAGGAAAATATCAAATGCATTCAACATCTACATTTTCTTGGCGATCTGGATGAATTCTATGAGATGGCTCCTCTTCACTTATAACATCATTAGATGGAACATCTACAAAGTTTATTTGTATGCCTCTATTGAAATGAGTTGTGTCATATTTGAAGAAAATAAATTATGTAATAAAATTCATGTCCAATGTACCAAAAATTCAAAAAATGAAAAATATGTTCAAATACATTGAACATTAACATTAGTTTTTTGATTTTATTGTCGAGGAGAATGCAGTGGTAGGTTATGACATGCTTCATATTCAATTCTCAGATTATTAGATGGAAGACTTCGGGATATAATTTCAAGACCTCTATTAAAATGAGGTGTATTCTATTCCTAGAGAATAAAATACCTTATAAGTTTAGTAAAAAAAATGTATATAGAGGAATGTAATAAAACCACCACTATTGCAGCAACTGTAAAGATATCATTGTGTTACCTCCATTCTTCCTCATGAAATGATATCACGGATGACTGATTTTGTTCGTGGGACAACATTATTTTGAGAAGGGAGATTGGAAGATACGATGTTTCGACCACCTGGATCCAAATTATCAATCAAATGGGCAATCAAACTATCATCAAAGTCATCACATACAGTTTCATCATTGCCTCCACCATGGATATTTTGCAACCTTTGGCCTTTCTCACAAGATGTAGTTGCAGAGATAGAAGGGTTAGGGTGAACATTTGCATCTACGTTATCAATATGATGTTCTTCCCTATCAGGAGATGTTTCCTGAATATTATGAAAATTTTCAGGAAAGCATCAAAAAACAACAATATGCTGACGAGGAGCATATTCTGGAAATGAACTATCAAGGGGAAATGTTCTTTCCATGATATCATCCATAGTACAATACTTATGAGGAATCATAAAATCATTTTGAAGAGTTTTTTCACTTGTTCTTCTATGATATGTAGCTCTCCTATTCTCATTTACTATGTCCTTATTTTGTTGATACCGTAAATGACGACTTTCATTGGACTTGTCATGCGATGCTGGTGACTGATTCGTTTTTCTTGTACGCTTGCTTGTACCTTTATATGACATTTCTAAAACAAATAATAACATATTTATTGTAGAACAATAAACATGTAACATACAATATATCCAATATACTTAAACACAAAAGAATGAAAAAGGAACACATTTTTTTTCCGACCACATAAAAAAATTAAAAGCATATACAGTATTTTTCCAACCGTATAAAGTTATGAAAACATAAAATGATTTTTCCAAATATAAATGATTCTAGATATAAATTTAAATAATAAAATTAACCTAAAGATATAACATTTTTTGAGAATCAATGAGAAAAAACTAATGGAAACACCATGTATAAAATAAGTCACAGTAATTATAATTATAAAAACAAAGAAAAATGGATAACATCCAAACACATTCAAATTCAATTAAGAGAACTAAAGGGGACACAAAAATAAATATTTTCAAGCAAATCACAATGGAATTGAATATCCAACATCCGATACATACACATATAGAAGACACCCCCTCAGAATGGAGCCATATAAATATCCATAGAATTTTAATTTAAAGTCTTAGCATACATATCCAAAAGTATGTAAAGTAAAAATATATATATATATATATTTTCCAGGACAAGAGAGAGAATATAAAATGAATAATAGCCTAAGACTCCATGTCCATATCTAATGGTGGAATCTCATCAATAGAATCCATATGGGGAGAAATTCCAAAAACATTTCCAAACTCAATCAAATCATTGCACTCCTGCAACCTTGGAGACCAAAATCCATGCATCCGTTGATTAGCTAAATTATCAATATCTATTGGGAAGCAGAGGCCAGTCATCATGTCATATAATAGGAAAGGAACTTCACTGCATTTTCACATAAGAACCACACCTTGGATTGTTTGAAATGGAAGATAACCAGAACATTTGATATTTATATCTATAGACATTTCTTCCAAAAACTTCCATCTGAACCCCAATCATCCTCAAAGTAGTCAATTCTTCGTTCAACACACGGGTGACCAAATTGGAAATTATCGATTTCTTCAATTGACCATACAGAAGTGTAGCCATCTTCGATAAGTCATATCAACTGACTCTTTCATATTTCTAATGACATATACCGTATGCTACTAATTGAAACAAATGAAAATCCCCATTCTTTTTTTATTGCATCGAACCAATAGATTGTATACCCATACCGAGGATAATATTCATACTCCATGTCGAGATAGAACCAAAACATTTTACTTTTATAAAACACTCCATTCTGAGTGGGTGAAGTGCCACCAAATGGAAGATCAGACCTTCGCCAAACCCTGTCAAGACCACTGTAAAAATAAAATTTAGACTGCATTCTATCATAGATATGTTTTAGAACAACCCAGTCATATTTGTTGCTGCTTACATTTTCCAATAATGAAAAGAATCCTTAGTCTCCAATTCATATTTTCCCAATGTTGTTTAAGGCCTTTGTAAATGGACTCATTAGAAAATAGTTTCGTGAATGGGAGAATTATGTTGGTAAGGATAAAACTACCATTGGTCCAATAGTGGACTCTAATTTATATCTTGAATCTATGAATCGCAAGTGAAAACGAGATATGCACCTATTCTGAATAAGGTATTCAACAGCAAAATAATTGTCTTCATGATTGAGGAAAGGAACCATAAATCAAAATTAATTTGTACAGAGATGCTTGCAACACAATAAGAAAGAAGGATTTTGGAAAACATTCTTCCATTGCTGACAAACAGTGCTAAAATTTATCACAACTGATAAAGGGAGCCTAAGGAAGACAATTTCAAGAATTTCAAATGGAATACAACTCCCAATAGCTAGATCCATGATAAAACAAGGAAATCACCTAACATAAAAGAAAACACACATGATATCAACAAAATAATTTTCAATTAATGGTGAATAGAATAAGAAATATAGATAAGGATTTTCCATCTACAACTATAGTAAAATGCACATATACATAATGTATAAAATCACATGAGCCACAAGAACATTATTACAATAGTTAAAAAGAACTCACAATTTTACTATTAATCTTAATAAGTATTTTTTTATGTCTCTATTAATGTCTATGTTTAATATTGATGTAAATGTTTGATGCTAAATATAAATATTAACCTAAAACAATTTTTTAATATTAAAAATATTTGTCTTATAAACCTTTGGTTATAAAATAGCATAATTTTACATGGACCTAATGATATGAAAATACCAATTTTTTGTAATTCTATTGTCATTGAACCTAAAAAAAAAAAAAATTAACTAAATTAATTGTATTATATTAAGAGTATCAATATTAAAAATAATATTAAATAATAAAATTAAAAAAATAATTTCATAAATATAATAAATATATATTAATTTGGTCTAATTTAATGAAATTATAAAAAAATATAAATATAAAAATATGAAATAATAAACATTTGAGATTTTATTGATATAGGTTGCAACAATAATAATAATTGTATTAATTGTATTATATTAATGTATTAATTGTATTATATTATATTGAATAACAAAATAGTCAGTCTTATTCAAGTGGTCAATATCCTCAATTGAGTGCACATATACCTTTACTATACCGTAAGGGCACAAATATTAATCGTTGGGTCTAGGCAGGATAGGAGATCAGAAAGTGCTTGTGTGCAACCTTTATTGGCAAGGTAGCGCATGTCATGGAACTACCTTACTAGTCAAGTCACATTGCTAATCAAGGCATACAGAAACACCTTATGATCTCCTAGGCTTCCTAGACCTAATGATTAAAAATATCTGCCAGATGGCCTCACATATCTTAATGTACGTGTGTGTGCCAATTGATGATGTTTGTCACTTGAATAAGATTGAGGATTTCCCTTGGGGAGAACACTGACAGGTCTACAAAACAAAAACTAAGATTCTTGTTAATTATTCATATTTCAAAACCCAAAAGAAAAAAAGGAAAATAAAAAAAGTTGACCTACAGGGGTTTTGAAATAAAAGGAAAGTACATAACAAGAGGAGTTAAAATATGTATGAACAAAGGTAGGGTTTCTAAACACAAATAAGGAAATAAAATAAGTCTTTATCACGCACATGGTCATACTCCTTGGTAGTGTAGACTATGGAGTTTCAGGTGTTTGCATTTCTAGATTTGAAGGAAATACCTCTTTTTCTCCTCTGAAAATTTGGCGCCCACCATCACATTTTTCCAGCCTATAAAACCACCATCACATCTTGGGATTTGGGGTCTTATCACTATCGACTCTCCAGCTGGAAAAGCTCCATTGGGTTTTCAAGTTTACAAATATATAATGGTATGCTCGAACTTGAAGAAGTAATAGTCATTGATCACTATGGGATCATTTTTCAAGTTAAAGAATACCATTATCATCTGCCAAAACCTGAAAATTTAATGGTGGTTTTACAGTGGGTGATAGAGTATTGATGCGAGACTCAGGTGGAAAATATCATGAAGTGGGCCTGAAACAGAATTAATTTGTTAGTAAGGTTGTATTATAGACCAGAGGAATGTGAGAGTGGGAGCTAAACTTTCTACGTTGAGAAATAGCTCACGCTTTGCTTTCTCATCAGTTGGACATGCAAAAACGGAAACTGTCTTCCACACGTGTGACCAATACTCCCACCTAGATCTAGATTTATTTTCAAATCTAGATCTATCAGGTACTTATGGAATCAAATTAGCACTTCGGATTAATTTTCATTAAAATCTAAATTAATAACTATAAAAACAATATGTACTTTAAATAACAAAATTTGCCAATATTATAAAAAAATAATAAATATAAAATGAATCTTGTTAGCTTAGAACTATTGTTAATTACTCATTGAAAGAAAAACTAAATGAAAAATACTAGAGTGTTGACATAACCTCAAAAAAACTGATTCATAGGAGATGTGGGGATTTTTCCATGCAAAGACATCAAATGATTAATACCATATTTTGTGATTTATGTATTGTAAGCCTTCCAAATTTTTTTTCCGTGGAAAGGAAAAAATTTGTCCTCAACAGTTTCAAGTGTTTGCATGTACAACTGAATTGAAAGAAAGGTTTTTGCCCCACTTCAACTTCTTCCCACATGTAGTAACAAGTTACTAACAGCTTCACTCTATTTTGATAGTTCTTCTGGATTGTTTTCTAAGTCGATAAGTGTACCATAAATAGGTCAAATTAATGTGAAGTGGGAGAAACCTTTCTGATACGCTAAAGAGCTACTACATAAAATCACTCAGGCCAATAATCATATTATTCTCATACACAACATAAATTTAATGAGTTCCGAAGTCCATGGTCACAATTTTTAGTATATCTAATATTTTTCAACTTATTTCATTTCCATTCAAATTTACAATCACGGATAAACATGATATTCTTACGATTGACATAACAATAAGATTACGTGTCTGGTAAAGACCTTTGGAACAAGGAAAAATATAACATCATAATGCTTGTTCTATGGTTTAAGTAAAATAAAAGATCATTTTCATAATATAATTTATTTATTTTTACTTAAGCTGTTGTTTCTCAGTGTGTAATATACCTCACCAAAAAAAGTTTTTTTCCTAATTTTTTTCACCATAATTTTTTTCCACTAATATATATTTCTATATATATATTTTCTTCCAAGAAACATTCACCTATAATTGTCTCATTCCCTTTATTATTTCGTTCCTCAACTATCATTATAATTTTCCCTATTGAATTCTTACTTATTGAAAAGTTTTAAATTTTTTTTATACTATTTTTAATTAATATAGTTTATATGTTAATTAGAATTATTCCAAATGTAATATCTCAACTTTGATTTATTTGATTCATTAAAATTATGTATATGATATAGGTTGAACTTATTAATATGGTCTTTGACCATATTACTTCCATATAATTCTTTTAACCTTTCGAATTATATTCATTCATAATTTATTTGGATGGTCATCAACCATAGTACATATATGGGATCAACTGGTATAATATTCCACCATAGTATTTATATACAATGTTATTTAATTATCAACTTATATGGATGTACCATATGTATCGATTTACTTTCTAGCAAATCTCGAGATGGCTATACATAACAAGGTGATTTCGACATGTCAATTCAATTTATGTTTTCGTATTATTATTCCCATGCTTATTAAATATCGACCAGTACTTTTCTATGGGAAGATTATACCCCTAGCTAAGTTTTCGTATTATTTTAATTTTTATACTGTTCTCAAGAGTGAAATTGGTACCATAGTGTCATTTTGTATTTAATTTTATGGATTGTATTTCATAAACCCTATCAGAACTACATTAAAGGATATCAATTTTCGTTCATCTACTATAGTGTAACGAGCTCCAAAAATAGAAGAAAAGAGATATCAACACCTTAGAAATAAGCCACTTCGAGGGGGCAACCTCCAATACATTACATAAAATGAACAGTTCTTGCATGATACAATTTACAAAACCTCCTTTCTATATATAGGAGTCTATGGGGCCATAATGTAATCCTAGTGGGGCTACAATGTAATCTTAGCCTACCTAACAATAATAATTTAAGGGCACAATAATAACAATATGGGGGTTACAAGGGTACAATAATAACAATAACGGGGTTACACTAACAATAATAAGGGACTATACTAGTAATATAGGGACCTAACATGCCCCTCTCCTTAAAAAAAGTGTTTTCCTCAACTCTTGAGTAGCTCTGGGTGATTTTTTATAAAATTCTGATCCTCCCATGTAGAATCTTCAGTGGGTAGGTTCTTCCACTTGATGAGATACTCTGAAATTGATTGATTTCATAGCTGTCGAGTTCTTGTTTTCGTGACCGCTTCAGGTTCCAATATGATTTTTCCTTCCTCATCAAGTTCTGGCAATATTGTTTGAACTGGAAGATTTTCACCTATAACCTTGTTTAAGCATGAAACATGGAAAACTGGATGTACTCGTGAAGAAGCAGGAAGCTCCAATTTGTATGCCATAGTACCAATATTTTGCAACACCTTGTAAGGACCATAGTACTTTGGCAATAATTTATTATCCTTCTTAGCTTTCTTGAGGGACATTTGTTTGTATGGTTGTAGCCGTAAAAATACCCAATCTCCTACATAAAAACTTCTCTTGCTGCAATGTTGATCTGCTTGTTGTTTCATTCAGCCTTGTGCCAAATTCAGGTTATCCTTTAAGAGTTGGAGAACTTCCTGCTGATGCTCAATGTGATATTGCACTGCTTTAACCTTCGAATTTTCCCTTAAATATGATGTCATGGATGGTGGATGATATCCATAAAGTTCCATAAATGGGGTCATTTTTGCTACAGTATGGAAGGAAGTGTTATACCACCATTCAGCGAGAGGTAACCACTTGACCCATTGTGTTTGTTTATCAAATACAAAACAACGAAGATATCCTTCCAAGCATTTATTTATCATCTCAGTTTGACCATCAGATTGAGGATGATAAGATGAGATATGAGCTAATTGAGTACCCAAACAAGAAAATAACTCTGTCCAAAAATTTCCTGTAAAAATGAGATCTTTGTCGCTCACAATAACCCTTGGGCTTCCATGTATGTTTTGAATTGTGTCCATAAATTTAGTAGCAACTGTACCTACTTTAAATGGATGAGATAATGCACAAAAGTGTGCATACTTGGTAAGTATATCAACTAACACCATGATTACACTCTTTCCTTCGGAATTAGGTAAACCTATGATAAAATCCATTGAAATCTCCTTCCAACATTGACTTTGAATGGATAAAGGTTGTAGAAGTCCCAGGGTCTTAATCGTCTCAACTTTATTCTGCTGGAAAACCAAACATTCCACCACAAAATTTTGAATATCAGATTTAAGGCCATCCCAAAAAAATTATTTCTTCACCCTGTGGTAAGTTTTTAAAAATCCTAAGTGTCCTCCTAAAGGAGAACTGTTCAGTTCCAAAAGAATATTTTGTTTTACTTGGGAATTCCTACAAATATATAAGCGATCTATACCATAAGGAATCATTTTTCCAACTAAATGTAACAGATGTACTAGGATCTTGCTGCAACTTTTGAATGAGTATCCATACATCTTTGTCCTTCTTCCATTCATCTCTTGCTGCAGTTATCCAATCTATTTGGATAATAGAAATGGCACAACGCAATGCTTCCACCTCTTCATTCTTTCTTGAGAGTGCATCTGCAACAACATTAAGCTTTCCTTTTTTGTATATTATTTCAAAGTCATAACCCAACATCTTTGTGACCCATTTTTGCTGCTCTTCTGAAGATAGTCTTTGTTCCAAACAGTGCTTAAGACTATCATGATCAATTTTTACCTTGAAGTGTCTTCCCATTAGGTAAATTCACCATTTCTTTAGTGCATGCAGTATTGCTAACATTTCATTCTCATAAATAGGTTTCTGTAAATACTTTCCTTTGATTTGACGAATTTCAAAAGCAATGGGTCTTCCTTCCTGCATTAAAACAACACCAATTCCATTTCCTGATGCATCACATTCCACAATAAAGGTTTTTGTGAAGTCTGGCATAGCTAAGACTGGTGCTCGACACATTGCCTCTTTAAGATGTTCAAAGGCCTTAGTTGCTTCAGCAGTACATGAAAATGCATCTTTATTCAACAATGTTGTTAGAGGTGTTGTTATTCTCACATAATTCTTAAAAAACTTGCGATAATACCCTGTTAACCTGAGAAATCCTCGCAACTACTTTATGGTTGTGGGGACTTTCCATTCCTTAATGGTTTAATTTTTTTAGGGTCTACCTTAACACCCTCTTGAGATACAATATGACCTAGATATTCCACCTGTTCTACTCCAAAGAAAAATTTGGATGTTTTTGCATATAATTGTTTCTCCTGCAATAGTTTGAGCACCCTATCAACATGTTCAACATGATCCTTCCAAGACCTACTTTAGATTAGTATATCATCAAAAAATACTAGCACAAATTTTCTAAGGAAGGGTTTCAAAATGGAATTCATCAACCCTTGAAATGTAGAAGGTTCATTGGTAAGGCCAAAAGGCATGACCAAAAATTCATAATGACCCTCATGAGTTTGAAATGTTGTTTTTAGAATATCTTCAGTCTTCATTCTAATTGGATGATATCCTGAAGGAAGATCCAACTTGGTAAAATAAATTGCTCCATGTAATTCATCCAATAATTCATCAATCACAGGAATGGGAAATTTATCCTTAATGGTGAGCTTATTGAGCTCCCTTTAATTCGGACACATTCGCCATGATACATCCTTCTTGTGTACCAATACCACAGGAGCAGACAAAGAGCTTTGAATAGGTTGAATTGTACCCTCCTCTAACATTTCTTCAATCATATGTTAAATTTCACTCTTTTGGACATACCGATATCTATAAGGACTGATGTTTGGAGGAACACTTCCTGGAATCAAATGAATAGCATGATCATGATCACGAATAGGTTGGAGTCCTTTGGGAGTTTCAAACACCTTGGAATGATTTTCGAAGAATTGTTTGAGATCTACAGAAATAGATGATTTTGATGTTGGAACTTCTAGAGAGCATAATTGTGTAGTTATGCCTCATTGTTCTTTATTTAGAATATTTTTCATGACATTAGAGCTTATTATCTTTCCCAGCTTCCCCACAATACCTCATAATTCGAATTCCTTTCCTTCTGAAAAAAAATTCAAGAAAAGCTCTTGAAAATTAAAAGCTACCATCCCCAAAGATTGTAACCATTGTACTCCTAGTACAACATCAACACCTCCCATAGGAATGGAAAGCATTGGACTAGTCAATACATATTCCCCCATGGTTAGCTTGATATTATGGCATTTTCTAGAGCAATTTATAGTTCCTCCATTTCCAACCATCACTTGACATTCTGCTGTTGGGTATAGGAAATAATTTAATTCCTTGGCTACCATACAATGAATAAAATTATGGGTGCTACTTGAATCAGTCAACACTATTACCTTTTTCTTCTTGATATGTCCTTCTATCTTGAGAGTTTGAGGAGTGGTAATTCCTCCTAGTGCATTACATGATATGGTTGGATTCATTTCTTCCGCTTCTAGGGCTGGTTCCTGGTGTATATTCTCTTCTTGTTCATTTTCTTCTTCCTCTTCACAATCTATGTAAAATAATTTCTTCTCGGCACAATTATGACCTTTAGTGTATTTGCTATCACAACTGTATCAAGGCCCTTTTACTCTTTTTTCTTCAAATTTTTGTGGTATCAACCTTGTAGGTTGTGGAAATCTAGGTATAGCAACACTTCCTTCTTTAGAGAAGTGAGTGGTAGGCTTCCTTGTCGCCATAATTTTACATTCAATTTTTCTTGCCAACCTAAATGCCTTCTCCAATGAATCAGGTTCCAAAACGCGAACTTCATGTTGAATGTTATCCTTTAAAGTGTCTATGAAGAGATCAATCCTATGTTCCTCTCGAATATCTGTTACCCTTATATTCAATTTTTGGAAGTCCTCAATGTCCTCCCCCACTAAGCCCTTTTGTTTGAGATTTATCAATTGGCTAAAGAAGGTGTTGCTCTTTGTATCCTCATAATGTGCTATTGAAATTGGATTATCTCTGTGATTGCAGCACTTCAATATTTGAATTTTGGTACCAACGTAGCCCTCTGAATTCTCTTTCGAATTCCATAGGTTTGACCTGATTTGGATTCTTCAAGACAATGTTGTGTCCAATCTCCCACAATGACCTAATTATGGATTGGTTCAGAAGAGCAAAATTGTATGACTTGCCACGTGTCATTGTTTTTTCCTTAGGCTCTAAAATTTATAGCCAAGAAACTACAGTCCGTGTAATCGTGACCACTTTTTATAGCCTTCCAATCCAATGCTCAGACAGAGAGTTATGAATATTTTCCCACGATCGCCTCTTTGAGATGAAATTCGGGAGCCTGAAAAAGCACTACCTTCCACAAATCATATCTTTGAAAATATTGCAAACCAAGCTCTGAAGTTTTTTGAAGAGTTTCCTTAGGATTTCAGCTTTGCACCCTAAAACTTTCAGATTCTGAACCTTCATATAAAAAAAATTATAGCGAAAATTCCATGATGATCTATTTAGAGCAGCCAAACCCTAGAATCCAAAGCTCTGATACCAAATATTGTGTAACCAGCTCCAAAAATAGAAGAAAAGAGATATCAATGCCTTATAAATAAGCCACTTCGAGGGGGAAACCTCCAATACATTACATAAATGAACAATTCTTTGATGACACAATTTACAAAACCTCCTTTCTATATATAGGAGTCCATGGGGCCATAATGTAATCCTAGCCTACCTAACAATAATAATTTAAGGGCACAATAATAACAATATGGGGGTTGCAAGGGTACAATAATAACAATAATGGGGTTACACTAATAACAATAAGGGACTATACTATTAATATAGGGACCTAACATCTACCCCAACTTGGAGTACGCCATTTGCAGACTGTGACATCTGGAGGGTGTAGATGTGTTAGGGTTTTTGACTTAACTTGTGTTATTTAATGTGGAATTTTTCTTGATCAACCTTCATTTTCATTCTTCTAGTCTCAACGCTAGGTTTATTTCCCATTTTTATGATGGCTCCACCATTGAATCTCTTTGCTCTTGAACTAGTTTACAGTATTTAGTCTATGGAGATAAATTGTGAAATGAATCTCCCAGGTAATTTCTCTCTATAGTTTCACAATGTATAGAATTTCTTTGTTTGTTATTATAGCTGTTATAATCCATCTCTGTATTCCTTCTTCATTTGTTTACGATATAACTTCAATATAATGAAACTGAATTCATTTATTTATTTATGTTATTCAAAACTTGTCTGTGTAATTAGTTCATAATGGGTGTATGCACATCACGAATTTTTTTAAATATTTAATCATAGATCTTGGCGATTTCTTCAATATTTAATTAGAGATCTTGGCCTTACTGATAAATTTCTCTGACCTATATTCGAATCCGTGTTTTCTCTTTAGCCATACCTCTGTAGTCGATTTATTATTTACCTCTAATTTCCTCTAACACGCCTATGGTTTCAATTGTACATTCGTTAGGATTTACTCTATGGATCTTTATGCCATACCTATCAAGCTATGATTAATACATAAACGCATTTTATTTCCATTGATATTCATATTGGTATTTGTAAATTAGTTTATTTTACTCCTTCTCATTTACTTTAATATTCGTATTGTATTGCAGGTAATTGTTTTACCATCCAACCTCCTTGCTTTCACTTCGATAATACTCCAGTTTCGACAATTGACTTTGGTCTTGGCTTGTTAATCAGGTTGGTACCTTATCTGATTTTCATTTATGTAGTTTTTTATCCCCTGTATGGGTTGATGATAGTTCTGCGTTACTTCTGTGGCATTTTAATTGGTTAAATTTTATGCCTCGGGTTCATTGATACCTGCAACCCATTTGTATAATTTGGACCAACTTAATTGGACTGTTTTAACTATGTCTTCTCTGTTTTTATAATATTTCTAGGCTTTCTGGACTATCAAACACAAATTATTTTGAAATATCTATTTGGTTATATGCTCATTTATAAAAAATACTAATAACTTGCATTTCTTATGCGTGACCTCGATCATTGTATTTCTATTTCAAATATCCATTCTCCATACACTATTCGTTATTTAATAGTTATTAATTTTCGCATTTCTATCTAATTATTTTATATGATGGATAATGGAATCTATGATACTTCTGTGCAAGCCTAACAATAGGATTCTTGTCCTATTAATTTCTGTAAATAAATTTTCAGATTATCTGTATATAAATTTTTATGTTTATTAGCCAGAAGGATGGTTATAGTGTTAATAGTGATTCTTCGAGTAGCAAGGATTTATATCAGAATTTTTCGATAAATATGAAGCTGAACTCCAGTATTTCTTTTTAGCCTTTCGTTGCTGATAATATACTTTTGTTTAGATATACCTCAATTAAGCTAAGGAAATGTAAATCAAATCATCAATATTACTTTCATTGTGTACTTTGCTAATAACATAGAACGGTTTCAGAATGTATTTTTAAATATTGTTTATGTAGAATAAAATCGTCCTTTTTATTATAACAGTATAATATTTGTTTTCAGTAGAGTGTTTTTCTACTATTCATTTCGGTTTAACTTTCCATTTAATTAATAAATATATATTATAGACTAACTTATCTATGGATATATTAATGATATCTATTTTTCTGTTATACAAATTTACTCAGTCCTAAAAGCATAGAAATTAGAAATTGAATTATTTCCTATAATTATGTCATTTCTGTACAATAGAATTGATTTTCCTTGTACATTGATTTCACAGAACTCTAGAATAAAAATTATGATTTAGTAAATATTATTCCTCATTTAGTATTAAAACTAAGAATTTATTTGCATGCTTAAACATAGTTTAGTAAATCAGATCCATTAATTCCTAATCTTAAATGCATATTTAGAAATCCTATAATTGTTTCTGTTCATAAATTTGTACATTCTAGAAGCAAATTTAAGTTAAAATATTTAATTTGATTATGGGAATAATACATGTATCTCCAGATTTAGACCATCTTCTGGTTTAGATATTCTGGTGGATAAATTCCCATAATTACTATTCCTACAACTACATAGATTTTAGAGGATTATTTTCTTCTATAAAATATTCTGTTAAATGTAAGAATTTAACATATACAGTATACCAATTTAATTTTTCAATCACAAATACAATGTAAAATATCATAATAGTATCAATATAAGAATATTATAAATTCAATATGCATACCAATTTTATTCTATGACTAGTCCACCCAACCTTAGAATTCGTCTATCTCCAAAATTCATCCCCGAGCTAAGATCTTCTCCTAGAACAGACCAACCTCAATCTATTCTGGAGTAGCTTATTTAAGCTATGCTCTCCCCAAATCCTGTTTCTAATTCTGCGTCTAGAATTTCAGGATGTTTTTATTCTTGTTTGCCTAGGCTTCCCTTATTTAGGGACTTTTAAAGTTTCTTTCTGTTTTTCCATCTTTTTACCTCTTCCCATCTACTTTCCTCATCATTGGAGAATTTAGATTTTTCCTCAAAAATCTAAATTAGAAATAATTTTATTTCAAGGTTTTTTGAAATATTTTGGGAAAGGTCTTAACCTCTTTCCATAAACTCATGGATTAGGCAAGTGATCTCAAAAATATCATTTGGTCATAGTGCATACAAAAAATTTTATTTATTTTTCAAAAATAAATAATTAACTACATCCACACAATAATTATCCATTGGGGTCCAGTCCCCTTTGGACTCAAGTTCAAATGTATAACTTGAAAAACATAAAACTAGGGGTGTTACATATTCCCCCTCTGAAAACAAACACCGTCCTTGGTGTTAACAGCTAACTACTAGAGTTTATTTCGAAAATAGAAATGGATATTTTTCCTTCATATCAACTTCTCTTTCCCATGTAGCTTCATCAAGAGTAAATTGCTTCCACTGCACTTTTACTCTGGCTATTGTTTGATTCAGCAATTTAATTTCTTCCCGCTCCAAGATTTGAAGCTATTCTAGAAGGAATTCCCTTTCTGGTTCCAACTGGATCACATTCCAATCAATAATGTGAGAAGCATCATGTACATATTTTTTCAATAAAGAGACATGAAAAACATCATGAAATTTAATATGCATGGGTAAGGCCAGTTTGTAAGCCACTGGTCCCACCCTTTCCAACATTTGAAAAGGTGCACAATATCTAGGAGCCAATTTTGCATAGCTTCCAGCATAAAGAGTGCTCTTTTTGGGTTTAATATGCAGATACACATGATCACCCACTTTGAACTCTCGGTGCACTCTCTTCTTATCAGCATATCTTTTCTGTCGATCTTGTGATGTCTTGATGTTTCTCTGTATTTGTCTGATAATCCTTTCCATTTCTTGTAGAGTATATGGCCCAAGTACTAGCTTATCTTCAGGCTGGCTCCAGCTTAATGGAGTACGACACTTTATTCCATAGAGTGCTTCAAATGGACTCATTCTAATGGAGGATTTGTCACTATTGTTATAAGAAAATTCAACTAAGTGTAAGTACTCTTCCCATTTTGATGGCCTATGTATCACATACATTCTCGTCATATCCTCCAAAATCTGATTTGTTCTCTTTGTTTTACCATCCGTCTAAGGGTGATAAGCAGTGGTAAAATTCAATTTAGTGCCCATGCCCCAAAATAGACCTTTCCAGAAGGCTGTTGTGAACTTACCATCTCTATCTGAAATAATCATCTTTGGGACCGCGTGTAGTCTTACTATTTCTCTTCGAAACACATTTGCTACTTGGGTTGTTGATCCACGTGGATATTGGTGGTCAAATTCCTATTCCACTTGGGGCCCCACCATTGTCTCTTTTAGTTTTTTAGATTTAGCACAACTTACTTTAACACTTTTTTGGGTCCTAAACTTCCGGATCCATTTTGAGGCCCTAAACCACGTTTTTTGGGAAAACGAAGAGCAACATGGGTCCATGGACTGATGTTGCTCGTTCAAAATTTGTATTCCTCGGATAGATATTTCTAACGAGGTATGGTACATGTCAAACGGAGATCGTATGGCAAAGTTACGCCCCTCGGAAGTTAAAACACTAATTTACCAAAACGGGGCCCATAGTTTTGTCTCTTCATCTCCTAGGGTTAGGGTTTTGGCTGTTTAGGATTTCCCATTGTTTCTAAATAATAAATAGGCCCTCAAGCCTCATTATAACTCAGTTCAGAGGCATGTAGCAGCCACATCTCTTCTCAGAGATAGCTACCAGTGCCCTAGCTAGTTTTTATTCCATTCTGTCTGTAAGAAAATTTCAGTTCTTTTATATTAATGAAATGAAGTGTTATTTCCGCAGCATCTCTATATTTATGGTTATGTGTTTATTCTGTTGCGTTCCTACATAAATCCGGATCAGTGGTATCAGAGTGGTCTGATTTTTTCTCGGTCCTTCTTTGCATGTCCCCAACGAGGTCAGGGTATAGGGATTTAGGGCTCGATCTAGTGGAACCTTTGTAAGATTATCCTCGCAAACCCCCACAGATGCCCATGGGGGACGAAAAGAAAGATGAGGGAGCAGGAGATCCTATCAAAATATTGCTCGAGGAGGCCCTCGGAAAAAAAAGGAACGTGATGATGTATAACTTTTCCCAGATTTTTCAACGGCTGCCCACCGACGGCGCATTTGCATCCAACAGCCACTCTGGAGGTGCGACTCCTTTTAAGATACAAGTAAATTTTGACATTCCCATATTTGACGCTCAAATAGATGCAGATGCCATAGATAGATGGTTGAATATATTAGAAGGATATTTCTTAGTTCATGACTTTTCCGACAGGGAGAAGATTGGTTTTGCACTCCTCAAAGCTGTGCCCCATGTCAAGTACTGGTGGGAAACCCACTGTGAGAAAAAGGACGAGACAAAACCCTCTCTGTTCTCGACCGTACCCACTTGGAATTCTTTCCAAGATGCCATCAAGGAACAATACTGTCCCGTGGGGAGCTATGAGGACAAGTACATACAATGGACCACGCTGCGACAACAAATGGATCAAGATATGTATGAGATGATGAATCTGTTCCGTACCCTGCGCACCAAGTTGGGTATCAAAGATTTAGAGAAACATCTGGTGCTAAAGTATCACAGTTTTCTGCACATATACATTCAAGAGGAAATGGAGTTTCTCGACATCTTCTCACTCGGTACAGCATACCAGTATGCTGCCAAGATTGAGCAGAAATTCAAACAGAAGAAGCAAGACTTTGGATCTGCGACTCAAAATCAAGGGAAAGGTGCTCCCAAACCATAGAACAAAGGACAGAGCCAAGGCATGGCGACTCAAGAAAACCTGTTGAAGCCACAAGAAAAGAACAACACCACAAAGAAAAAGAAGGACACGGGAAAGTGGTGTGAGTTCAATAAGAGCTCCACTCACAACACAAGTCAGTGTCAGGCCAAGCAGTCGGTGGTGGCCGAGATGCAGGCTTCTGATTCAAATGCAAGCTCTGACATTGAATCAAAACCTAACAAGGGGAATGAAAAAGGGAAATATATTATTGATTCAAAGCCCAATGCCACTGTTGCCACTACGAAGATCTAGAAGGAGGAACCAGAAGATCCAGAGGAGGAGGAACGTCTCTTCCACTCCTAGATGTGGGTAAAGGGCTCCCCGGTACAGTTTATTATTGACAATGGGAACCGAAAGAACCTCATTTCAGTAGATGCCATGAAGCGGTTGGGCTTGCCGACCATAGCTCACCCACATCCATACACCATCAAGTGGATTAACCAAGGACGAGATCTCCGCATCAGCCAGTAGTGCCGTCTTCCCTATAGCATCAAGCCCTTCACGGATGAGGTATTATGTGACGTTGCTACTATTGATGTTTCTGATGTATTATTAGGACAACCATACTTGTGGAAGTGTCATGTTGTGTACGAGTCTCGGCCTTGCGCTGTTATTGTTACTTTTGGAAATAAGTTGTATAGAATACCAGAGGTACCACCTCCTGCCACTATCTCTTTGGTTACTACAAAACAATGCAGTAAGCTCATTTCCAAAACCAAGAAATTCATCTTCCTGATGATCCACCCCGAGGACAAGAAGAATATTGTGGCCACGACCTCCAAACATGGGTCCTTTGCACGACAACAACAAATGGATAAGGTTGTGGAGGAGTACGGGGACATCTTCACCTCACCCACAGTGGTTCCTCTGCACTGTGAGGTCAAGCACCTAATTGATCTAACCCCAAGTGTGCCGCTACATAATGGACTGATCTATCGGTGCTCTGTTCTGGAGAACGATGAAATCAAGAGGCAGATTTAGGAGCTACTGCAAAAAGGTCACATCCGACCAAGTTCATCGCCCTGTGGGAGCCCAATCATGTTGGTATAGAAGAAGTATGGGACGTGGAGACTCTGTATTGACTATTGGGCGCTGAACAAGATCACTGTCCAGAATAGGTACCCGATCCCATGGATTGATGACCTTCTGGACCCACTCAAAGGTGAAAAATATTTCAACAAGATTGACTTGAAGTCGGGGTATCACCAGGTACCGATTGAACCCTTAGATGTGTGGAAAACTGCCTTCAAAGCCAAGGAAGGCATTTTCAAATGGCTAGTCATGCCTTTCGGGTTAACGAATGCTCCTACAACCTTCATGAAGATGATGGATGAAATCTTGCGGCCATTCACCAACTCATTTGTAGTGGTGTACTTGGATGACATTCTGATCTTCAGCCGGACTTGGGAAGAGCACCTTCACCACATCTGACAAGTCCTCCAAACACTGAGGCAATACAAGTTGTGCGCCAATTTGGAGAAGTGCAGTTTTAGCATGACCCACGTTCAATATATGGGATACATTATTGATGAAAGGGGGGTGCATGTGGATCCATCCAAGATCCAAGTCATTCAGGATTGGCCAGCCCCAACCACTATAACAGAGCTTCGCAGCTTTCTGGGTCTTGCTAATTTCTACTGGAGGTTCGTGTTGGGATTCTCTCATATCACTTGGCCCTTGAGTCAATTCACCAAGGGAGGAGTGAGAGAAAAATTATTTTGGTCGGAAGCTCAACAGAAGGCGTTCACAGAATTGAAAAATCGCCTTTATTCTGCCACAGTGCTCACTTTACCAGACTTGGAACAGTCATTTGAGATCAAGACAGATGCCTCTGACTATGTTATTGGGGTATTTCTTACTCAACAGCAACATCTAGTGGCATATCATAGTGAGACATTGTTTGACATAGTTCGCAAGTATCCCACTTATGACAAAGAAATGTATTCCATTGTGCAAGCTTGTCGACAATGGAAGCATTACATTTTGGGGAAGGAAACAATAATCCACACAGACCACTAGCCCTTGCAGTTCATACAGACACAAGCGAAGTTGCAGAATGATCGCCATCAGAAGTGGTCCACATATGTACAACAGTTTCATTTGAACATCAAGTACAAAAAGGGTAGCACCAAAAATTTTGCGGACTGCCTCAGCCGACCACCGATCGTAGCGCTCACCACTGTGCTCAATTCTTGTGGACATGAGACTTCTGACTGGCCACTTCTCTATGGGAGTGACCCAGAATTAGGCCATACTTACAAGGCACTCTTGGGGGGTACACAAGTTCCAATTTTTCACCTCCAAGATGCACTTTTATGTCACCTGGGACACCTTTGTGTTCCTTCAAGTGAGCGTACCAAGATGATATGGGAAGCACACTATAGTCGAGTCACTCGTCATTTCGGGGTCGAGAAAATAGTAGCAATCCTGCAGAAGTATTTCTATTCGCTGAATCTTCGAAACGATGTCGAGAAGCACATTAGATCCTGCACTGCTTGTGTCATTGCCAAACCAACCATCAAGAAGTAGGGCCTATATACTCTGCTACGTACCCCTATTCAACCTTGGGAATCCATCTCCATGGATTACATGTTGGGCGTGCCTTCTACTAAGCAAAGAAATGACTATATTTTCATGGTCGTCAATGGATTCTTGAAGATGGCCATTATAGCGGCCTTCAAGAAGAATATCACAGCAGATGCCACTGCTAAACTCTTCTTTGAACGAGTGCGGGTGCACTTTCGGATCCCACAGTCTATCATATGAGATTGGGATATCAGGTTCCTTAGCACATTATGGTCCAGCCTTTGGTCAATGTTGGATATCAAGCTCACCAAGTTCACAACTTTCCATCCCCAAACAGATGGCCACACAGAGGTCGTCAACAAAATGATTGTACACATTCTGCGCATGTACAATTCAAAGCATCTGCGCACATGGGACGAGAGCCTCCCTTATGTACAACATAGTTATAATCGGGCTCTCCACAGTTCAATCAGCCATAGCCCCTTTCAGGTTGGCTTGGGATTCTAGCCACTAAGTCCCATTGATGTAGCCATGCCATTTGCAGCTACTCAGGCCGATTCAGCTCATGTCTAGTCTGAGGTTGACAAAGCAAGTAGCTTCATTGACCGGATTCTACACATCCACCAATTGGTTCATGATATATTGGACAGAGCCAATGCCAAGTACAAGAAACACCATGATGAACACCGGGTGCCACACAACTTCCAGGTGGGTGACAAAGTATGGCTACATTTGTATAAGGAGTGCCTCACTGGACCCCACTACAAGCTTCGCCCACTCCGATACAGGTCGTACACCATCACCAAGGCTATAGGGAACAATGCCTTCGAGCTCACTATTACACCATTCTTTGGTCTGCACCCAGTCTTCAATGTGGATCGCCTTCATCCTAACTTCCCACCTCTACTGGACACCTCGAACATTGCAGAACAACTCACACCAATAGAGTTAAACCCAGACTGCATGGAACAGGCCACCATAGATTGTATCATGGACATGAAAATCAAGAACACTCGCTAACAGAAGATCCAACTGTATCAGGTTGTCAAAGCTGGCCAACTCCTACACCAAGGAAAGTGGTTCACCAGGGACCAAGTTCAGCAGAAATTTCCTCATCTCATGGGGGAACTTCATGCAATGGGGACCATTGATTCCTAAAGGGGGAGGAATGATCCAGGTGGATATTGGTGGTTACCTGCCTATTCCACTTGGGGCCCCACCATGGTCTCTTTCAGGTTTTCAGATTCGACACAACTTACCTTAGCAGTTTTTCGGGTCCTAAACTTATTGAGCCATTTTGAGGCCCTAAACAACGTTTTTTTGGAAAACGGAGAGCAACATGGGTCCATGGACCGATGTTTCTCGTTCAAAATTTGTATTCCTTGGATAGATATTTCTAACGAGGTATGGTATGCATCAAACGAAGATCGTATGCCAATGTTACACCCCTAGGAAGTTAAAACACCAATTTACCCAAACAGGGCCCATATTTTTGGCGCTTCATCTCCTAGGGTTATGGTTTTGGCTGTTTACGATTTCCCATTGTTTCTAAATAATAAATAAGCCCTCGAGCCTCATTGTGACTCAGTTTAGAGGCATGTAGCCGCCATATCTCTTCTCAGAGATAGCTACCAGCGCCCTAGCTAGTTTTATTTCCATTCTGTCTATAAGCAAATTTCAGTTCATTTATATTAATGAAATGAAGTGTTATTTCCACTGCATCTATCTATTTATGGTTATTTGTTTATTCTGTTGCGTTCTTGCATAAATCTGGATCAGCTGTCCAAAAAGTAGATTTTATAGGTATGAAATGTGCAACCTTTGTTAAGGTATCTACCACTACCATCACTGAGTCATGCTGGTACTTTTTTCTAGGTAACCCGGTTATAAAATCTATATAAACAGTGTCACATTTCCATTCTACAATTGTAAAGGGATTTAAAAGACCAGCTGGATGCTGATGTTCAAATTTGACTAGTTGACATTCCATGCATCTAGCTAAATAGTTTTCTACATCCTTTTTCATTCTTGGCAAAAAAAATTTCTTTTTCAAGGCTGTAAGCATTTTATGATATCCAGGATGACCTGAATATGGTTGTTTATAATATTCATCTAGGATTTGTTTTCTCAAAGAATCCACATTGGTGATGTACAATTTGTTTCCATAACAGATCAGCCCTTTCTGGTTTTGGGTGTATTCAGCCATTTACTTTTACAATATTTTCACTTGTAGATTCTCATAGTTTGGATCTTGATCTACTACCTTTTTAACTAATTATTCTAAGTCAAGACTAGCACTACTCCCAATGTTTTTTTCTGTTTTGGCAAGCATTTCTGCTTAGATCATCAGAATTTTTTTCTTTCTTTCCCTTTGATATATTTTATGTCCATATGAAATTCACTCAGAAAAGACAATCATCTGACTTTTCAAGCATTCAAATCTATTTGAGAAAAGAAATACTTGAGACTGATATGATCTGTCATCAATGTAGATTTTTTTCCAAGAAGATAGCATCGCCACATCTTCAAGGCATGAATTACATCAACCAGTTCCAGATCATATACATTGTAATTCTGTTGATGTTTCTTAATTTTTCTAGATTTTTATGCGATAACAGAATTCTATTGCAACATAACGCCTCCAAATCCCTCTCTACATGCATCCATACACACGAAAAAATCTTGGTCAGGATCTGCAATCTTCAATATAGGGGTTGTAGTAAGTTTTAATTTTAGTTGTTGAAAGTTGTTTTGGAATTTTTTAGTCCACTCAAATTTGGTGCCTTTTCTCTGTAGTGAAGTTATGGGATATGCCATTGAAGAAAATCCTTCTACAAACCATTGATAATATCCCGCAATCCCCATAAATGATCTCACTGTTGAAACATCAGTAGGTACCGGCCACTCTCAAATAGCCTTTATTTTCTCAGGGTCAACAGCCAGTCCTTGTTCAGAAATGATATGGCCCAGATACTGAATTTTATCCTTATAAAATTCACATTTGCTAAACTTGGCATATAAGTGATTCTCCTTGAGAGTCTGTAGCACAATTCTAAGGTGTTCCTTATGTTCTGCCTCACTTTTCGAATAGACTAGAATATCGTCTATGAACACGAGTACGAATTTATCTAAGTACTTGTTCAAAACACTATTCATCAAGCACATAAAAGTGGCAAGGGCATTTGTCAAACCAAAAGGTAGGACTACAAATTTGTAGTGACAATACCTGGTTCGAAAATCTGTTTTACTGATATCTTCCTCCTTAATTCTGAGTTGGTGATAACCAGTCCTCAAGTCAATCTTAGAGAATACTGAAGCTCCTCTCACCTGATCAAAAAGGTCATCTATTTTGGGCAAAGGATACTTTTTTATTATTATCAACTTATTCAGTTGATGGTAGTTAATGCACATTCTGAAGGTTCCATCCTTCTTTTTCACGAGCAGCACTGGTGCTCCCCAAGGAGATACACTCGGTCCAATGTAACCTTTATCCAACAATTCTTGTAAATGCATTTTTAACTCCATGAGTTAAGGGGGGCTCATTCGGTACGGGGCTCTAGAAACTGGTGTTGCTCGAGGAACCAAATCGATTGAAAAATCAATCTCTCTTTTGAGGGGGATATGAGGAATCTCATCTGGAAAAACTTCCTTAAATTCTCTTACCACTGGTAAAGTGTCTGGCAGGTTTTCTTCAGGTTACTGTCCTAATTCTTCAACATGTACAGCATATACTTGATATCCTTTTCTAGCTGTTCTTTTTAGATGAAGGGCAGAGATTTGCCTTACAGAAATAGGTTTTGGTTTCCCTTTTAGTATGAATGGTTTTCCTTCATCATCTATGCAGTGTAGAGTTTTGTCCCAAAAATTTATCATGGTCTTTTTCTTTTCTAGCCAATCCATTCCTATCAATAAATCATAAAAACCTGATGGAAGAATGTTTAAATCAACTGATGTTTGATATTCATTCAATCTAATAGCTGGTTTAGGCAGCTTATGAGTTACTTTGCTTTTAGTTCCAATAGATAATTGTACCAACCAAGGCTGTTGAAACTTTTCTATTATGAGTTTACATTTTTCTACAACTTGTGGACTAATATAACTCAAAGAAGCACACAGATCGATTAAGATATTAAGAGATTGATCAGAAATTTTACCTTCCATCTCGACCATAGTAGATTGATGTTTTTCTTGTCGATTCTCCAAGGTCGCGCTAATAGTGGAGATATTCCTGGCTATGTCATTCACTGTGGTTGCTTCTCTATCTGTCAGCACCATTTGAATATTCCTGTAGGGACAGTCCCTCAACAGATGAGGTTCTCTGCAACCCCAACATTTCAAAGGCTCCTGCATTTTAACTGTTCCTTCTTTATTATTATCCCCATCTATTTGCTTTGAACCAACTTGGGATTGAGGAGTTTTTCTTTCCCTTGGTTTATTAAATTTCTGTCGCCGATGATCCCAACCAAAGTTCTTCAAATAAGCTAGTTTTCATTTCTTTCCTTTGAATTCACCCTTATTTGTCCAGCTTTTCCTTTGTTCGCTCTTTCTTTTAAACTATTGGTAGCATAATATAGCTTTCCTCACCACTTCATCCATATTTTTTGGATTATCAAACTCTATTTTCTCCTTGTACATAGTAGGAAAATAGTTGAAAAACCTTTGCACCTTTGTTTTCTCTTCTCGAATATAAGTAACATATCTTAACAAATTTGTAAACTTGGTGAAAAACTCATCTATGGTGAGTTGTCCCAATCTGAGTTCGTGAAACTCCTTTTCTTTATCATTATAATAGTGTTCGTTCAAATAACAGTTTTTAAACTTGACTTGAAAATCTTCCCAAGTCACTGTTTTTTCATCAATGGAATGAACCATTTTTGTCTCCTCCCACCACAAGGTAGCCTTACCATGCAACTGGTAGATAGCTAACCTGGCCCTAAGATTTCTTTCATATTCGTAGAGCTGAAAATACTTAATAATATTCAACATCCATGCCTCAACATCTTCCTCCTTCTCTCCATCATAGGAGGGAGGTTTAATTTTTCGGAATTCCCCCTTGTAATTCCTTCTTCTTCTTAGACTGATGTCTAGTAGTGTCATCTTCCTCTGAATCATCTGAGAACCTACCTTTCCTCCTCCTTCTGGAACCTTCACCTTCTTGGATGTTTCGCAAAGTTAGTTCTCTTATCATTTTTTCCTCCTTCTCACTGGCTAAATATAGCCTATCATTCTGGCTTCTTAGCTCGGCCATATCCCGTTGCAACCTATGCAACATAGCCATTAAAGGAGCATTGGGATCTGGTGTATTATCTCTACCACGTAGATCGACATAGATTTCATCTTCTTCAACCATTGACTTTTTAGTTTTAATACCTTTTTACACTAAAATAAAATAAAATCAGTAACATTGAAAAAGAAACAATAATAATAATAAATTTTTTATAACAGTGAGCACAGAAAAACAACCCAGTTTTCCAACCTTGGGCTCTGATATCATTTGTAATATACCTCACCAAAAAAAAAAAAAATTCCTAATTTTTTTCACCATAATTTTTTTCCACTAATATATATTTCTATATATATATTTTCTTCCACGAAACATTGAGCTATAATTGTCTTATTCCCTTTATTATTTCATTCCTCAACTATCATTATAATTTTCCCTATTGAATTCTTACTTCTTGAAAAGTTTTAGATTATTTTTATACTATTTTTAATTAATATAGTTTATACATTAATTATAATTATTCCAACTCTAATATCTCAACCTTGATTTATTTGATTCATTGAAATTATGCATATGATATCGGTTGAACTTATTAATATGGTCTTTGACCATATTACTTCCATATAATTCTTTTAGCCTTTCGAATTATATTCATTCATAATTTATTTAGATGGTCATCAACCATAGTACCTATGTGCGATCAACTGGTACAATATTCCACCATAGTATTTACATGAAATGTCATTTAATTATCGACTTATATGGATGTATCATATGTATCGATTTACTTTCTAGCAAATCCCGAGATGACTATACATAACAACATGATTTCGACGTGTCAATTAAATTTATGTTTCTATATTATTGTTCCCATGCTCATTAAATATCGACCAATACTTTTCTACGAGTGGAATATACCTCCAGCTAAGTTTTCATATTATTTTAATTTTTATACTATTCTCAAGAGTGAAATGGGTGCCATGGTGTCGTTTCGTATTTAATTTTATGGATTGTATTTCGTAAACCATATTAGAACCCCATTAAAGGATATTTATTTTCATTCATCTACCCGAACTTGGACTACGCCATTTATAGATTGTGACATCTGGAGGGTGTAGATGCATTAGGGTTTTTGACGTAACTTGTGTTATTTAATGTGGGATTTTTCATGATCAACCTTCATTTTTGTTCTTCTAGTCTTGGTGCTGGGTTTATCTCCCATTTGTATGATGGCTCCACCATCGAATCTCTTTGCTCTCGAACTGGTTTACTGTATTCAGTCTATGGAGATAAATTGTGAAACGAATCTCCCAGGTAATTTCTCTCTACAGTTTCACGATGTATAGAATTTATTTGTTTGTTATTATAGGTGTTATAATCCATCTCTGTATTCCTTATTCATTTTTTTATGGTATACCTTTAATAGAATGAAAATGAATTTTTTTTTATTTTTTTTTGAAACTTGTCTTTGTAATTAGTTCACGATGGGCGTATGCACATCACGGATTTTTTTAAATATTTAATCAGAGATATTGGTGATTTCTTCAATATTTAATTAGAGATCTTAGCCTTACTGGTAAATTTCTTGGACCTATATTCGGATCTTTGTTTTCTCTTTAGCCATACCTATGTAGTCGATTTAGAATTTACCTCTAATCTCCTCTAACACGCCTATGGTTTCAATTGTACATTGGTTACGATTTACTCTATGGATATTTATGCCATACTTATCAATCTATGATTAATACATAAACACATTTATTTTCCATTGATATTCATATTGGTATTTGTAAATTAGTTTATTTTACTCCTTCTCATTTACTTTCGTATTCGTATCGTATTGCACATAATTGTTTTACAATCCAACCTCCTTGCTTTCACTTCGATAATACTCCAGTTTCATCAATTGACTTTTGTCTTGGCTTGTTAATGAGGTTGGTACCTTATCTCTACAGATATTTTCATTTTTGTAGTTTGTTATCCCTTGTATGGGTTGGTGAAAATTCTATGTTACTTCTGTGGCATTTCAATTGGTTAAATTTTATGGGTCGGGTTGATTGATACCCGCAGCCCATTTGTATAATTTGTACCAACTTAATTGGACTGTTTAAATTATGGCTTCTCTGTTTTTATAATATTTCCAGGCTTTCTAGACCATCAAACACAAATTATTTTCACATATCTTTTTCGTAATATGCTAGTTTATAAACAATACTAATAACTTGCATTGCTTATGCGTGACCTTGATCACTGTATTTGTATTTCAGAGACCCATTCTCCATATGCTATTCATAATTTAATAGTTATAAATTTTCACATTTCTATCTAATTATTTTATATGATGGATAATGGAATATATGATACTTCTATGCAAGCCTAACAATAGGATTCTTGTCCTATTAAATTTTGTAAATAAATTTTTGGATTATCTGTATATACATTTTTATGTTTATTAGCCAAAAAGATGGTTATAGTGTTAATAGTGATTCTTCGAGTAATAGGGATTTATATTAGAATTTTTCAATAAATATGAAGCTTAACTCCAATATTTCCTTCTAGCCTTTCATTGCTGATAATATACTTCTAGTTGGATATACCTCAATTAAACTAAGGAAATGTAAATCAAATCTTCAATATTACTTTCATTGTGTACTTTTCTAATAATATAGAATGATTTCATAATGTTATTTTAAATATTGTTTATGTAGAATGAAATCATCCTTTTTATTCTAACAATATAATCTGTGTTTTCAGTAGAGTATTTTTCTACTATTCATTTCGGTTTAACTTGCCATTTAATTAATAAATATATATTATAGACTAACTTATCTATAGATATATTATTGATATCTATTTTTCTATTATACAAATTTACTCATTCCTAAAAGCATAGAAATTAGAAATTGAATTCTTTCCTATAATTATGTCATTTCTGTACAGTAGAATTCATTTTCCTTGTACACTGATTTCACAGAACTCAAGAATAAAAATTATGATTTAGTAAATATTATTCCTCATGTAGTATTAAACCTAAGAATTTCTTTGCATGCTTAAACATATGTTAGTAAATCAGAACCATTAATTTCTTATCTTAAATGTAGATTTAGAAATCCTATATACGTTTCTCTTCATAAATTTGTACATTCTAGAAGAAGATTTAAGTTAAAATATTTAATTTGATTATGGGAATAATACATGGATCTCCATATTTATACCATCTTCTGGTTTAGAGATTCTGGTGGATAAATTCCCATAATTACTATTCCTACAACTACACATATTTTAGAGGATTAGTTTCTTCTAAACTATTCTGTTAAAAGTAGGAATTTAACATATACAATATACCAATTTAATTTTTCAATCAGAGATACAATGTAAAATATCATAATAGTATCAATAGCAGAATATTATAAATTCAATGTGCATACCAATTTTATTCTATGACCAGTCCACCCAACCTTAGAATTCTTCTATCTCCAAAATTCACCTCCGAGCTGAGATCCTCTCTTAGAACAGACCAACCTCAATCTGTTCTAGGGTAGCTTATTTAAGCTATGCTCGCCCCAACTCTTGTTTCTAGTTCTGCGTCCAGAATTTCAAGATGTTTTATTCCTGTTTACTTAGGCTTCCCTTATTTAGGGACTTTTAAAGTTGTTTTCTTCTTTCCCAACTTTTTACCTCTTCCCAACTACTTTCCTCATTATTGGGGAATTTAGATTTGTCCTCAAAAATCTAAATTAGAAATAATTTTCTTTCAAGGGTTTTTGAAATATTTTGGGGAAAGTGTTAACCTCTTTCCATAACCCCATGGATTAGGAAAGTGATCTCAAAAATATCATTCGGTCATAGTCCATACAAAACACTTTATTTATTTTTCATAAATAAATAATTAACTACATCCAGACAATAATTATCCATTAGGGTCCACTCTCCTTTGGACATAAGTTCAAATGTATAACTTGAAAAACATAAAACTAAGGGTGTTACATAGTGCCAAAACATTACCATTGTTTCTTAGCGTGTGAATAATTTAAGGTTTACCATTATTTATTATTGCCTAAACTTTAATGTCTATTTTTTAATATTAGTGACACATAAATTTACCAACAAGAGGGATGAAGTAAAATATTTAAGATCATGATTGGAATTAGTATTCTTGAAGAACCATATGTATAGCATAAGCATCAATATCGTATGCTTTTTATTTGTAGATAATGCAGTTATTCATGAAGAACCATATGGATAGTATAAGCGTCAATATAATATGCTCTTTATCTGTGGATAATGTAATTATTCATGAAGAAACATATTGATAGCATAAGCCTCAATAACATATGCTCTTTATCCGTTGACAATGCAATCTCATTTTATAAAAATTAATCATTCTCATAAGCGCTTATTTCTTGATACCACACAACAGAGATTTCATCCAAGTATATTACGATGATTTTAAACACTTACCTCTTGGAGGGAGGAAGGCAGCGTGTTTTTCATTTTTTCCGTCTGTATCCGATATTTTTCCAGAATTATGGTGACGCTCCTCACAAAATAAAATTACATCCAAGAAATTTGTATGTGTAAAAAAAAAAAACATCGAAACATAATTTCTCTCTTTAATCATATCTATAAAATAAATATTCCAATTTATACTTTGAAAATCCATTTCCTCGGAACAAAAAATTAGTGATCGTAGCTTAGACAGCCGGAGAGACTTCCGCCTTAACAAGAAGGAAATCCTTACGGATGCATAGGAGGATAAAATAGGAAGAGAATAACCCTTGAATCTAGAGAGCGGAGAAGGCAGAGAAGGATGGAATGTAGAGAATAAAGGATATAATATCCACAAAATAGCGAAGAGGCTGCTGGTGTGGCTGTGGCTAGGGGTTGTGCAGGGATGGTTGGTTCGGATTCTAGACCAGATGAAAACAAACCAATGACGCTACGAAGTGGAGGAGAGAATGAAACCAAAACATAATTGGTGTTTGTCCAGATAATTGAATGAAAATCAATGGAACCATCACGAGAGCATTAGAGAATTTGAACCATCACTAGAGAGTTAGAGAATTTGAACCATCACGCGATGGAGGAAAAAGTTGAGTCATTAGAAGTTTCATTTATTCTCCTAATTAATGCAATTCAGTCCAACCATGACACATTCAAGAAAAAAAAGGTTAAGGGTTAACATTTCAGTTTCATTTGTCCTGTGACTTATGATCCCACACAATTGTTTGAACCCATATCATTCCACTTGTTAATCTTGATAGGTGGAAATTAATAAATGGTATAGTAAATTTTTAATCAAGATTTGCAAATTTTTAATTTAAGTATGGTTTAATCATATGATTTAGATATGCAATTAAGTTAGTGGTGTAGATTTGATCCATTGATTTATTGGCGACGACGAGAATATAATCGCATCTTTAAATTCACACCATCTGATCAAAATGATTAATTAAAAAATGATTAAAGAAACCAATTCCAATGGGGGGTTATGCCTATCGGTGTAACAACCTTGCTTTTGTTTTTTTAAAAGAAAAAAAAGGGGTCCCTATATAATTTTTTATATTTTTCGCTAAAAATATAAAAAATTTGCTAAAACAAGAAAAAAAAGACAAAAATCGGGCCAGCTTCTCTTCTCTTCCAATCATATTAGATTCCCGATTACCCGACTATCCGACCTCCTCACTGTGATTCCCTGTCTAACATTCAGTCTCACCCAACTTCCTTGTAGTCATGATCGGAGGTAAGAGATACTCATTAATCGAATAAACAATGAACCAACCACTCGAATTCCTGACTATCCGACCATGTAATAAAATATTTGTTTTCTTTGATTTGTGTAATTTTTTATATTTTCATGACTTGAATTTTTTTTTTCACGCTTAAGAGATTTTTATTTGATTCTGACATTAAAACTCTCCTGGTATGTCTAGTATTAAGGAAAAAAATATTTGGATCTCTTGACTATCATTTAATGATCAATTCATATGAATTAATTAACACATTCCCTGAGATTTTATCAAAATTCATAACTTCCCAAGTTATTTTTGGATTTCACATTGTTTTAAACTCTTAGGCATGTTTCAAAGAAATTGGAAAAATAGGAAGGAAAATACAGAGTCTCAAAAACTCTATTTTGGTAAAATTATATTATTAAAGGAATGTTGATCCCTATTTAAGAAAATTTCACCAAAGATAACTCAAATTTTTTAGTTTTTGTTGAGAAACCATAAAATGGGAAATAAGGGAAAATCGCATGCAATGAGATAAGCAATGTAGTGTATAAAAGGAAAGTTGAAAGAAGTGGAGAGTATAGAACCTAAGGAATATAACCTCAACCCACATCTAATTTCCAATTCCACCTTCAAAAATAAAAAATTTGGTACGATGTGGTGGGAATAGGTCTATGATCTCCTTGAAAATAGAGAGTGGATGAAATCTATAAGAGGTTTTTAGACAAAAACTAATATTTTTGAAGGCATTAGGAGAACATATTTGTACCATTTAGCTGCTAAGGCTAAAATATTCCCTTATGATAATGTTATTTCTTAGATTTTAACACATGTGGATATATCTACATGCACTGTGTCAGACCATAACAATAATTTTATAGTGTCTTGGAAGCCAAAATTACTCTTTGCCATATATAAGCTCATTCTCCCTGAAATCCTCCTCTCCACTAAATTCCTCATTCATTTCCAAAATATTGTTTTGAAATCATGTCGGTATAATTATTAATAAGTGATGGAGGATTGGTTACTGGAAGAGGAAGAAGGGTTTAAGATGAAATATTCTAAAGGATATCCCATCATTATTTTTGAAAAACCATTTTTATTCATCATTAAGTTGTTATCTCAATTATATGTAGAAAATGATCTAGAACATTGAAAAGTGCAATGGATTCCCATAATCTCTAGTATCCATCATGACACAATGCATATTAATTGGGCCAATATTCTATCTCCCAAAATTACTGAAGCTTTGAAATTATCATTTTTATCTCCTCTTACCAGGTACAAAAAATATTCTCTTATATCAACTTTCCTTACGGATATTGTTATAGCTTGAGTCCAATTTAAAGTGATGAAATGGAATTATCTAACTAATCAAAAACTTCCCATTCAGAATTGTGCCCCAATCCTATCGGAATGTAACTCCATATTCCACCTATATAACCTTTTCCATTATGTTATCATTTATCTCCATGAAATTATTTTTGGTAAAGCCCCTCCAAGGGTTAGCGAAAGTCTCAAAGAAGGCCTAGAATCAATAGGCCACTCGTTTATATAAAAAATATTTTCTTACATAAGATTCTATGGCACTGAGTTTGTTCCAAACATTGTACCCAAATATATTTCTAAAATAATTTCTTTTATTGAAGTAGCAAATTAGGTTTCTTTATATGGCTAGGCTGAGAAAATGATGAAACTGCAAAAAAATATTTGGTCGGTGTTTCGAACTACTTTTGGAGAAATTAATATTGAATACTAGGGAAATTAATTCAAAGAATAAGAAGAACTTGGGTATTTTTGGCTTCATGATTTACCTCATTATTAGTATGACCCCAATATAATTATCGATAATAATTATAGCATCATGAGCTATGTTAAAGTCTTCACATATTAGGATCCTCCTTTCAATGAGATTTTCATATCCATTGATGATTTATAGCAGGCTTTTAATAGAGGAAAGTTTTTAGATGTTGAAGGAAGGGTTAAATTACAAGAATTAAGAGAACGTATTTTTAAATGATACTTAAAGGAAAAGAGTCTCCATGTCAATATCTCCATTGAAGAATTTAAATTTTTTCAGTTTTTTCAATTTTATCTCAAACATATTGCTTTAAATCCTACATCTATTTCCCAAGTAGAGCAAGGAATTCAAATTGATAAAGTAACAAGTGTTTCAATTACGGTTGAAGAAGCAGTTACACGGGACGAAATAATTGTAAAGGAAGATCACTGTGTCACAAAATATGCTACAAATATAGAACATCCTAAGAAAGAACCATAAATAGTAAATTCTGCAAACAAGAAAATATTGCATTATAACGAGATCATTCTTATAAAATATCCTGAAGACAGAGAGAAAAGTAAGTCAGAACATAACAGGTGACATATGGAGGTCAATGTAGAAAAGGATAAGAAAAAAATTGATGCTACATTTTCTGAAAAAGATAGAGATACATTGGAACAAAAAACAAAGATTGATAAATATCGAGTCCTTGAAAACTCTCCTAATACTTCAATGGCACCTATTTCAACTAATATTCCTTTGGATTGTTTTCTATTTAAACCAAATAACGTCTTCCAGAACCAAAATAATTCTTGGCATGTTTGACTCGCAACAATATAGTCACGCTCGGATGTACTGAGAGCAACAAATATTTTCTTTTTACTTGTCCATGAAACCATAGAAGACCCCAAACTGAAAGATGAACCAGCCTAGATCCATCTTAACTCCGGATCTATCAAGCACCGATAGGGATCAAATCTCTTGAGGTGAAAACCTCTTTTTTGAGTGAAAAACTTGAGGAAAGGTTTTCACCTCGAGAGATTTGATCCCTCTCGACGCTTGATAGATCCAGAGTTAAGATGGATCTAGGCTGGTTTCAGTTGTGTGCGACCAAGGAAAATCTATCGATAATATGAGGAACATATCCTTAATTTTATCAATAATATGTAAATACATCTAATATTAACATAACCATTTTAAATATGTTAAATATGTCTAAGATTCATTGAGTCATTTTAATTTTAAATTTGATTAGTTACCTCTGTTTGTTGAGATGATAAATATTGTAAGATAAATTTAATGATGAATAACATTTTGAACGCAAAGTGACAATGTAATAATATTGAATGATAGAAAGTGTGAATAATAAGAATGTAGTCAATTACGAAGTCTTCATTGTGATCGATTTCAAACTATTTTCTTCTACTATTCTTATTTTCACACATGTTAGTTTTGTCATATTTTTATATTGATTATTTGAAAAGGACAATTGGAATTGTAAACCATTTAAATATTTAGCTCGATCTATTGTAGAAAACATCATACCTTGTCTCTCTTGCTCTCCAATATTAATAGCTTGAAATACTATAACGCAAAAATCAATGTACATTGTCAATAATTTTTTGTTCTTACACTGAAATCATTGCACACACAATATTAATCCAATGACTTTAAAATTAATGTACCATGATACATCAAATTAGAAATCAACATATACACTGAAATCAATGCAACTAATGCAAGAAATCAAATAATAATAGAAAACAACATCTACACTAAAATCAATGCATATAATGCAAGTAATGAAATATGATTAGAAATAAACATCTACACTCAAATAAATGAGTCTAGTGCAAATAGGAAAATAGGATTTAAAGCCAACATCTACATTGAAATCAATGCATGTAGTGCATGCAATCAAATAGTATTAGAAATCACCATCTAGACTGAAATAAATGCATTTAGTGCAAGGAATCAAATAGGATTATAAATCATCTACATTTAAATCAATGCATTCAGTGCAAGCAATGAAATATAATTATAAATCAACATCTACATTGAAATTAATGCATCTAGTGCAAGCAATCAAATAAGATCAGCAATCACCATCTACACTGAAATCAAGGCATTTAGTGAAAGCAATCAAATAGGATTAGAAATCACCATCTACATTGAAATCAATCCATTCAGTGAAAGCAATCAAATAGGATTAAAAATAATCTACATTGAAATCAATTCATCTAGTGAAAGAAATCAAATATAACCAAAAATCAAAATCTACATTAAAATTAATGCATCTAGTGAAATAAATCAAATAGGATTAGAAATCATCATCTACACTAAAATTAATGCATTTAGTGCAAGCAATCAAATAGGATTAGAAATCATCTACATTAAAATCAATCCATCTAGTCTAAGTAATCAAATATCATTAGAAATCAACATCTACACCAAAATCAATTCATCTAGTGCAAGAAATCAAATAGGATTAGAAATCACCATCTACACTGAAATCAATGCATCTACTGCAAGAAACCTTCTTCCCTATCTCCCCCATATACATCTGTATATCCATCCATATCTCCTTCTTTTTCTCTTTATCTCACCCAACCATACACACTCTCTCTCTCACTCTATATCTATTAATTTCATTGTCCTTCACTCCTTCTCTCCATCTATATTTTTTTCTCTTTACCTTACATCTATATCTATATCTCACTCTATCTCTCTATTTCAACTCCAAAACATAAACTCTCTTTCTCCAATCTATCTATATATCTATCACTCCCTCCTCCTCCTCCTCCTCCTCTCTCTCTCTCTCTCTCTCTCTCTCGCTTCTATCTCTCTTCCTTCCTGCTACACTTTCTCCCTCTCTCTCTCTCTCTCCACCTTTCACCCTCTATGTCTTTATTCTTACCTCCCCCTCTCTCCCTCTCCATCTTCATATCTTTTTCCCAACCTCTCTTCACCCTCTCTCTTCCTTTCTCTCCCACCCCCCTCTCTCTCTATCTTCACCTTCCAATTTTGTTACCATATGCCTCTCTCTCTCCTTCTCTCCCCCCCTTCTCTCCATATCTCCTTATTTGTCTCTTTATCTCACCCCAAAACATACACACTCCCTCTTCATCTCTCCCTTGTCACTCCCCCTCTCTCTCCACTACTCACTCTCTATGTATTTATTCTTCCCTCCCCTCTCTCCTCCTCTCTTTCAAGTCCCCTCTCTTTTCCTTCATCTCTCTCCCTTTATCTCCTACCTCCCTTTATCTTCCCCCACATCTATCTCTCTCTCCCTCTCTCTCTCTCTCCGACAATCCTCTCTTCCCCCATCACTCTCTTCCTCTATGTCGCCTCCTTCTATTTGACCCCCCAGCTATATTTCTTTCTCTCTCTATGTGTCCTTCAATCCTCTCTCTTCCCCCATCACTTTATCTCACTCTCCAACTATCTTACTATTTCTATCCCTTTATCCTTCTCTCCCCCCTTGTCTCCATCACGCCTCCTTTCTCCTTCTCTCCCCCCTTGCCTCCATCACTCCTATGTATCTTTATCCCACCCATAAGCATACAAACTCTCTCTCCATCTCTCCCTTGTCACTCCCTCTATATGTATTTCTTCTTCCTTTCCTCGCTCCGCCTCCATCTCCATCTCTCTATCCCTCCTTCTCTCCTCCTCCTCTAATCCTTTCTCTCCTACCTCCCTCTCCCTTCCCCCTTCTTCCTCTCTCTCTCACTCTTTACCATCCAATCCTCTCTCCTTCTCCCTCCCTCTCTCCTTATCTCTCTCCCACCTCCATCTTTATGTCTCCCTCTCCCTCTCTTACCCATCTCTAACTCTCTCACTCTTCTCACTCTCTCTCTCTCTTCATTCCTCTTCTCCCTTCTCCTTCAATTCATCTCCATATCTCCCTTGTCACTCTCCCTATTTCTCCACCTCTATCATATATCATGATATATTAATATATATTACAATATAATAAATTTAATATTGTATTAATCTAAACATATTAAATTTAATAATATTAATATTTTAATATTAATGTTAGGGTTAATAATGTTTTTTTTGGCATGGTATTAATAATAATTTGGTCCATGGTATTTGACCCTTATACTTCATATATAATTAGATCTTGATTTCTAATCGTATTTGATATATTTTTATTTATTTACCTTACCTCTTAATACCTCTTTTATATTTACTTATTTACCATACATATTTTATAAATATATTATTTGGCCTATGGTATTTGCACATGGTATTATTAGTAATTTGTCCCATGGTATTTGGCCCATGGTAATAATAATAATTTGTCCCATAGGTTTCACCTAAATAAAACTTGTTTTTGAGTTTTTGTAAATATAAAGTGGTTTATGAGTAAATATAAAAATCGGTTTTATTTATTTTCCATACCTCTAGTTTATTTATATTTATATTTATTTAACGTACCTACTGAGTAATATAAAAATCGGTTTTATTTATTTACCATATCTATGGTTTATTTATATTTTTACATATTTAGCATATATTATTTACTTCTCATATCTTTTTTTTGAGTGTTAGTAAACTCTTCATATTTTAAGTTTATATCGTTTAAATTTATTTTTTATAAATTTTTAATTGTTCATTTATATGTTTATGTAAGTTATTGTTCAAGCTGACATTTTTTTTTGGCTTCCGACATACTTACACATTGAGGTCATACTGGGCTATAGAATGTGCCTCTCAGCGCAACTAGATGTGATTTTTCTGTCTTGAGAAAAAACTATCCAATCAACATCAGTGAAACCATGTATGATACATTATCCATTTGAAGCAAACATCAGACCATATTCAATAGTGTCATGGAAATATTGCATAACGTTCTCAGAAGTAATCTAATGTAGATGACGAGGTTCAACCCAAAATTGGTTGAAAGTGTTAATGACATAAGAAATATAAGGCCAGTTATTAGTCAAAAAGTTTAAATATCTAATCATGTTTAGATATATTGAGGGGTTAATCAAAGAAGATTCATTATATTGAATTTTATTCAAAATTTTAATCCTGTGAGTATCTATGGACTTCCAATCCATTCTACCAAGTATTTGAAGGACCTCCATAGTATACTTTCCTTGTCCAACAAATATTCCATGAGGTTTTTTCCAAATTTCCAATCCAAGATAATTGTTCATAAGGGCGTGATCCTTCATTTCAAACTATGAAACTAATTGTTTCTTGCATTGAAAAATCATATTCTCAGCTGTAGTAAAGAAAACTTTATCTACATATAGAATCAATATCAATGGTTTTCATTTCAAAAGTTTCAAATATAGGATGGCATTAACATCACTCTTGGTAAAACAAAGACTCATCAAGTAACTATCAATAAAGGTATACCATGCACAAGGGACTTTTTTGATTCCTTATAGGTATTTATTCAATTTACATACATGAGTTTGTCTATTATGAATCTCAAATCCTTGAGCTTGTTCAAGATATACCTCTTCTTCTACAGCCTCATTAAGAAAAGATGTTTTGACATCTAATTGATACAATTTCCAACCTTTAATATAAGCAAGTCCAATAATTGATCTAATGGATGTATTCCTGGCAAGTGGAGAAAATGTATCATCATAATCCTCTCATTCTTTCTCGGACAATCCATGATCCACTAATATTTCTTTGTATTTTCCCACACTTCCATTAGTTGCATGTTTGAATTTGTAGATGCATTTTTAGGTGACAATAGTTTTACCCTCGGGTCTAATTACAATATCCCAAACATAATTTTTCAATATATATTTTTATTCTTCTGTCATGGATTCTCTTCATTTTTGGTGTTGAACAACTTATTCATAGGACCATGGCTCCACCTCAATTATTCTAGTCATAAGGAATGTATAACTTGAGTATTTTATAGGTATTATACTTTCTCTAGATGTTCCATGAGTAGAAGAATATCCTTCAACATCCTATAATGTGCTCCTCATCTAGGAAATCCTTTTTCTAGATTCAAGTTCATGAGCTTCAGGGGGATTATTAATTTCCTGAAATTATTCTTCTTGAACATTTTCATATTCTTCCATGCAAACAAATTCCTTGGGTTCAACATTTTTAGGAGCTTCTTGAATTTCATTATCAATCTTAAAATGAGACTTTATATTTCCAAAATGCAACATATTCATCAAATATAACATCGCTAAAAGTTTCAATTGAATGATATCCCAAAATATATACCCTGAAATCCTTAGAAGTCTCATTGTATTGAATAAATAATATGATTTTTCCAGATGGTTCTATTTTATAATTTTCTCCTTGGGAACACGAACAAAAAATGAGATATTGTATTTTGACCTTCTTTATTAAACTATAATGAGATACAAAGGTTGCCCAAAATTTCATCTTTTTGAGGGATATTATTAGTGGTATTTTTGGGTTCTTGTGGATAAGACTTGAAACACTCATTGACATTAGTTTTGGAGAAGAATTTAAAATTGTTTGAAGATACTTTCAGCTATTGTGTAACATCATTGAACACCTCCTAGAAAAACTTCTTGAACAAAATTTGGAACAATTTTGAACGAATTTTTTAAGCAATCCTTAAGGTGATCCTTCAAGAATTCTGTGAATATGTTCGAGTGGGAAGACCTAAAATATTTGTTAGAGAAACCTTAGAAGACTTATTGAAGACATATTGTGAAGACATCTTTCAGAGGTTTTGAAGGTAGCCATGGAATACCTAGAAGGAAATCCCATAGCACCTTTTTTAGAGTAGGCTTGAAGACATCTACAAATGCAGTTTTTGAGATATCTTGTTACAAATATAAAGCTTATATAGATAATTTGTTGAAGCTAATGTTGAATAACCCTTGAATATGTCCTTGAAGTATTATTGGAACTTTGTTGGTTGAAGACTCGTCGAAGAAAATTTTGGAAATCTTGAAGCAATATTGAAGCCACCTTGAAGGATTGAAGCAATTAGAGAGGGTTGGAGCCCTATAGGATTATTAAAAGTATCCGGTTAAAAACTCCATGTAATAAATTTAATAAAGGAAAAATAAGGCCATGGTCATTAGATAGTTATTCCAGGGTGAATGTTGGGAAACAAACCTTAGTGTGGGTATTCATTTGGTTATTATGGCTACGGTAAATTGGAAAAGGCAACAACAAAGTATTTGGAAAGGTAGAAGACATTAATTGGAATTATATTTAATATGAAAATAATGGAAAGTAGGAGACAAAAAAGGTGAAAGGTCACATGTTGAATGAGAGGAGGAAAATGAAGGAAAATAATGGAATATTGAACAAATTAGAGGCCTGAATTATAAAAAGGATTCCAAGAATCAGTATAGAGGTTTTGTTAGTTAAGTTTTGAGTTATCTCTCTATTCTCTCTACCCTCACACGCTCTTGCAGACTTGTAATTTTTCCTAGACACTTCTACCATTGGATCAAGAAAATAAAAGGGAGGACAAAGAATGTAAAGGGACGCAAATATAAAGCGAGGAAGAGTAATATGAAGTGGCTACATTGGGATTAATTACAAGTATTAAATTGCATGAATGATTTCCTTGCTAGTTTTGGAATGCATGGTAAATTCATGTGCGTATTTAGTTCTCTTATTGTTGTTAGCATAGGTTTTTCCAAGTGTGACAATGATTTGTAGCCTTTCATTTCCATTTATGGAGAGCCATCACATCATGGGGTTCTCTTTTACTTGGTTGAGATTGATTGTCAGATGGTTTTGAAACTGATTGGGGTAGTCTCAATAGAACAACACAAGTCCTAGGAATCCCTGGACTACTAAAGCTGGGATTACAGTAAATACGGATTGTGAATACCTTGATTTGGAATAAGAATCCTCGACTAGTGAATACCAAGATATACAGTAAATCCTATAGGTGTATGCCATCGATTATGAGTAGTAATTATCGATCGATGAATGTTGATATATATATATATATATATATATATATATATATATATATATATATATATATATATATGGTAAATCCTAGAGGGTTGAGTCTCATTAGGCCTATGAATCCTCAACTAGTGAATTAGATGCTATAGAGTGAAGCCTGGAGACTAGAGATGAAAAATTTCCTCACATTTTAGGTGGAGAGATTTAGAGGCATCCATGCTTCATGGGGCATAGTGATCCCTATACTGAAATATGGTGGCATTAAGGTAAACCCTAGTAGTATATTTTTCTTGATTTGGCCTAGAAATCCCATGGTGGTATTGTCGTAAAACTTGAGGAATCCTTGATTGGTGTCATTCGAAGTCCCACATTCATGCTTGGAATATGGCACGGGGGTGATTGGCTAAAATAAATATTCAGTTCAATGCAATCAATGCTCCGGTGGCACATGAAATTCCCTAAACTGGTTGCATTTGGTATATGCTAATATGATCTCTTTCCTATTATGTATTATGAGTAAATTTTCTTGTTATTGTGTCATCTTAATGGTTGTCCTATAGTTTTTATTATGTTGGTTATATGTTGGTTATAATCATGGTTTTATGTCATATCTTAGTCATGGATCTCTTCATGTTTTGGTTAGTATATGAAATGTTAATGAAGGTATGACCTAATAGATGGTAATGCAACTATTATGAGAGGAAATCAATCCTTCTTGGTGATTATAAGATAAGTATGAAGTCCCTATGCTCAGATGTATTTATATGACTTGTATATTACAAGTTCATGATGTGTTTGACGAAATTTGTATCTTGGATAGGCCTTGTCATATCATGTCCCTATTCATTTTTTGAATTATATGCATTATCATCATGTTATTTATCATTTATGGAGGTTTCACAAATTTCTCTCAAGTGGCTTGAGTCGTGGCCCTAAAAAAGTTCCTCAAAATCTAGGGTTTCTAGCACAAAACTACCTAGAAAATTCTACATTTGCATGGAGGCAGGCTTTTGCATGTGACTGGAGGGTTTCAACTGCATGATGGGCTTTCCATTAGTGCAATTGGGGCTCTATATCAATGAAAAAACAATTTGTCTTAGGGGTTGAGTCCCTGGAAGGGTTTATTGGCTTGTGAATGTCCTATAACATCTAAGGAAGGTTACATTGGTATTGTATTTTCAATCCAGCTTCCTGGACTATAGCTAGGGATTTGAATCACATCATAACAACTCTTGGTCACATGTTTACCTTAGTGGACCGGTTAGCTTGGTTAAATCTGGGAGGGTGTTATAGAGTGGTATGAGAGCATGGTTCACCCCCTAGATTATATGGGCATAATGTGTTTGTCGTGCATACATGTTGATTGGATATGTTTTAATTATACTTATGTTCTATGTTTTTTTCATGTGTCTATGGTGGCAGACATTACTACAATTGGGTTGTCATATATACGTTGAAGGTGTAGTCATTGGGATATATTTTTGAAAATCCATGACCAGTTGAATATGAATTTGTTGTGTATGTTTCTTTTTTATATGTCGATATATGCATACATTTTCATGCTTATAGTTGTCTTGTATAATATCATTATGTGTGGTTGGCATGGTCATGCATTGGAATCTAATGATGGTTAAGATGATGTTTATATACTGATATGATTATGTCTATATATATGTAATGTTCTAATCTGGTTGATCTCATAGATGAGATATCCTCCCTTGAAATATAATGAGGTATGTTGGTTATGTTTATGTTTTGGTTTAGCTGACATGGTATACTTGTACTCAGAAGATCAAATATGAATAGAAATATGGTATAAAATAGTTCACGAGATTATTCCTATATATCATATGAGAAACATGATGATAGGTGCTCTCATAATATAGCAAAAAAATTGAGAAGTTTCAAGGAAGAAATAAGAGGTTACAAGGTAGATAGTGATAGGATAATTAAGGAACATGAAAAACAAGAAGAGGTTAATGCAGTCATACTTTGGAGTTTTTTCATATTTGCAGAGGCAAGGACACACTTAGGATCAGTCATGGGTAGGAGGATAGGACTAATGGAGGATATGGAAGTTGATATCATGGTGGTCACATATCATATAGAGATGACACAATAAGAGATGATGAAATCTTAGATACACCGTATAGGAGAGATGATGGAAACAAGTTCTATTCCAGTTTAAGTTCTAATATGTATCATAATCAGCAACATTATCATCCTTACATGAGGAGTGATAGGGGATATTTTTAGGATGATTTGAAGAAATCCAATCCACCTACATTTGATGGAGATTTGAATAAAATTGAAGATGTAGACGCATGGTTACTTGGGATGAACAAATTATTTGAGTTGCATTTTTAAATAGAAAAATTCAGGCCAAAATAGAAAGCTTTAGCCACAAAGGGAAAGCAAACATCTACTAGGAAGATGTGAAGCAGGTTAGAGACATGAGGAAAAAAGAGTTTAGATGGCATGAATACCAGAGAATTTTCAGGAAAAATTACTTGTCAGAGAGTTACTACGACATTAATGCCACAAAATTCTATGAGATAAAGATGGGATCAATTGAAGATGAGGAGTACACAACTAAGTTCTTAGAGTTATTGAGGTATCTACCATATCTTAAGGAAGATAAGGACCAATTTGATAGATTTTTCAGTGGATTACCAATAGCATTTAGAGATCAGATTGAGTATGATGAGCCTTCGTCACTTGAATAATTCATTGGTAATTTTAAGCATTGGTATGACAAATCAAGGCATAAGAAAAAATATCCACAACGATGGAAAACAAAAGACAAAGCAAAAGGTAAATGGCATTTGAAACAGAAAAAACCCCAAGATGTATATATGAGAAAGAAAAATTTTCACCTTACAATAGGTTTGATGTTGTTAGACCAGAAAGTGGGTCACGACCTGGAGGGAAGCAAAATGGAGGTGATGGTAAGGGGAAGTTGTAGTGTTGGACATGTGGAAAGGAGCATATCAAAAGGGGTTATACGCATAATTTGTGAGGTAGGTCATTGATTTATAGTGCACAGGATGCACAAACTATTGGGGATGTGAGGTAGAAAATTCCTTGGATATATGCAACATTGGATAATAAGGAGGTGGATCACCAAGCATTTATTATCGAGAGAGTCGGTAAACTTTGTGATCAAGTTGTTTCTATTTTTATTGAACTCAGATATAATTATAGTTATGCTAACCCTAAATTAGTGGATAAGAGTGGTTAGAATAATGAAGTGAATGGAAAAAATTGGCTAATATAGTTGGATACATGTACAAAGAAAATATTTAATCATTGGGCAAGAAATTGTGCATTGGCATTGAATGGTATGCCTACATCAGCACATTTGAATCTACCTCTATTGGGATCATATATTATTCTTTTGGGTATGGACTCATTCTATCTTGATAGGAATAAGGTGGATTGTTATGAGAACGATATTTAATGCGTGGAAGGCAACGAGGAACAAAGAATATTGTAGGGTAAGAAGAAGATACATCAGTTAGAATCTTCACAGCTCTTTAATAAAATCATAGCCACATGAACGGGTGTGTGGTATTTTCAGTACATATTTCAAGTTATAAAGGTAAGGATGTTGAGGATGGGATGGTCTTGAGTAGATAGCCGATTCTACAATAGTTTTAGGATGTATTTTGTGTAGTGATTTCAGAGTTTCTTCCTCACAAAGAATTCAAATTTTCTATTGATTTGGTACTAGGGGTAGCACCAACATCAGAGGAACCTTACCAGATGAGCACTCTAGAGTTAATAGAGACGAAGTCAGAGTTGAAGGAAATCCTTGAAAACTGACACATTAGGTGAAGTGTATCACCGTGGGGCTCAACAATATTGCTTGTGAAGAAGAAGGATGGTGCTCTCATGCTATGCATTGATTAGAGGCAGTTGATTAGGTAAAAAATAGGAACATGTATCAATTGTTAAGGATTGATGACTTGTGTCATCAGTTGAAGGGATAAAAAATATTCTTGAAGATTGATTTGAGATTAACATACCATAAGGTATGCATCAAAGAAGAGTACATTTACAGAATATATTTATAGACAAGGTATGGGATTATGAGTTTCTTGTATTTCCATTTGGGTTGAATAATTCTTCAACTAATTTTATGTCCTTGATGAATAATTTGTTGCGTCCATATTTGGAAAAGTTTTTTATTATGTTTATTCATGATATATTGATATATTCTAAGAATGAGGAAGAGCATAGCAAACATTTAGTAGCATTATTAAGATTTCTAAGAGAGCACCATTTGTATTCCAAGCTTATAAAATGTAGTTTCTTTCAGACATAGGTAAATTATTTGCGGCATGTTGTTTCGAAGGAATGCATAATGGTGGCCCTCGAAAATATAAAATATATCATGGAATGGGAAGCTCCTAGGAAGGTGAATGAGGTAAGATCATTTATAGGGTTAGAAGGTTATTATAGGAGGTTTATCAAGAAATTCTAGCATATGTTTTATCCTATCACATCATTGCAAAGGAAAGGTAAGAAATTTGAATCGAAAGAGGAGTGTGCAACGAGTTGTGAGCAGTTGAAGTAGTTGTTGACAAATTTTGTAGCTCTCAAGATTGTAGATCCAGATAAAGAGTTTTCTGTGTGCACCGATGCTTGCAGGGGAGGCCTTCACAGGGTCCTCATGTAGGAGGAATAGGTGGTATGTTGAAAATCAAGGAAACTGAACAATCAGGAGAAAAATTATGTCACATATGATCTTGACTTAGAAACAATCATTCATGTATTCAATATGTGGAGGAACTATCTTCTTGGAAGAATATTTGTATTTATGAGTGATCACAATGGATTGATTTACTTATTTGATCAACTTAATCTGAATTCCAGACGAGCTACATGGTTTACAATGATCAGTGAGTCTGACTTTTAGATCAAAAACATTAAGGGAAAGGGAAAAAGCATTGCAGATTCTATTAGGAAAAGAGTGGAGGCAAAAAATAAAGAAGATATGAGCTCTTATGGGACAAATATACATCATAGGATCTTGCACGTAGGATACGAGGAGGATATCTATAGGAATATTATTAATAAGTGATCAGGATGTGGAAAACCATCGCACAACAGATGGTTTGGTCAATTTTAGGGACGAGATCTATGTGTGAGACAAAAATGAGCTCAATAAGCTTAAGTTGAGGGAATTTCATACTAATTCATATTCAGGTAACCCAAGATATCAAAAAACATTAACAATGCTAAATAAGCTCAACTATTGGATGAACATGAAGAAGGTAGTGGCATGTTTTAAGGATAAATGTTTGAATTTTCAATAGGTGAAAGCTGAGTGTTAGCATCGAGGTTGTTTACTACAAATTTTAACTCCAGAGGGGAAATAGCATGTAATTTCTATGGATTTAATCATAGCCTTTTTTAGGACATCTAGACAACATGATTCCATCATGGTTGTTGTGGACAAGTTGAAAAATGTAGCGCACTTCATTCCAGTGAAGTCTACTTATTCAGCTAGTTGTGTGGCATAGGTCTTCATCAGATATGTAGTGGGGTTGCACAACATATGAAATAATATTATGTTCGACGTAGATGCTAAGTTCACTTCTAGTTTTTGAAAAGAGTTATTTTCAGGTTTGGGTACAAATTTGGCCTTTAGCACAACTTATAATCCACAAACATATGGAAATAAACAGAGGTGTAACATAATTTTAGAGGAAATGTTCAAAATGTATGTTATGGATCAACAAAAAACGTGGGAATATTATCTTCCACTAGTTGAGTTTGCTTACAAAAATGAGTATCAATAGTTAATAAGGATGATTCTGAGGATTAATTGGAGTGATATAGTGAATAGCATGTTAATAGGCTTGGACATGTTGGTAGACATGGAATAGGAAATGCAGGTTATCAAGAAGAACCTAAAGGAATAATATTCCAAGTAGAAAATTTACGCACATTAGAATAGGATGTCTAACGAGTTTTAGGTTGGGGAGTATGTATATTTGTGCATCAAGCCCCAGAATCCCTCCTTGAGGATTGGCTTATGTGCGAAGCAGGAAACTCGGTATTTTGGGACTTTCAAGGTCATTGAGATGGTTGGAGTAGTGGTGTATCGAATTGAATTTCCTTCAACAGTGAATTTCCATGATGTTTTCCATGTTTCATTGCTTATATTATATGTAAATGATATTTATCATGTTATTAACTGGTTTGTATTGTGGGTGATATAAAAAGGAGAATTCCAGTGAAAACCCCAATGTAATTTTTAGAGAAATATGCTCATGCTCCGGAACCAAGCAATCACGAAAGTTAAAGTGCAGTGGAGTAAATTTGTGCCCAATGAAGGTACATTGAAGATGGATAAACATATGCGGGCTATGTATCCATTCTTGTTTTCCATTTGAGGAAAAGGACTTTTGGTATATGTATATATGTGTAAGTATGTAAATATCACATCAAGTTGTGTTAGACAGATCCAATAAGCAGTATGTGTATCATGTTTTCATGTTTTAATGTTGTTTTGCATTCAACAGGTTGTTTAGTGTTAATACTACATTGTGTTAAGTTATAAATCTCCATGGGATGTATGTTTTTATTTTCAATATTTTTGGTTGTTGTAGGTGTCATTGAACATCGATAATGATGTTCCTCTAATTGGGAGGGGTCTGTAACATGGGAATATTATCTTCCACTATTTTAGTTTTCTTACAAAAATGAGTATCAAGAGTTAATGAGGATGAGTCTTAGGATTAATTGGAGTGATATAGTGAATAGTGTGTTAATAGGATTGGACATGTTGGTAGGGATGGAATAGGAAATGCAGGTTATCAAGAAGAACCTAAAGGAAGAATAAGCCAAGTGGAAAATTTACGCACATTAGAATAGGATGTTTAAGGAGTTTTAGGTTGGGGAGTATGTATGCTTGTGCATCAAGCCCCGGAATCCCTCCTTGCGGATTGGCTTATGTGCGAAGTAGAAAACTCGGTATTGTGGGACTTTCATGATCATTGAGATGGTTGGAGCAGTGGCGTATCAAATTGAATTTCCTACAACAATGAATTTCCATGATGTTTTCCATGTTTCATTTCTTATACTATATGTAAATGATATTGATCATGTTATTAACTGGTTTTTATTGTAGGTGATATAAAAAGGAGAATTCCAGCCAAAAACTCAGTGTACTTTGTAGAGAAATATGCTCATGGTCTGGAACCAAGCCATCAAGAAAGTTAAAGTCAAGTGGAATAAATTTGTGCCCAATGAAGCTACATTGAAGATGGATAAACATATGCGGGCTATCTATCCATCCTTGTTTCCCAGTTGAGGAAAAGGACTTTTGGTATATGTATATATGTGTATGTATGTAAATAGCACATCAAGTTGTGTTAGAGAGATCCAATAAGCAGTATGTGTATCACATTTTTATGTTTTTATGTTTTTTTCCATTCAACAGGTCGTTTAGTGTTAATACTACATTGTGTTAAGTTATAAATCTCCATGGGAAGTATGTTTTTGTTTTCAATATTTTTGGTTGATGTAGGTGTCATTGAACAATGAGAATGATGTTCCTCTAACTGGGAGGGGTCTGTAACAACCCCGGGTAAAAAAATTCATGTAATAAATTTAATAAAAGAAACATAAGACCATCGTCATTGTTATGTAACTAGCTCAAAAAATAGAAGAAAAGAGAGATCAATGCCTTAGAAATCAGCCACTTCGAGGGGGAAACATCCAATACATTACATAAATGAAAAATTCTTGGATGATACAAATTACCAAAACCTCCTTCTATATATACGAGTCCATGGGGCCACAATATAATCCTAGCTGACCTAACAATAATAATGTAAGGGCACAATAAAAAAAATATTTGGGTTATAGGGATACAAAAATAACAAAAAGGGGGCTACACTAATAAAAATAAGGGACTAAACTAGTAATATATGGAGCTAACATGCCCTTATCCTTGAAAAAATTGTTCTATTTAATGCTTGAGTAGCTCTACGTGCTTCTATATAAAATTCTAACAATAAGGGGACTACAGTAATAACAATAAGGGGCTAAACTAGTAATATAGGGACCTAACATGTCCCTCTCCTTCAAAAACGTGTTCTCCTCAACTCTTGAGTAGCTATGGGTGCTTATGTATAAAATTCTCATACTCCCATGTAGAATCTTCAGTGGATAAGTTCTTCCACTTGATGAGATACTCTGAGATTGATTGATTTCATAGCTGTTGAGTTCTTATTTCCGTGGCTACTTCAGGTTCCAATATGATTTTTCCTTTCTCATCAAGTTCTGAAAATACTGTTTTAACTAGAAGATTTTCACATATAACATTCTTTAAGCATGAAACATGGAAAATTGGTTGCACTCGCGAAGAAATAGGAAGCCCCAATTTGTATGCCATAGTACCAATATTTTGCAACACCTTCTAAGGACCATAGTACTTTTGAGATAATCTATTATCCTTCTTAGCTTGCCTGAGAGACATTTGTTTGTATGGTTGTAGCTGTAAAAATACCCAGTCTCCTACATCAAAACTTCTCTCACTGCGATTTTGATCTTCCTCTTGTTTCATTCGATTTTGTGCCAAATTTAGGTTATGCTTTAAGAGTTGGAGAACTTATTGTTGATGCTCGATGTTCTCTTCAACTGCTTGAACCTTATAATTTTCTCTGAAATATGATGTGATGGATGATGGATTATATCCATAAAGTGTGATAAATAGGGTCATTTTTGCTGCAATATGGAAGGAAGTGTTATACCACCATTCAAAGAGAGGTATCTAGATGACCCATTATGTTTTTTTTATCAGATACAAAACAACGAAGATATTCTTCCAAAAATTTATTCACTGTCTCAGTTTGACCATCCGATTGAGGATGATAAGATCAGCTATGAGCTATTTAAGTACCCAAACAAGAAAATAGATCCATCCGAAAATTTCCACTAAAACTGGGATCTCTATCGCTAACAATAATCTTTGGGTTTCCATGTAGCTTTTGAATTGTGTCCATAAATGTAGTAGCAATTGTACTTGCTTTAAATATATGAGATAATGCACAAAAGTGTGCATACTTGGTAAGTCTATCAACTACCACTAGGATGACACTCTTTCATTTGGATTTAGGTAAACCTATGATAAAATCCATTGAAATCTCCTCCAAACATTGACTTGGAATGGATAAAGGTTGTAGAAGACCCAGGGTCTTAATTGTCTCAACTTTATTTTGTTGGAAAACCAAACATTATCCCCACAAAATTTTGAATATCAGATTTAAGGCCATCCCAAAAAAATTCTTTCTTCACCCTATCATAATTTTTTAAAAATACTGAGTGTCCTCCTAAAGGAGAAGTGTGCAATTCCAAAACAATATTTTGTTTTATTTGTGAATTATTACAAATATATAAGCGATCTTTGTACCATAGGAATCATTTTTCCAGCTAAATGTATTAGATGTATTAGGATCTTGTTGCAAATTTTGAATATGTGTCCACACTTCTTCATCCTTCTTCCATTTATCACTTGCTTCGGTTTTCCAATCTAGTTGGATAGTAGAAATGGCACAAAGCAATGCTTCCACCTCTTCATTATTTCTTGAGAGTGCATCTGAAACAACATTTAGCTTCCATTTTATGTATATTATTTCAACTTCATAACCAAAATCTTTGTGACCCATTTTTTCTGCTCTTCTGAAGATAGTCTTTGTTCCAAAAAGTGTTTAACACTATCATGATCAGTTTTTACCTTGAAGTGTCTTCCCATTAGGTAAGGTCGTCATTTCTTTAGTGCATGTAGTATTGCTAACATTTCCTTCTCATAAATAGCTTTCTGTAGATTCTTTCCTTTGATTGGATGACTTTGAAAACCAACGAGTCTTCCTTCTTGCATTAAAACAACACCAATTCTATTTCCTAAGGCATCACATTCCACAATAAAGGTTTTTGTGAAATCTGGCATAGATAAGACTGATGCTAGGAACATTGCCTTTCTAATATGTTCAAAGGCCTTAGTTTCTTCAAGAGTCCATGAAAATGCATCTGTCTTCAATAATGTTGTTAGAGGTGTGGCTACTCTCCCATAATTCTTAACAAACATGCGATAATACCTTGTTAACCTGAGAAATCCTCACAACTACTTTATGGTTGTGGGAACTTTCCATTCCTTAATAGATTTTATTTTGTTAGGGTCTACCTTAACACCCTCCTGAGATACAATATAACCTATATATTCCACCTCTTGTACTCCAAAGAAAAAATTGTATGATTTTCCATATAATTGTTTCTCCTAAAATAGTTTGAGGACCCTATCAACATGTTGAACATGATCCTTCCAAGACCTGTTGTATATTAGTATATCATCAAAATATACAAGAAAAAATTTTCTAAGGAAGGATTTGAAAATGAAATTCATTAACCCTTGAAATGTAGAAGGTTCATTGGTAAGGCCAAAAGGCATGACCAGAAATTCATAATGACCCTCATGCATTCGAAATGATGTTTTCAGAATATCTTCAGTCTTCATTCCAATTTGATGATCTCCGGAACGAAGATCCAACTTGGTAAAATAAATTTCTCCATAGAATTCATCCAATAATTCATCAATCATACGAATGGGAAATTTATATTTAATGGTGAGCTTATTGATCTCCCTATAATCTGGACACATGCACCATGATCCATCCTTCTTGTGCACCAATACTACTGGAGTAGAGAAAGAACTTCGACTAGGTTGTATTATACCAACCTCTAACATTTCTGCAATCATACGTTCAATTTTTCTCTTCTCGACATAAGGATATCTATAAGGCCTGATGTTTGGAGGAATACTTCTTGGAATGAAATGAATAGAATGATCATGATCATGAATAGGTGGGAGTCCTTTAGGACTTTCAAACACCTTGAAATGATTGTCCAAGGCTTTTTGGAGATCTGCAAAAATAGATGATTTTGATGTTGGATCTTCTAGTGAGCATAATTGTCCAATTATGCCTCATTTTTGTTTCTTCAGAAGCTTTTTTATGACATTAGAGCTTATTATCTTTCCCGACTTCCCTACGATACCATGTAATTCGACTTTCTTTCCTTCTAAAAACAAATTCAAGAAAACTTCTTGAAAATTAAAAGCTACCGTCCCCAAACACTGTAACCATTGTACTGCCAGTACAACATCATCACCTCCCATTGGAATGAAAAGCATTGGAGTATTCAATACATATTCCTCGATGGTTAGCTTTATATAATGGATTTTTCTAGAGCAAATTATAGTTCCTCCATTTGCGACTATCACTTGACATTCTGGTGTTGGGTATAGGAAACAATTCAATTCCTTGGCTACCTTACAATGAATAAAATTATGGGTACTACCCGAATCAATCAACACTATTACCTTTTTCTTCTTGATATGTCCTTATATCTTCAGAGTTTGAGTAGTGGTAATTGCTACCATTGCATTACACGATATAGTCAAACTCATGTCTTTGTCTTCTAGGGTTGGTTCCTAGTGTATATCCTCTTCTTTTGAAGATTCATGTTCGTTTTCTTCTTCCTCTTCACAATCTATGAAAAATAATTTCTTCTCAGCACACTTATGACCTTTATTGTATTTTCTATCACAACTATAAGTATAGGAGTAGCAACACTTCCATATTTATATATGTGAGTGATAGGCTTCCTTGTCACCATCATTCTACATTCAATTTTTCTTGCCAATGTGAATGCCTTTGAAAATGAGTCAGGTTCCCAAATGCGAACTTCATGTTGGATGTTATCCTTTAAAGTCCCTATGAAGACATCAATCCTGTGTTCCTCTAGAATATCAATTACCCTTATATTCAATTTTTAGAAGTCCTCAATATGCTCCACCATTGAACCCTTTTATTTGAGATTTATCAATTGGCTAAAGAAGGTGTTGCTTTTTGTATCCTCATAGTGTTCTATCATTTCCTCTGTAAAAATTGACCAAGTGACAATATTTTTACCAGAGAAAAGCCATCGATACGATACAAATATATTTTTTTCTAAATGTAAAGTTGAAATGCATACCTTTTGTGTGTTTTGCACATTATTGACATCAAAATATTGCTCCATCTATACTATCCATGTTACGGGATCCTTGCCATCAAACTTCATCATATCCATCTATGGAATATGGTGGTTCTTCCATCCAACATTAGAGTTTATGAAATCATGATTAAAATTTATTTTAATCTCATAATGACTTTCCTCTACTATATTTTCACCATTAAGAAACATTTCTTGTATCAACTTTGCCAAACCTTCGATGTCTAATTTTAGATCATTCTTCAAATTTCCATTTTTTCATCAATCTTAACTTGCATGCCAACTTCCACGCAATCCATCTTAGCTTCCAAACCATTCATCTTAGCATCCAACCCTTTAGTCAAACCGTCCATCTTAGTTTCCATGCCTTTCTTCAAAACTTCCATTCCATTTTTTGTTGCTCTTTGTGATAGGTGCACTTGCTCTTGTAATTTTGATATGTCATGTTGCATTTCTTCGTCTTCATGAGTCATAGTAGAGCCTTCTGAAGGCTGAATGGGTGTTGAATTAAATTTAGGGGAATTTTAGAACCCAATATTGATATCTATTCTTCAATATTCCCTTGGAATAAATTCAAACTAATATTTTGAAACAAGACTTATGTAATTCAAAAAACATACACACCTTTTTCTTTCTCTTGACAAGCTCGATATTGAAACTAAATTATCTCTGTGATTTTGGATATTTAATATCTGAAATTAGGCATTTTAGTAGCCATTGATTCTTCTTCCAAATTCCAGAGGTCTAACCTGATTTGGATTCTTCAAGGAAAATTTATGCAAAATCTCCCACAATGACCTAATTATGGACTAGTTTAGTCGACTGACCTTGTACGGTGTGCCACGTGTCACTGTTTCCTCCTTTGGAGCTGAAATTGATACATGCAAAACTACATTACATGTTATTGGAACCACTTTTAAATAATTCCAATCCAAATCTCAGAAGGAGAGTTATGAAGCTTTTCCCACAGTCACCTCTTTGAGATGAAATTTGGGAGCTTGAAAAATCCCTAATTTCCACAGATCCTATCTCCAACAATATTGTGAATCAAGCTCTGAAATTTTTCAACATCATTCCTCAGGATTGTGGATTTTCTCTGTGAAAAGTTAAGCTTCTGAACCCTCATAGAAAAAATGATATAGTGAAAATTCCACGATGACCTGTTTAGGTTAAATTCAAGAGCCTACAAAAATATCTAACTTGCACAGATCATATCTCTGAGAATATTGCAAAATAAGATCTAAATGTTTTCTAGGACGTTCCTCAGGATTTCGACTTCACTCTGTAAAAAATTCAGCTTCTGAGCCTTCATAGAAAAAATCTTATAGCAAAAATGTTATAGGAGTCCATGGGGCCATAATATAATCCTAGCCGACCTAACAATAATAATGTAAGGGCACAATAATAACAATATTTGGGTTACAGGGGTACAACAATAACAATAAGGGGGCTAAAATAATAAAAATAAGGGACTAAAATAGTAATATAGGGACCTAACTGTTATAGCATCATTTTTCACCCTCATGTGATTCATGATTGTCTTTTTGGCCTTGGGCACCCATTCCCACAGACTTGAATAAAATTTCATAAAAAACAGTGTTTAAAATCCCATACATAGGTATGCCCAGAATTTTCCACATGTATACGCGAGTCCATATATACTTTTCTGTGTATGGCATTAAAATCATTAAAAAATATATAAAAATCCCTATTTTAGAGGCTGGGTTGATGGTTATTCCAGTAATTCAACCACCCCAGCCCATGGCCAATTGTTTCCAACAGATTGAAACTACTTTGAGGGAGTATAAAAGCCCCTCACATGCATGGCCTAAGGAAGAGAGGAATTTATAGACATTATACTATGTTGGAGCCCCAATTCAAGCCTAATTTCCCGTGCCATCTGCACTTCCCATATTTTTACAGGAAACCCTTGTTTCTTGGAGATGTTTATCAGTTTATATGTCATCTCATGTGCACAAGTCTTGAAAGTATCCTAGCGAGGAAAGGGCGGGATGGATCTGGATGATGGTATGTTCAAAGATTGTGGAAGGGTTCAGGTGATCTCTCCACCTTACTATTATTGTACATGCTGTTCATAATGAAGAAGAACCGTCTTGTTCCTGAATTCTCATGTTAATATCTGCTTGCATATGTGAAAAGATTATTAATTAAGCATTTATTATTGTTTATATGATGTTTCACATGGATTAAAGTAACATTTATGAGAAATATATGATGTACAACTAGATTTCCATGCATGTTCCTTCGTGATTTCTAGGTTGAAGAGGAAGAAGGGTTGCTGGGGGTTTGGACCCTGCAGGATCTACATCAAACGTAGGATTTACGGGTAAGTTCTACAATCGATGTTATCTAGTTTTTAGCATACAAGTGTGGTTGTGTGAGTCCTTCTTGAATAGCGTGCCCTGATCTGTGGAGGTTTTGACCCAATGACCTCTAGGGAGTTATTTCTCGAAACAGAACTGGCGGCTCCACTAGGGAACACATTCTTGTGATTCCCCTGTTGGGTGGTTTCAACTGTTTTAAAGGTTTCAAACAGTTTTAATCATTATTTCCAGTCCAGTTAGCTTTTTCTCAGTCAGACTAAAGACCTGGTTCTTTAGCCAGGCTTGATCAATTTTTATTTTTTATTATTTTCCTTTACATACGCGAGTTTTCCTGTACACAGTCGCGTATACACGCATTTTTTTTAAAGGGAGTCACGTATACGCGGGTTTCCTTTGACACAGTCACGTATGCATGCTTGTTTCAAAGCTGATAAGTAGCGTATGCCTGGGAAAATTTTGAAATTTTTGATTTCTTAACTTTTTGGTCTTGTCTGCCTGTGGAAACCTGTCTCTGTAGTGTCCTTATAGTCTTTGGATTGTGTTGATAGTGGTTATTGGTATTTTTCTCTCTTGTTTGGTTGAAGACTGGCTTATTCGGAAAATCTTGTTTTTTAGTGCTTACATTTCTGGTTTGAGTACCAAGATCTCTTTGTGGAGATTCTTGGTTGTTTTGCTTTATCAGTATAGAGAGCTTCTGCTCATATGCTCTTTCTGCACTTTATGTTTTGCTTTGCACTTTAATTTTTTCCTACTGTTTGGTTGGTTTTCTTGATTTCATTTGACTAGGTCTTGTCGAAATTTTTGAAGTGTCAGTTTTGGTTCTTTGAAGTTTTGTTTGCTGCAAGATTGTGCTATTATACCGGGCTGAGTTACTGAGTTTCTTGTCTTCCTTTCGCTCGTATAAATCTTGCTACTAAGTGGCACTATAAGATTTGGAGCATTTTTGTTGAAGCTTTGCTTGAAATTCAGAGATTTTTTGGCTTGGTAATTGGATAACTTTCTTGGTCTCTTTGAAGTCTTCTTTTTACAAAATTCAAAAGCTCAAAAACATTTTGTTTTGCCATTGCTTTTGTTTTTCATTTTTGTTTTGGTTGTTTTTCATCTTTTGAAGCATTATTGAGATTTTTTACCTTCGGTTTCTAACTTGATTTGGGAAAGGAATTTTCATTGGTTTATTTCTCTTATTTCGAGCATATTTTGGCGTCTTTATACTGATAGTTTATGATTTGGGAACTAGCTTTGTGGACGGCTGGAAAAGTGATAGAACTGAGGGATTTTTGGAAATTTCTCTTTGCTTTGTTAGATTTTGCATCTTAGAGTTGGCATTCTCTTAGTAATTTGCATTAGGTGCACTTGAACATTTGTAGTCTTTTTCATAAAGTTTGCGAGTGCGAGGTTTGATATCTGAAAAGAAAAAATAGTCTCGTAGAACCCGTGTAGAAATTTCTTTTCATCGAAAGGAAATTACTGCATCTGCATGTAGTTTGGTTTTCATTAATTTCTTTTTTGCGTCATAAAACATCACGAATTTCATTTCCATATTCCCTTGACTTAATATAACAACCAACTAAAATAAGCGCAATAATTTAAAAACAACTAGCAAGTTTTTTTTTAAGTGTCATACATCAACTAGCTAGGTTGTAGGGCCTTGGATTAGGAGAGTGGAGAGTTAACTCTCCAAGGCCGCTCAAAATAAAACATAGAAGTTTATTAAATGAGCGAAATCCAACACCGTTAGGTGGACCGAGAAAGCTCTCCTCCAGAGAGTCAAGCACGAGGGAAAGTGAAGGTTGAGAAGAGAGATACCCCATATCTAATTTGTTGGATCTTGCCTTAAGACCATTTTGCCCGGCTGCTGACATATATTGGTGCCCTTAGTTTCCATTCCTAGGTATCACACAGGTGACTGCGGGGGGGAATACACGTGGTACCTGAGGTAGACGTCGTATCACTTCCAGCAGTACTTCTGGAGGGTGCCCCGGCGAAGCTTGGGTACTTGCACCAGCAAAGGCTATTGTTAGGAGGTCAACATAACTGTTTCTGTTACCTTCGATAGTAGGCCTGGGCCGTCGTTATCCCAGACTACTTTCGGGAGGTCCTATTTTTTGCTTTCTCGTATTTTGGTGTCCGGTCCTAATCACCCGGAGCAGAAATACCTTAAGGCTGCTTGCTTGGTTGCATCTTAGGGATTTTTGTAGTGAGTGCTCCTTGCTCCTAGCTTGCTTAGATTTATACTTTTTTGAGTCTAATTAATATGTTAAAGTGGCTAATCAAGTGCCTTGTCGATCGAGGAGAATCTGGGGGTTATCTCCCAAGAGTGATGAGCCTTCTTTAAGAAGGCGTAGGAGTAATATAGCAGGTGAATATCACTCTGTGGTATCTGACGCAGTGGAGAGAGATCCTCCCCTGGGGCTTGAAGGTTCTGTGATTGCTTCTGGTGTTGGTTCCGAGAGGGGCACTCCGCTCACCTCAAGAGTCCTATTTCCAAGAGAAGCAGAAGAAGAAGTAGAAGTAGAGGAAGTACTTCAGCCTCCTCAGTCACTTCCATCTCCTCTTCCTCCTAATTCTTCGTTTGTTGTTGAGTATATCGGACCTGAGTCTGCAAGACCAAAAAGTCCTTATCCATCTTATTCATACCTTTCGATGGCCAGGACTGGGAACGTGGCTTCGGCTGTGAGTGTTGCAAGCATTCAGACTCCTGCTTCGGTAGAAGGAGGAGGCACAATTGCTATATCTTCAATTGCTTCTAGTACTGCTGTGTTTGGCTCTGGCTTCACCCAAGCACAAGCTTCTCAATCTAGTCCCTTTTTTTTTGGAATGCCCATTAGTGGGATTCCTTCGTTTTCCTTTTCCACTACTACAGCTACGTCTGCACCCATGTCCTCCATGGCTAGTGGGTCAGCTTATTTTCAAGGGTTCCCCTTCGGAAGTGGGCATATTCCTAGTTCGAATCCTTCCTTAGGGTCTTTTCCTTTTACTTCCCAGACTTAGAGTTTTAACCCTTGGTCTGGAGGCCAGAGTTCGACTACCTGTACAAGTTGGAACCCTGTGTTTATAGCAGTGGGGTGGGGAATCGGTTTTACGCTGGTCAACAGAACAAGGGAGTGTTTTCTTTCCCTTCGTTGAGTGCCTATCAAAATTTTTCCCCTCTTTCTAATGCTTGGAACCCTGTCGGGGGCTGTCCTCTCCATTCATTACTTCGGGGGGCGGGGGCGGGTAGGTCTTTGGTAACTCTACGTTGGGAGGTGGTCCTTCTCCAAATGCTAGGTCCTATGGCCCAACATTTTCTACGAGTTCTTTGTGGCAACCTGGTGCCTCATCAAATCCAGGTTATTGTTTTCAGAATGTTTGGAATTCATCCTACCAAGGATGGAATCCTCAGGCCCCTCCTCATTTACCTTTTCTGGCAACGTTAAACTTGCCAGATTTGTCGAAATTGAGGAATGATCCGATCCGATATAGTTTGGGGTGGCCACTGGTTCCTACCAAATTACCTTCAGAAATTCCAAAGTTTCAAGGCAAGAATGGAGAGGACCCGGCTGATCATATCACCACTTTCCATTTATGGTGTTCATCTAACTCCCTGATCGAGGATTCGATTAGGTTTAGATTGTTTCAACGCACCTTAACTGGAAATGTAGCCAAGTGGTATATTGAGTTAGCCGGGGGAAGTTTTTCTACTTTTGGAGATCTAGCTACTATATTTTAAAATCATTTCCAGTTGCATGTCCGTTATGATGTTGGGACTGAACTCTTAGCTAATTTTAAGCAGGACGACGCAACCAACATTTCTGACGATATTCAGGAATGGTGGAGAAGGAAGAGGTTTATCAAAGCTTATATTCTGGGGAAATTCCTTTTGGAATGGTTTTTGAAATCCTTGCAGTCAGATATTTCTAAGGATGTATCCCTTTCAGGGGTATTTTCCTAGGAGCAGGCTATTTTTAGGGCCCAAAATCTTGAATTGATATATTCTCAGTCTGGTGCCCTTCATAAATATTTGCCTAATGCTCCTCACTCCAAATTAGACATATCCAAAACTAAACCTGGTCCTCATGGTGACAGACTTATCGAATCGATCAATAGTGGTGTAGCTAACCTGCTTAGTCAATTGCAAAAGTTTTCTATACAATCTGTTTCTTCTGGTCAGGCTGTGCCTTCTGAGTCATCACCTTCTCAATCGTTGTCAATAAATTCCGTTCAAATTTCCGAGCCCAAAGTAAATCAACAATCCGAAGGGAAAAAGAAGGGATGGAATAATAATAATAATAAGGGCAAGAATGGGAAGGGTAATGCAAATAAATCCAACGAGCATGTTGGTGAGGGTCCAAAGGATAAAAATAAAGTTAATTTTCCATGCAAGTAATGTGCTGGAGACCATCTTACTCACCTTTTCCCTAAAATTCAGGATGCACGACGCTTGTTAGCTCAGCAGGGTTCTTTTAGTTCTCAGGCTGTGTTGACAAACCCTTTTCCCCAAGGGCAACAGCTAGTTGTTGGCACAAATCAAAATACTGGGGCTTCCTCTGGGGACACCTAGCAAGGGAAAACTCCGTCAAACATATACATGATGAGTGCTCACGTGGATATCACCACGGATCCCATGATTATGGCAAAGATGAGTCTTCGAAAGCCAAGGGTGCCCCCGATGCTACTGAGCCGCTTCACATTACGAGGCCTACTGTTGAGCCTATACCTCGGATGCAAAAAACATATATCAAGCATACGACGATTAATCCAAATGCCAGGGCTACCCAGAACTACTTTATTGTGGAATATCTGGCGCAGAATCCTTGTGCCATGTCGGCTCTTGAGGTGCTCTAGTCTTGTCCAGCTCAGCGCAGTGCTTTGCTCACTGCTATTGGGGCTGTTCATCCAAAAAAATCTCTTGTGATTACATTCGATATGTCTAATTTTAGAAAGAGACTCCCCCATCATATGGATTTTCATATCAAATTGTCATTCCGGAAATTCAATATCTTTCGGACGGTCGTTGAGGGCGCTTCCACATGTGTGATGTCTCTCGCATATTGGAAGGGAATTAGATCTTCCGTAGTTGTTCCATCTGCTACTCTTCTGACTGTGTTTGATGGTCACTCTCATAGACCGCATGGTATTGTCCCAGCTTTGCCCATATTTGTTGGGGGGAAAACTGTAAATATAGAGGTTGAGATAGTTGATGCAAGCTTGGACTACAACCTTTTGTTGGGGCGAAACTGGATTATTTGTTTCCCTGAGGAAGGGAGGATTGTTACAGTCGATCAACTGGATTGTTCTCCTGCAGACCCAAATGCATATATTGACTCAAAGATTCCAAAAGTGGATAATGCCAAGCCGCCTGTTGAGAATTTATGGGTTGGAATGTATTTTTCTTTGATGGGTACTTTCGATATTCCACCTCCTACCATTCATATAAATGCAATTTCATCCTCTAGGGCTCCTATTTGAAGAGAGTTATTCAGAACTCATTATTTTTCGGATCCTTGGACCTTGCCTTCCCCTACCTCCACATTAGCGGAAGGTCAAGTGGTTGGAATGGTATTTTCGATGTCTACAGCTGAGATTTCTTATCAATCCATTGTTGATTCTGCAGAGTCCATTCCAGCTCCTCTTTCTCCGGAAGAGTTGGATGGCAATGTGGCTCCGGCTTGGACACTTAGTTATTCTTCCACCCAGGATTGCCTTGATACCACTCTTCCATCTGAAGAGGCCATCCTGGAAGCCATGACTGGTATAGATAGACCATTGGATGATTTGTATCATCGGTATTACTTTTTACCTGATTTGAGCGAAGTTGAATCAAGTTTTCTGAGTCCTTTGTCTCCTAGTCCTGTTCGCCCAGTCCTAAACCCTTTAGCACCAACATAGGTATATGCTAAAGGGAACATGGCTGTGATTTCTCCAACTATCCTGGTGAACATATCCAGGGATCCCAATGTTATAGAGAATGTCTTCATCAGAGTTGAATGTTCCCCTGAAGAGATTCAAATTTACACCGATCTCTTTAAAGAGTTTAGGGATGTGTTCGCTTGCTCTTATGATGAAATGCCTAGTATATATCCATCTATTGTCCAGCATGAGATCAAGACTTATGAAAATGCTAAGCTTGTGAGGAAAAAACTTCGTCCGCTCAATCCTAGGAAGGCTGCAGCTATCAAAGTCGAGGTGGAGAAGCTGCTCAAGGTGGGATTTATTTTCTGTGTTCCTTTGACGAAGTGGGTTTCAAATCCTGTTCCCGTGGATAAAAAACAAGGAACAATTCAAGTTTGCATTGATTTTAGAGATCTTAATAAAGCATGTCTGAAATATAATTAACCCACACCATTTATAGATTAGATTATCTATGAGTCTGTCGGTAATGATATTTTTTCCTTCATGGACAGTTTCGCCGGATATAATAAAATTACTATCTGTCCTGAATATCAGCATAACACTGCCTTTATTTGTCCCTGGGGTACTTTTGCTTAAAAGAAGATACCTTTTGGTCTTAAAAATGATGGGACTACATTTCAGTGGGCCATGTCATATGCCTTCCACGACATCAAACATATTATCGAGGCATACTTGGATGATTTAGCTGCTCGTTCTCGAAAGAGAATTGATCATCCTGCTCACCTTCGTCAAGTATTTGAACGATGTCGTTTCTATAAGATTATGTTGAATTTGAACAAGTGTGTTTTCGCGGTTACATCCAGTCAGTTATTGGGATTCATTATTTCTTCGGAAGGGATTAGGGTACATCCCTTCAAGGTTGAGGAAATACTTCGGTTGCCTCCCCCGTCGTCTATTCGTCAACTTCAAAGTCTACAAGGAAAAGATTATTTTCTTCAGAGATTTATCGTAAATTATGCTGAAGTTACCAAAGGATTTATGAGATTGTTGAAGAAGGGAGTTCCATTCTTTTGGGATGATTTTTCTCAGTGCTCCTTTATTGAGTTCACTTGATTATAGCAGGGATTTCCTTTTGTATCTTGTAGCAGCAGAATCTACCATTGGTATGGTTCTAGTTCAGGAAGACGATGCTCTGGCAGAGCATGTTATATACTATCTTAGTCGAGGCTTGGTAGGACTTGAACTCCGGTATACTCCGATAGAGAAGCTAGATTTAGCAGTTGTTCATGCTGTACATCGACTCAGACATTACATTCTTCTATGAAAAATTATGTTTTGGCAGCAGCCAATCCATTTTAGTTTGTTCTCAGTAGGCGAGTGGTTGAGGGTAGATACAATAGATGGATTGTGATTTTGCAGGAATTTGATCTTGAGTTTATGTCTGCCAAGTCCAAGAAATCATTAGTTTTTGCGGAAGCAATCTCTGAGTTGCCTTGTGGAGAAGAGATAGTCTATGATGAATCCTTCCAGGATGAACATTTGTTTCTTATCTCTCCACAAGATCCTTGGTATGGAGATATCATTTTGTAGCTTTAGACTGCGAAGTTTCCCTCTACTTTTTCGAAAGATGAGCGACATAAGTTGCGTCACTTGGCTAAAAATTACTTGATTATTGGTGATTCATTATACTGTTGAGGGTTTGATTCAATCCTCAGATGTTGCTTAACTCTCGATGAAGCTAAGGCTATGCTGAATGATTGCCATAGTGGAGCTTGTGGTGGTCATCTATCTAGGCTTGCTACAGCCCAAAAAATATTACGTGCTAGATTTTTTTGGCCTTCGATTTTCAAAGATTGTATGGAGTCGGTTAAAAAGTGTCATCCGTGTCAGGTCTATACTTGAAAAGTGCGCGGTCATCCAACTCCGCTTTTTCCAGTCATTACTGTCGGTCCCTTTACAAAGTGGGGTATTCATTATACTACTTGTAACCTGCCTTCGGCTAAAGGTCACAAGTACATTATTGTAGTAGTAGACTACTTTACGAAGTGGGTCAAGGCTATGCCTACGTTTGGGAATGATGGTGAGACAGTAGCTCTTTTTATTTTCAACCAGGTTATTGCTCATTTTGGTATTCCTAGAGAGATTGTCACTGATCATCGCAGTCATTTTTAGAATAGCATGATGGCTGAGCTATCTCTAAAATTAGGTTTTCGGTAGGAGCATTCCTCTCCATATTATCCTCAGGCCAATGGGCAAGTGGAAGCCGTGAATAAATCCTTGAAGACCATTCTTCAAAGGATAGTTAGTAAAGCTCGATCCAACTGGCATATCATGTTGTATCCTGCACTTTGGGCATACAGGACGTCAGTGAAAACTGCAATTGGCTTTACTCCGTTTCAACTAGTTTACGGGTTGGAATCCATATTTCCCATTTAATGTGAGATTCCTTCTCTTAAGTTAGTTGTTGAGCTTGTTCCTGACACTTCTAGTCTTGAATAACATCTCCTTCATCTGGAGCATCTTTATGAGCAGCGTCGGGATGCTGCCACGATGAATGAGGCGCATAAGAAATGAGTCAAAGTTCAGTATGATAAGGTGGTTAAACCTAGGGTTTTCTTAGAATGTGACCTTGTCTTGGTCTATGCCCAAGAGAAGGATGCCCTGGGCGCAGGAAATTTTAAGGCTATGTGGTATGGCCCCTTCATCGTTAAAAAATTCCTTAAAAAAGGAGCATATACCTTGGTTGATTTTGAAGGAAACGAGTTGCCTGAGCCCAAAAATGGGCTCTATTTGAAAAAGTACTATGCCTAGGCTTCATCCTAGCATCTTAATTTTGTATATAGTTATTTTTGTTTCGTACATATCTAGTTTTTTGGTCTTTGATGTGATGGTGATGTTGTTGATCTGCTTTGGCAGGTTGTGGCGAATGCCATGAGTCATTATGGTTTTGCCGATGGTGCTCGTAGACACACCCGGAACTTGGCTTCTGCAGCTTCGGTGCTTCATCATCCATCCGGTCAAATGTTAGTATCAAGAGGAGTCTGCATTGGTCCTGCTTCCAATAATATAGCAGAATACACTGTAGTTATTTATCTACTGTCGGAGGCAATATCTTTGGGTGTTGATTCGTTGGTATTTTTCTTGGACTCCCAGCTGGTCGTGTCGCAGTTGAACAATACTTATTGGGTTCGAGATCCATTTTTACTCTAGTTTTTTTTTAGGGTACATTTGTTACAAAGATCATTTCAATTTTTAACATTCATTCATATTCCCCAAGCAGACAATTGGATGGAAGACTCATTAGATAATCAAGCAATTGATTGGCATATTAATCATTTAAGACATTAAATTTAATCATCAAATACATCATGCATTTTTATACATTTATCACATCACATAAAAAATCGTTGTATATATATATCATGAGAGTGTTCAAAAAACTATACAAAATTTGGATCCATAAGTCATAGAAAAATTAGGGCTTATGCCTGATCATGTTCAGTATCAAAAAATATACAGTCATCCGGTAATAATATCTATTTACTCCTGTGGTCCCTGCCGAAAATTCGTGTTCCTATAGAACACGATTACAGTAGCAACTCGGCAGAATAATCGCACCCAGTCACACGGTACTCCCACTACCCGTCTTTGGATGGCCTTAGGTAGATCTTCCACTGCAGCCATAGGTACTTGGCGGGTCAAACCCTCCAAGTTCCTCTATACAACATGGAGGGTTCTGTCTGGGTCTATTGTCTCCACCTTGCCTCTGCGGCGCTTATGCCGTGGGTAACCCTCAGGATGGACTGGTCCAATATCTGTATCATGATAATCATAATATCGTAAGTCATTTGAAATCCAATCAAAAACATGTTTTTTTTTTTCACATATATTGAAAAATCAAAAAAATCATATAATTAAAAAAAATGGCAATCTTATCGATTATGCCCCATGCCGTGCCAGGTGGAAGGATGAGGTCTGGATCACTGCGAAAATCCATCCCGGCATAGGGGTAGTTCTCCACGACGACGATTTGTTCTCCCCACCATTGGAAGAACTTCGGGAAATTTCACTTCCCCCTAGTCTCTTCATCAGATCTTCCCATTAGGAAATTCTTGGGTCTCTTGGGATACTGATTGAAGAGATCACTTTGGGTCAAAGACTAGGAATCTTCTCAAAGATGAATGTCATCAAGATGGTCCCATATTCGAAATGTTTTGTTTTTGCTTTTCGGATGGAGGTCAGTTTTTGCTTCATGTTCATTAATAGAGCTGTGCACCAATCATATTGGTGAGCTAAGAATTCTATTGCTATTCTCATCTGCGTCCTAGATGCCTGATGAAAGGAAGAAGATCCTACCACCCTACGGATGGTAAATAGGAGAATTTTCATGTGCAGCTCTCTTAAATTTTTTATAGCAATTTGAGTCCCTACTTTCTTCGACCCCTCTACACAGTAGACGTGGACGTAGTCATCCACCGTAAGCCCTTCGAAAGGCTTACCATGCAAATCTACTGGGTCTCCCCTCCGGGAGAGTCCAGTAATGAAGTAGACATCTTCTACCCCTATGTGTATGGGCATTTGATCTATTATGAATCAATCTTCCTCTGGTTCCCAATAATTTACTAGCATTTCAAGTAACCAGACATTACTCTTCATCTTTGGCATTTTGAAAAATTTGAGCATTCCACAATTTCGAAGGACATTGAGCGACTGTTGATCTTGCATTACTTCATTGTCAATTTCATTGTGCTCACGTTCCCTCCAAAATATAGTCATCCTGAGAAAAATAATTAATTTGTTCATTAGAAATGCTTTTTTACATTTCGGGTTGCCCATACACGACTTACCCTATACACAGTCACGTATATACGCGGCTTGGTCAATATGAACCCGCGTATGCGCAGAGCCGTAATTTAAAACAAATATTTCTATGGTGAAATTGCCAAATTTTAACCCTATGAATGGACAAAATTTATGACAATGATGGATTAAGAGCTTACCTGACTAGTTTGGTGAAGTTTGACGACCGATTGCTCCTGTTTTGATGAAAGGTTTTTTCTCCAGAGTTTTTTTTTCCAAATCAGCAAGTAACAATGAACCAAATGTTAGGTAACATGTGTATTTATGCCCAGAATTTGAAATTTTTTTCCAAAATTTTGTTATGCTTATTTTTTCAATCTATCTTAATCTGAATAACCCGGATACTTGGAAGTGCCTAGATTGGTATATTTTCAGGTACATTTTGATGAAGTTGAGATTTTTCCGATTTTTGATCCATGACTGCTGACCCGTCATGGAAGGTATATGATCTTCACTAGCATATAGGTTAGGAAATCCACTTTTCGTTGCATTTTGAATACTAGCCTCCATTTTTATCACTTGCCATAGGGTTGATCCCATCAAGTCATGAGTATTTAACCCATTTCACTCATCGATTTTTAATCATGACTTGATGGTAGAGCCTTCCTTTACATGGGCTTCCTAGTTAGTTCCTCGATATCACTTGTTGCCCATGCTGTGTTTTATATAGGCTCTGGAGTCCTCTTTAGTCTCGCCATGACTTATGTGTTGAAGCTTCATTCTTCTTCTTCTTCACTATAATTATTCTGGCGATTACCCTAGAGGCGCTCTGGTGTTTTTGAGTTGTATTACTGCATTGCATATTGGCTACTTGTTTATCCTGGCCTTTAGCCGGCTTCATTTGGACTCGATGTTTAAGCCATCTTTTTACCTTGACTGTCTGTACAAGTTAACCATTGCATGCACTTAGCTATCGCAACTTGACACCCTTTTTACCCATGGATGGAACATTCCTTTGAGTATCACTTACCATTTTCTGCCACCTTGCATTGAGCATAGGATCGTTCCTATCCCAGGAACTAGTGCATTTGTTTCTTGATACTCATTCTATCCATTGTATGATAGCATTATTTTATTCTTTTTCAGGCTTATTATATGAAAAATACAAAAGAATCAAATATAACAAAAATTCCATGTTAACCTATTTGGAGCAGTGAAACCCTAGAAACCAAAAATCTAATACCAAATGTTATGTAGCCAGCTCCAAAAATAGAAGAAAAGAGATATCAACGCCTTAGAAATCTGCCACTTCGAGGGGGAAACCTCCAATACATTACATAAATGTCCAATTCTTGGATGATACAAATGACCAAAATCTCCTTCTATATATAGGAGTCCATGGGGCCATAATATAATCCTAGCCGACCTAACAATAATAATGTAAGGGCACAATAATAACAATATTCGGGTTATAGGGGTACAACAATAAAAATAAGGGGGCTACACTAATAAAAATAAGGGACTAAAATAGTAATATAGGGACCTAACAGTGATGAGACACGTATGCAAAGTTGAATAATCAAAGCATCCTAGTTTGGGTGTTCATTTTTATTATTATTATGGCTAATCGAAATTGAAAAAGGAAATGTTAAAGGATTTGGAAAGGAAAAAGATATTAATTGGAATTTTATTTATCAAAATAATGGAAAATAGGAGAAAATGAAGGTGTAAGGTCATGGGTTTCATGTGAGGAGGAGAGTGAAGAAAAATAATGAAAAATTGAAGAAATTAGAGGTCTCATTGATAAAAAGGATTTTGAGGATTAGTACAAAATGTTTTCTAGTTTAGTTTTGATATTTCTCTATATTCTCTCTACTCTAAGATATTCCTTCACACTTAGATTTTTTCTTCAGGCATTTCAACATTGGATCAAGAAAATCAAAGGAAGGACAAAGACTGAAAAAGGGAGAGAATATTAACGAAGGGAGAGTAGGATTAAGTGGTTATAACGGGATTACTTTTAGGTATTGATTTTCATGTATTATTTCCTTTTTAGTTTTTTTATGCATGGTACATGCATGCTTGTATTTTATTCTCTTGTTGTCAATGGTATGAGTTTTATCACGTGTGAAAATTATTTTCAGCCTTTCCTTGCCATTTCAAGAAAACCATAGTGTGATATGATTCTCTTTTACTTGGTGGAGATGGTTTTCCGGTTGGTTTTGAAACTCAATGGAGTGGTCTCAGGAGAAGAAAAAAAGGCTTAAAAATCCCTGGACCAGTTAAGGTGGGATTACAGTAAATTCGGATTTTGAATACCTCAATTATTCCTACAAATCCTCGACTAGTGAATGGTGGGATATATGGTAAATCCTATAGGTGTATTTCCTTGATTAGGCCTAGGAATCCTCTACCATTGAATGGCGGTAAATGCGGTAAAGCCTAGAGGGTAGAGTCTCTTTGGGCATAGGAATCCTCCCTCGGTGAATGACGGGGTATAAGTTAAATCCTAGAGATTGGAGAAGGAAATATTCCTCATAGTTTACATGGAGATATTGAGAGTCATTCATGATTTTTAAGGTCTATTGATCCATATATCATTATATGGTGGGATTATGTTAGATCCTAGTAGTGTATGTTTCTTGTTTTGTTCTATAAATACCTTGGTCAGATTTTTTAAAGCCCCAGGAAGTCTCGAATGGATTTTTTGTGAGTCCCATATTCGTTCTTCGAATATGGAATGGTGGTGATTGCCTAAAAAAAAATTTGTTCAGCCAAATCTATGCTTGGGTGGTACGTGGAAGTCCTAGACCCACTTCTATTTTTCATATGCTAATAAAAAATCTTTCCTCATGTGTCTTATGTGTCAATTTTCTTGTTATTTTGTGATCTTAATGGATGTCGTATTATTTTTATTATTTTGGTTATAAGCATGGTTTTATAACAAGTATTAATCATGGATATTTTCATATTTTGGTTAGTAAACGAAATGTTAATGAATATATGACCTAATAGATGGTAATGCAATTATTATGAGAGGAAAATATCTATCCTTCTTGGAAATTCATAGATAAGTATGAAGTCCCTATACTCAGATGTGTCTATATGACCCGAGGATTGCAAGTTCATCATATGTTTGAAAAAATTTATGTCATGTCTAGGCATTTTTAGATGTCTTTTCATGATGCTATTTATCATTTTTCTAAGTCTCATGAAGTTTTGCAAAGTGGCATGAGTGCTAGCCTTCAAAACGTGGCTCGGAATCTGGGGTTTATAGCACTGAATTGTGTTGAAAAGTCTGCAGTCATATGGATGCATGCTTTCGCATGTGACTGGAGGGTTTTAGGCACATTGAGGGCTTGTGATGAGTGCGATTGCAGCTCTATATCAATCAAACAACAATTTTTCTCATGGGTAGAGCACCTAGAAGGGTTGGTTAAATTCTGAATGTCCTATAACATCTAGGGAAGGTTATATTGGTATTTTCTTTTTGATTCCACTTCCTTAATTATTAATTGGGATTTTAATCACATCATAGTAACACTTTGTGAGACGTTTACCCTGGTGTACCACTTAGCTTGGGTAAATGTGGGAGGAGGGTGTTATAATATTGGATTCCTCATAAAAGGTTGGATCCTTGTAAGAAACTTGGTTGGAGCCTAGATTTAGTTTCAATATTAGGGTCCTCATAAGAAGTTGGAGCTTCATTGAGACCAGGTTGGAGCCTAGATGGATGTTTGAAAATTGGAGTCTCGATTCAAGGTTAGAGCCTAGATTTATATTTTTGGATCAGAGTCCTCATTCAAGGTTGGAGCCTCGAAGGAGTTAAAATTATGGTTTACTAGTTTAAGCCTTAATTATTGTAAAGGATTGGAGTCCTTATTTTTTATATTAATAAATATATATATTTTTATTTTTCATTTTTTTTTCTAGTGTAATTTTCAATAATATCTTAACTAACATAATTTATGAATTGAAAGAAGCACTGATTCACCCCCCCTCTTAATATTTCCAATGAAGTGTGGCTTAACCCAATGCATTGTGGGCACTAAGAAGTCTTTATTGCTTGAATTACATGATTTTTCCTCAATTAAAAGTAGATATATATGCTTAAACAGAAGTGTAGAGCTCCACATTAGTGTGTGAATTATGGTGCATGTGCTAGCATAGCTTAGGATAGAGATACAAAGAGAGGGAGTGAGAGGGATAAGGATATGTATAAAGCGAGGGAGGGGAAAAAATATAGAAAGAAAGTGGGAGTAGGAAAGAGCATGAGTGTTTGTGTGTGTGTGAGAGAGAGAGAGAGAGAGAGATAGAGAGAGAGAGTGAGTGAGAGAGATAGGGAGGGAGGGAGAGTAAGAAGTATAGAGGAAGAGAGCAAGAGAGTGGGAAAGAGTGGGGCAAAGAGGGAGTGTGAGAAGGATATCGTTCTTACATATATTTGGGGTAATTATCTCATATCATATCAAACATATTATCTATGCCACTCACATAAGTGTACCTTCCATATTTTTCTAGCCATTATCCGCTTTTCACTCTCTTCATCTTTATCTTTTTTCACGGTCCTTGTTGAAATTTTTATTTTGTAATATCTCTTATTCATTCCTTATTTTTTTATTAATGTAAATTTATTATGTAAAGGATTTATTTGTGATAAAATCATACATTCATTACGTTATTTTGCAACTAAAGTTTTTTTGTGGACAAACCTAAGAAATTGTGCACACTATTTGTCTATTTTTATTTGAATATATACCTCACATTGTATTTTATCGAGGACAAGGAGAAAGGAATCCCTAGTTTTGGGGGATGAAATAATTATGGTAATAAGGAATATTTTGAATGAAACATATATTTTTCATGTTATAAAATGTCATCGATGTAACGGAACAACAAATTATGTTGAAATAAAGTTGCAAAAATATAGAATATATATTCAATCTAAAATCACCCTTTTTCTAGGAACTATATAGGCTAGGAATGAGAGTAAATATTTATATTGTGCTGAGTCATTTATTTGTAGCTTAAATATTTGTTCCACATAGTTACATTGGGTAAATTGTCAATAGTGATTCCTAAAAAATGACTTTATGCGTTGTGCTTACAATTGATCACTACCTTATTACATGAATTAGGACAAACTTTGGGTCCTTGTTTAGTAGAAACTCGATAAAATTTAGAGGGAAACATATAATTATATAGTGAAACGTGTAGAGGAATAATTAATGTAAGATAATATCCTATGAATGCACTAGGATTTATTCCTTAAGGAAATTGTCTATGCTCAATATCATCATTGTATTCATCGTGATACGTACAAATTTGATCCCATGAACTAACATGAGGTTAGTGGATATCAGTGCAGCCATATAATAGGGGATATTATCACATGAATCAATTATCATAGGAATAAGACACCTAGTGATCAAGTTAATTTTGAATAACTATTTTTTTTTAGGACCATTATTAGTTTAGTGAGAATAAATTAGATGATGTGGCATATGCGTGGGTTAACCCAATGAAATATGGGCACTTGTAAGTATTTATTGTTGGAATATTCAGTACAAGAAAAAATGACATTGGTGAGGGGTGAAAATGGTCACCATAAGCTCATTAGTGAGGGTCAAAAGAGCTTTTGTCACCAAAAAGTGAACGTCACCATAGGTGGCATTGCCAAAAGTATAGGTGTTGTGGTGACATTCAAGGTCCTTCACCAATAATTATTTATAGTGACGGGTAGTGACCGTCACCATTTTATATGAGTAATGGTGATGGAAAATAGCCTCTGTTACCAAAAAATTGAACGTAACCAAAGGTGGCGTCACTGAAAGTATTTTTTGTGAAATTCAAGGTTCTTCACGAATATTGATTATAATGACAGATAGTGACCATCACCATTTCATATGAACAACAATGATTTTTTGTGATGGACCTTTCATGGGTGTCACTACTAATGCATATATATGGTGACATTCATTGACCGTCACCATAAACTCATTGGTGACATCAAGGTTCGTCACAAATAATGACTATAATGACAAACAATGACCCTCACCATTCCATATCAACAACAATTATTTTTGGTGACGGAGCTTTAATGGTCATCACTATTGATGCGTATATATGGTGGCGTTCATTGACCGTCACCATTTCATATTTTGGCGAGGGTCGAAAAATGTCACCATAAGCTCATTGGTGATGGTCAAAAGAGCATCCTTCATCAAAAACTAATCGTCATCATTCCCTATGAATATCAGGGCATGATGGAATTGAACCACCAACCGCCTACTTGTAAAGCAGGTGCTCTTCCATTGAGCTAGCACCCTTTAAAAAATTAGCATTTAAACTAGAAATTTCCCCTAAAGGTGCAAAAATACATGAAAGAAATAGAAAATATAGGAAAATAAAACATTGCTAGAAATAATATGTTCAATATACATAATAAAAATACAATAAGAATAACTTTTGATATGATCTATCAAATCATGTAATACGTAAGAGAATAACTGGAAAGCACAACTAGAAATTTGAATCACAACATAACAATATAAAGGAACATGCAACACAAAAGGAACAACTCCACAGTTTGAGAAATATGAAGAATCCATGGGCATGATCTTATATATTGATATAGATAACAAAATAGAAATCTAGATTTATGAAATTCAAGTATCATACAAGAATGTCTTGAACAAATATCAATGTGTAAAATTTTATTTTTTGCATTTGGATTTACATTGCAGAACCTCAGGAAAACGTTTCCATAGAAACAACCAATAAACATAACAACATGGACTTCAACAGAAATTGTGCAGGGGATAAAATATGAAGGTAAAGCACTAGATAATTATTCAAAGCAAAGGATGAAAAGTGTATGTAGAAAGAGCTGAGAAACCTCGAAAGTAAACCACACATTTATCATCGTAACTAGTACACTTGCAAAAAAAAATAGAACAAATTATGAGCTATTCCACCAAAAAAAAATTAATTTTTCCGCTAAAATACAGTTTGAAATTAATCACTAGCATGACACTAACTTCTCTAAAAAAAAAGGGAAGTTTCAAGACAATGTATAATAGCTTGCATGGCAATTATGTTGATAAAACCCCCTGGATGCGGGTGTATGATCCAGGACGGGAGGTGGTGGCCCCATTACGTGACACATGGCCTAGCCACATGGCCACACATGGGGCCTATCCTAGTACCCATAACTGCTCTAGTTGCTAGCCATCAGGTGCCTTAACTACCTTTCCCCTCCGCATTTACGCATGTCTGGTCTGCAGCCCTGAACTCCTCTTCATGGTGTCGTGCCCTCCATTGATGCCATTGTCATCATGTCATCATCAATTTTTTGTAGTCTTTGCTCTGAGATCCCCCTCGCTCTTAGAGACACATTGTGACATTCGTCTCCTATTACCCTCGTCGCATCATTGCACCGGCTGCCATTCAGTCTCACAGACTCTACATGCCAACACTCACTCGACCTCTAAGCCTTTGTTAACTAGCTTCCCTCACACTCAATGCTGTTGAAAGATGTCGAGGAGGCATAGAATGAGGTGCTGTCATGGAAAAGGAAGGGGCCAGTCCTAACATCTTCCAATCTCCATTCACTCTGACAGTTGGTCCCTGCCTCCTGAAGACAATTTGTCTCATTTCCACCATGACTGCTCCCTGGACATACCACGAGGTATAGCCACCATTATTGTTAGCTTCTAGGAGGTGCTTTCGATCTCAGTTGGGTGAGGCTCCAGAAAACATCCCAGGAAATCTACAATATCTCTAGCGTCTCCTCAGTAATCATGGAAATCTGAATCTTTGTCGATCAAACCAGAAGGGCGCTCCTCCAGCAGTGAAGGTAACAGAAGCGAAAGTCAAAAACAATCCATGGATGAGAAGAGGAAAAGCAGCACCAGTCTTGTGTGCACTACCACCACACCAGAACCAACAACTCATCACTCGAAAAAAGGTGACCATTCCTCTGATGATTACAGGTGTCTTATCGTTGAGGAGCCACCACCACAACCTTATGACAGTTAGCATGACAAGCAGCCACTGTAATGAGATGTTTCCTCTTTCTTTTTTGATCAATTTCTCTGTTAGCATGTACTTCTTGAACAATTTGGAAAACTCTTGGCCCTTTCTGGTAAAATTTGGTTTCCCTACTAAGGGCACCGATTTTTGGACCAGTTTCCCCATCTCAGGTGGTCTCATTTTTGTCATTTTTGTCTTTTTAAACTGTGCTCCCTCTAGAATTGGCTAGCATGGCAATTCCAGAAACAAGCTTCGACCTGTAAACTATGTTCATAATTAACATAATAGTCTAATTTATAAAGGAAAAAACACCGTGTTGATAAAACCTTCCAAGGAATAAGACGATAGTAGTCAACAAAAGTGCCATCATACTTAATACTATCAAAGAGTGGTGAATAGAAAAAGTGAATTAACGAACCTTCATAACTTGCGTTGGTTCCTTATCCTTCATCCAACCCTAAAATTTTAGACCAGGTTTAACATTTTGAAGGGAAATTAAGAAAAGTCACACGATCTTGTGAAATAATACTTTTATCACTACCATTAAATATAATGCAACAGTTTTGCAAAAACAAAGCATCCTTGTCTAAAGTGAAGTAGTCACTGATGATTAAGACTAATTGTGGGCCTAGAATTGCTTTTCCATTTTTTTTTGAATTGTTAGAATTACCGTACTTAGTAGAAGACACATTTCCACCATGGATTGGGAATTCCACAACAACCACTTATGTAAGTGGGATTGTTGACTATAATCATTTTAACCTTCTCCTTCCTTTTGCTTAACCATTGAAATATGTGTTGAGATATCTTTTCTTAAGACATCCCTCATTAGAATGGGCAGACCATTAGTGATAATAACAATATTCTCATAACATTTCCACTATCATTACAATTTATTTTGCGCTAAAATTTAGACTTACAGGTATTTTTTTCATGCCTTGTAAAAAATGAAGATGAAAACGGGAAGGAGTAGAAGAAGAGGGATTAGAAAACATCCACTGAGAGGAGCTTGAATTATGGTCAATGATGCTTCATCTTTAGGGGTCGCTTCTGTAACTTGCTTTCAATATTCAAGGCAAGCCAGAAAGCCTTTCTTCAATGAGCTGAGTGCATAAAAAGTCCATCTTGTGTTGAATACGAAACAAGAGACACCTGATAAAATTGAAAAATTAATCCCTGATGATGATTTTTTCAATATACTAATGAACAATCAATACCATCAATTGTGAGAGATGCAGCCATTGTTAAGTAGCTTCTTCCTAAGGGGTTAGAAACATTGTCTAATAACTAGTTTGTATACGCCATCGAAATTACCCAATAGGCACCACATTGTACACAACATGTTCGGTTGTGGGAGAAAGAATCTTAAATTAGAATGCACCCTTTTGCGAGAGTAACATAATTTTGGAGAAACAAAAATGCCTATGATAAGTGATATACCTGCTGGAGGTATAGAAATGCTGCCAGCATCTTAGGAGTTTGGTCCATACCCCAAGAGATATCTAGGGAACAACCCCAAACCTGAGTATCTCTGAGGTTATGGCAGAAAAATTGAGTAGGAATGTTAAGGAAAAAGTCTTTCAATCAAAGTAAACTCACAGGATAACTACGAACCAAGAGTGAAAAAGATGTGGAAAATTTCTTAGTCTAATGAGGCTAGAGCTCATGCAACGCTACAAGGTTATTTTATTGGGAAAAGAGAATGTTATGTGCATCTTGCAGATGCAAACTGCTCTTGCACATGATGGGAAAAATGGCTTGCAAAAAGATTCCCTCTGTACAAAATCAACGCACACAACATTCTCTTTTTCCAAATGCACTAACCTTCTAGTTGTGGCCAAATAGCACTTGGGTCATAGTGGCAAGGCTTTCACTAGCATGAACTTACCAAATCTTCCACAATTTTCGTTATTGTACCATAACTAGATCTTGGACCTATGCTAAGATGTGAGGTGTTTCCACGGCAAGACATCAAGTAGCGTGTTTAGCATTCAGAGCTGACAAACTTGAGAAATACCTTGACCAAGGAAAAACAGCCAAAAAGAAATGAACAAATAATAATAATAATAACTCTAGAAGATTATAAATCTGAAACCCTACTATCACTACACTGGAGTTGCACACCTTCACTTTTTTATTTTTCATTATAATTTGCACAAAATCCCTCCAACCTAGCTTGTCACATTTTTTCATTTAGCAACAGTTAAATCCTTTTTCATTTCATCACGTATGAATCCCAATGGACAGCTCGTATTATATATGCCATAGATAACAATTAGGAAGCCAAAAAAAGTAAAGGAAATGTTTCAACTGTAACTTCTTGTCGTGAAATGTTAGTTACAGTAACAGCAGTGGTATGCCAATTGCATAAGCCATATGTATCTCCTGTGGAAAGGCTGATTGTAATCCCCGTGTGAGCCAAAATCTCAATAAATAGCAACATAAAGAACTATTATGAAGTGGAATTGTTGTAGAAAATATTTTATAAATGGGAAAGGTAGTGAAGTATGGAATAACATATCATGCGTACTACCTATATAGTTTCTTACCCTGCAATATCTACTATCATTTTCAGTTTCTTTATTATTTTGGTACATTGCTCATTTTATCTATAATTACAATGAGATAGTTGTCTGATAGTTGGTCATATTACAGTAGGAACGTCATCAATATAGTAAATCTAGTTTTTGACTGGAAATGAGAGCAGGGCATAAGGAAAATAATTTCCACAAGGTAAAACTATGATTGACAACTTCTTATTGGAATGTATATTATTTGGAGTTAAATACAAACTATGATTACTTGTGGTAATGCTATGGATGTTGGAGAATAGACATTCAAGAAAGTATTGTCACTGTAACACGTTTACAATGTATTTGTATATATTTTTTCACCTTGCTTTCTATTTTCTGCAATGGCTTGTAGTGGTAGGAGATGCGTGCATTAGATATTTTCTTCCAATGTTCTAGTGAACCTTGTATTTTCAAGAGGCATTCCTAGAAAAAATTAGTCAAGAGGCCAATCTGCAAGACAAAAATTATAATATACATTGTGACTTCTCCAAAGCTTGAAACTTATTCACTGGTTGATACTTCACTAGTCAGTCAATAATGCAGCAACTTTTAGAAAAAAAAACATAGTGTTGACTTGCAGGTCATGTTTGCATTATGCTAGTACAAGCTTAGTCTATTCAGAGGCCTACCATATGCAACAAAAGATATTTGCAGAGAAGATTTCCATGTGCACTATTGGAATTGTAGGACAGATGAAATAGTTAGTTTATATATCTTCAGTGATTTTGAATTAGGAAAGAAGCCCTTAAAATGTACATGCATCATAAGACTAGGCCGAGTTAAATCTAGTCAAGTGTGTTGCTAGTTGCACACACTTGTTATTTATTTTTCCCGTCTTAGCCATTAGAAAACTGACATACTAAATGTATAAGATTTCCCAAAATAAGTGTCTAAGTGAGATGGAAGACATGTGAGAAAAGTCAAGATGGCCTATCCATGTTCACCCATTATTGGGATTCTTTAGGATTAATAGTTGAGGAAAGCTTTTGAGCACTGTGGGACTAAGAAAGTATGCCAAATTGTAAGATTAAATAACATTGCAACACCATGAGAGTTGTCTAGAATTCTTGAACTGATGCTGACCAATTTAGCATAATAGTAGGAAACAACTTAGCAAATTCTTAGTATCATGTTGCATGAAGAATTGACTCGCACCCAAGTTTTTGAGGCAACTGATATACTGCTCAAATCATGTCCTTTAGGAGACAAAGTTTGCACATTGAGTGTGTGAGAGGGCGAATGGGTATCATGTTGACATGGATTGATACATTAGTCCAATTTATATTTTCTTATCTTTTCCTAAAGGCTAATATCAGTAAATGTGAACATGAGAGTGCGTGCCCTCACATTTGAAGAGACAAATCTAGAGGGATTGTGTTAAAGACCATTTAAGTTAATCATTCTACCCTCATGCTTAATGGAAATAAAAATTTCATATGGTTGATATCATATGTGCCCAAATTTTGAAAACACTAAAGTTTAAACACCCAACATGTCCTTTATGAGAGTGGGTGCCCTCATATTTGAAGAGACAAATCTAGAGGGATTGTGTTAAAGACCATTTAAGTTAATAATTCTACCCTCCTGCTTACTGGAAATAAAATTTCATATGATTCATGTCATATGCTCCCAAGGTTTGAAAACACTAAAATTTAAACTCCGAGGATCTCACCACTTTCTTTATTTATGATTTTTACAAAAATTGGAGGTCATTGGTGAGAAAAAATCTCAGAAACCCTAAATTTTTTATCAAAATGATTAGAAAAGGGGGCGTTGCTTGTACAATGCAATTTTTTTTATAAACCCACGAGTTAGTGAATAAAACATCTAAAAATACCAACCACCACTAGGATTAGGAGTTGGACTAAGAGATTCTTCTGGTAAGGAACATAAAGGATCTCAGGAGAATGAGAAATGGCATTTGCACTTTCTAATTTAAGACAAATATGTAGGAAAAAACACACAAGCACCACCAATTTCATCCCTTTACAGCTTTTGATTTTCTTTTATTTTTTTCTTTTGAAACTTCAATACCATATAAAATATATGCATCTATAGGCACACTTGGGCATGGAAGTGTCTTTTGTTTGACAAATCGACAATTGATGGGGAAACTCTCAGACACACCTCTCTGGTAACCCCGCGGCTTTCCGGGTAAGAAGTGGACCCCACCCAACTCGGACTTGATGGCAAGTAAAACCCAATGATGGCGACAGAGAGAAACTCCAGTGCACCCCGTGCCCCTCCCTCTGCCACCTCTCTCCCTCTTCGTTTCTCCTCTCCCCTCCCACACCCATGACACCACGACCAAAGCCACCTACCAAAATCAATGCTGAACAAAAGACACTTCCTTCTCCTGCTTCAATGATTCAATTCTTCCGCGAGCGAATGTTTTTAGCTTCATTCCTTCCTGTATCAAGCGCTTAGTTCAGTCCACCTCCTTGTTCAGTCCTCACTCCTTTATGGAGCTACGCGGCGAAGTCGAAGTCGGAGAGGGCGTGCAGTGTCAAATATAGGGAAAGAGAAATACGCCCTTGCTTTCGCTTTCAATATGGCCAGTCCAGGTATTCTGCTTTGCTCTACCATGTGGACCTGAAATTTAAAGCTTGAAATTGTAATTATTTCTTTCATAATGCCTTTCCAATATCACTTGTTCGAATCTTGACCTGCAAAGATAGTTGATAGACCGACCTTTCATATCCAAAAAGAAAGGAAATGAAAGGAATATTTCTTCTTTAAATTTATTTATTAGGTGCAAGTGTAAATTACCTGGTAGACGCATAAAGCTAAATACAGGATGAAGAATAAGGGCATCATGATTTTTAGATTTTTTTAAACTGAGGATGTGAATGATTCTGCATCATCCATACCTGTAGTGAGTGGTTATGTGACCTGGCATAGGCTCTGGCATAGCCTATAAGAAATTGAATCCCTTCAATCCTGAGTCTCACTGGTTTTGTGCGGGGGCCATTCACCTCGCATGCCTAGGTCCCGGCTCAGGCTTGGTCACTGGTTTGAAACTCGTGAATGTTATTTTAGAGGAGAGGGATCCTATAATTGTTGCATCATGAGACGATGTAATGTATTTTGTACTGAGGTTCTAAATATGTACATTTCCAGCATTTTGTGTTGTGTTTCATATTAGCAATATCTGGAAATTTTTGAAATCATTTTGAGGCAATTGAGTAGAAATTGCATTTTCTTTCGTAGGGGATTTATGTGTGTATGGGAGAATGTTGTTGACAGTCTTGTTTTTCTTCAAATAAATGCTATTATTAGTGGCTTATGATTTTCTCTTGTTTCAATGTATACTTTTTGTTTAATTTTCTCAGTGAGAAATTGGAATTTTTTGTGAATAAATAGGATTTGTCTTTTGCGAAGGACATAGTGCAGCTTGAGAACTTCTGCAAAAATAAAGTTTCAAATTCGCATTGTAAGCATGGATCATTTTGGTGCCAATGATTTCTTCTCTTTTTTCAAGTAAATGGCTACTGTCTGGAGTCATTGGAATGAAAACAAGGCTCTTCCCATTAAATGTATTTGTAATTCAAGCAACGAAGCAGACAGATCATGGCAAAGCTCTGTTAAGAGGAAATTCAAGGGATTAAGCTTAGAATGTAATCATTGTTTTGATGAGAATTTGTTTTCTGCCCAAGATGGCACATTGCGTACTACAAAGGATGTTGGCTTGAAATATATTCAATGCAATCAATTCAATAAAAAATGCAGTGACACATTGAGCAATGACTCCCCAACTCAGCCTACTGAAGGCTTTAGAAATTCTGCAGATGCCTGTATAGGTTTCTTATTAGGAACATAAAATGAACCAACTCACAGTAGAACTTATGGTCCTTTTGGGCTGACCGAGGAAAAATAAGAGTTCAACTCCTTATGCAACAATGCACAATGTTCTTCATTCAGTTCTGTTGTCAAAGATATTTCCCCAAAGAAAACGTTCATGGAGAAAAAAGGAGCTGCTCGAAACATCATTGATAGAGAAACTGAAAGCCATTCTTGTATGAGAGAGGTTGAAAATGAAGTTCGTACTTTAAGAGAGGCCCTCCGTATCCAACACTAGGCTTTACATGACCTTTATATGGAATTAGAGGAGGAGAGAAATTCTTCGTCTACTGCAGCAAATGAAACATTGGCAATGATTTTGCAGCTTCAAGAAGAAAAATTTATTTTGCGTCAAGAGGCCAATGAGTACAAAATATTGGCTAAGGAAAAGCTTGCTCACGATCGGGAATCTTTGGAATATTTTGAAGATATTATAGATAGGAAAGACGAGGAAATTGCTGCTCTTGAGTGTGAAGTACAGGGATACAGAGATAGGTTCCTGAGTATTGGTTTTCAAAGACAAGTACAAGCCTATTTATGGAAATCAAAATCATTCAAAGATGTTTGAGGGAAACATGAGTTTTAAATATTTAGTAATGTTGGTAAATAATCTGACATGACCCTACAATTCTCAGACCTATGGATTGAATAAAATGATTATAATCATGTCCACAACACCCAAATATGTGTCTATGAGGTTTGCAGGATTGTATGGCTCAGACCTCTAGATTAAATCCAATGATTATAGCCATGTCCAAAACACCCAAAGATATGTCTATGAAGTTTGCAGGGTAGTATGGTTCTCTTCCAAAAGAAGCTAGGCATAGTAGTTATTGAGGAAATTGTTGGCAATATGATGCTGAGTGTTGTCCTTGATGGCAACCCACTTGATAAAGATGATGGAAACCTACTTGATGAAGTTGTCCCTGATGGAATATGTCTTGATGAACTTGTTAAATGATGTAAATATGATGTATATAAAATGAGTTCAGAAGGTAATGATGGAAGGAGTGTCAGTATGTGCCATAACATGATGAAAAGAGTATGTCTCAAGGCATATGCGGATTTGTCTAGAAAAAGTAGCGCATGCACGTAGGAAATAACGTGCCAAGTCACGTATGGGAAAAAGGACTCTAAATATGTAAAACCAGGGGTAACCACCATGGTATTGACCCATTGTATTGAGTAATGATTCATCTATATGACCCCGTCCAAGAATACCATCGAAAGTAATGTGGTTTTGGCTCATGGTATTGATAAACGGTAAACCTATATAAGGAGAAGAAATTCATTGTGCAAATGTGTGCAAGAAGTCTTAGCTTGAGTGAATACTTCTCTCTGAAGTAGATCTGAATGGAAAGGGTTACATTTGAATGAAAGATCTGAATGTATGATGCACCAATGAAGAAATGATGAAGAAGGAAATCTAGATCTGGAATGTATTTGTATCTGCTAGATATGTTTATGGAATGATTAGATCTGAGATGAGGCGAACACCTGTCTAAAGCAAAGGGTAAAATCTGAGTGATGTATCTATTCTGAAGAATTGCAATGACGTAAATGTCTGAAGAACTATACGCTAGTTCGCCACAGAGTAAGTGCGTATACGTGGGTTTGCTGAAGAGAAAGCGCGTATGGGAAGTAAAATTAGCTCTGTAATTTGTACATAAGTATACGCGGGTTGATTTGAATGGAAGCGCATATATACGCGATATCAGTGAAAGGAAAGCACGTATGCAAAACTAGGGTTTGCTAAAGTTTGTGGTATGAGATGTCTGATCTGTTCTGTTGGTTTACTGTTATCTGTCAATGTGTTATAATTATTAGTTTGATGTATGATTGAGCTTAAATGTGTGGAGTGGGTCCAGTCTGAAAATATGATGAAACGTGGCATGCAAGTTGTGTTCTAAAGGAAGCTTTGGATCCAGTGTGAAAATTGATGAAACGTGGTCCATGGTAGTGCTGAGGGTTGTAGCCTTCAGTCAGGGGGTTGTAGCTCCCTTCCAGGTGAGGCTGGTAAATGAGATCAGGGGGTCGTAGCTCCCTTCCAGGAGAGGCTGGTAAACGAGATCAGGGGGTTGTAGTTCCCTTCCAAGAGAGGCTGGTAAACGAGAGTAGGGGGTCGTAGCTCCCTTCCAGGAGAGGCTGGTAAACGAGCACAGGTGGGTGCCTACGTGCTAGTAGGAGTCTGCGCTAGCACATAAGTTGTAATATGTTTTCTTTATAATAAAATATTGAAGGCTGAGCAACGACAGCAGTGGTTTTCTCTCGACTTGGGTTTCCACCTAAAATCTTGGTGTTCATATGTGATGCTTATGTGTGATGGTTTGTTCTGTTATTACTGCACATGCTTACTGTTAACTAACTTTAGATGAATGAATGTTGCAAATATCTAAGTAAAGAAATATATGCATATTAAGATCTCTATGTATACGCGATTTTTATGAAGAATATCCGCGTGTATACGCAAGTCTCGTTAAGAAAAGTAGCGTATGGGTTTTAGTGAGTGAAAAAGTAAGTTGCGAGTATGTATAGTAACGATTCACCCCCCCCCCCCCCTCTCAGTATTTTTCCCAACAATTGGTATCAGAGCAGGTCCTTCTGCAGAAACTTGATCGCTTGAAGGAGATCCGTCACTATGGGAAAGACGCAAAATAAGAAGGCTACTCAAGGAAAGGAGATCTCTCAGAAAACATGTGCAGCAAAAAATGAAGAAGATGAAACAGGTATTGATTGTTGTTCTAGTGATTTTCTTCTTTGTGCAAGCAATGGTGAAGATAGGGAAGGTAATGCTATGGATCTAGAAGCAGTTATCAAAGATCAACAAAGATTCTTTAGTAAGAGAGAATCTGATTACAAAGATATGATCACTAGATTGAAAAGGTTGTATGATAGTGTAACCAATCAAAGTAAAGCACTTGAAGCAGAAATCGTCTCCCTGAAAGTAGATCTGGAAAAATCAAATAAGAAGAATGAAGAACTTGAAGTAGAAGTCGTCTCTCTAAAAGCAGATCTCGAAGCATCGAATAAGAAGAATGAAGAACTCTTACAAATTCTTGAAGTAAAGGAAAATGGGTTGAAATAAGAGATTCTAAATCTTAATGATCAAATATAATAAGGAAAACAGATTGAAGAAAGTATGAAGAAGAAATGCTAGAGCTTGGAAGTTGAGGTAAACATTCTCAAAGGTAAATTAGAAGAAAAGGATAAGCTCTTGAGGTTTCAAGATAGTACTAAGATTCTGAACAATATTCTTAGTAGTCAAAGGTTTCCTTCTATTAAACTTGGTCTTGGCTTTCATGAAACGGTTAAAGGAGAATCTAGTTCACAAGGAGGTGCTAAAGATTCAAAGGATGTCAAAACAAAACCTGAAGTGTTGAAAGAAAAAAAAGGCCAACCGACAATCATGAATTATCAAAGGAAATCATTCAATAATGCTGAATGCTTTAAATGTCATAATTATGGGCATGTTGCAGCCAATTGCAGAAGCAGATTGTTTCAGTCACAAACAAACAGATTCTACACAGAAAGGTACTCTGGTTTCTTCAAGGGATATTGTTTTTCATGCAACAAGTATGGTCATAAAGCAGCTGATTGCAATAGAAGGAAGAATATAAAATTTCATGATGATTATTATGCTTATTTCTCTGGCCACATGAGATGTTATTCTTGTAACAAGTATGGACATGTAGAAAAATAATGCAGGATGAACAGATCAGAGAAAGTGGACAATTTCCAGCACACAGTTACAAAGTTCAAGAAAATTTGGAAAAGGAAGGAGGACCGGTCAGAAACGTAGGGAATATTGACCCTACAACAATCATCAGCTTCTGAAGCTTACCTCTCTTAATGACTGCAGAAGTGATGTGAGATACATTATGGAGCTTATTAATGTATCGTCACAGGGGGAGCAATGTATGATGATTCTCATGATTATTTGGTTATTCTGGTTATACTCATGCTAATGAAATGATACATGGTTTCTTATGTTGAAGATTATGGATGAGCCCGGATTGATTTTTGCTGAAGGATATTCTTTGCTTTCACACATGGATGAGATGGAAGTCTTATGATTCAGAGATAAGGACAGATCATTCAGAGATTGTTGCTGATGACTTCTTGTTGAAGGTGTTCAGGTTGCACAAGCTAAGGAGGAGCCTTGGTCATATGGAAAGAATACTTGGATGCACATATTCAGGGGGAGCATTAGCCTTGCTGAGTATAATGCATTTTTGGCATTATGATGATTCTCAAATATGATCTCACTTGAGGTCTTTCAGGTACTGGTCATAAAAGGTCATATTTGTAATTTGATGAAAAGGTCATGTTGAGACCTATGATGTAAAATTGTAATATTCAGTCATGTAAGGACTTGTCAAAATTTGTAAGCCCACTTGGTTGGGTAGTTGAGTTGAGATGTGTAAACCCACTTGGTTGGGTATTTGAGTCTCATATGTAAATCCACTTGGATGGATCTTTGATGAAATTATGAGTCATTGGTGATAGGAAGGTCATGTACTTCATTGAAAAATATGTTTGTAGGTTCAGCATGAACTCAGGGGGAGCATGGTCACTTCAGTGTACATCAGATCTGCAGAACGCTTCCTTATACAAGAGGAGGAAAAACCCTGTGTTGGTTTTGGTCTGCCTTTTTCCCTTGATGTCAAAGGGGGAGAGTGACATGGTGTTTGAATAAAGAGAAAGAATGGGGTCAAGCATGACATGGTGTCATTGTATTCTTGATGTATCTATCTGTTGTGGTGATCAAACACCATCATGGTTTCCATCAAGTCCAAAGGGGGAGATTATTGGCAATATGATGCTGAATGTTGTCCTTGATGGCAACCCACTTGATAAAGATGATGGCAACCTACTTGATGAAGTTGTCCCTGATGGAATATGTCTTGATGAACTTGTTAAATGATGTAAATATGATGTATATACAATGAGTTCAGAAGGTAATGATGGAAGGAATGTCAGTATGTGCCAGAACATGATGAAAAGAGTATGTCTCAAGGCATACGCAGATTTGTCTAGACAAAGTAGCGTATGCACGTGGGAAATAACGTGCCAAGTCACGTATGGGCAAAAGCGCTCTAAATATGTAAAAAAAGGGGTAACCACCATGGTATTGACCCATTGTATTGAGTAATGATTCGTCTATATGACCCCGTCTAGGAATACCATCGAAAGTAATGTGGTTTTGGCTCATGGTATTGATAAAGGGTAAACCTATATAAGGAGAATAAATTCATTGTGAAAATGTGTGCAAGAAGTCTGAGCTTGAATGAATACTTCTCTCTGAAGTAGATCTGAATGGAAAGGGTTATAGTTGAATGAAAGATCTGAATGTATGATGCACCAATGAAGAAATGATGACGAAGGAAATATAGATCTGGAATGTATTTGTATCTACTAGATCTGTTTATGGAATGATTAGATCTAAGATGAGGCGAACACCTGTCTGAAGTAAAGGGTAAAATCTTAGTGATGTATCTGTTCTGAAGAATTGCAATGACCTAAATGTCTGAAGAACTATATGCTAGTTCACCGCAGAGTAAGCGCGTATATACGCGGGTTTTCTGAAGAGAAATCGTGTATGGGAAGTAAAATTAGCTCTGTAATTTGTACAGAAGTATACGTGGGTTGATTTGAATGGAAGCGCATATATACGCGATATCAGTGAAAGGAAAGCGCATATGCAAAATTAGGGTTTGCTGAAGTTTGTGGTATGAGATGTCTGATCTATTATTTTGGCTTATTGCTATCTGTCAATGTGTTATAATTATCAGTTTGATGTATGATTGAGCTTAAATGTGTGGAGTGGGTCCAGTCTGAAAATATGATGAAACGTGGCATGCAAATTGTGTTCTAAAGGAAGCTTTGGATCCAGTGTGAAAATTGATGAAACGTGGTCCATGGTGGTGCTGAGGGTTGTAGCCTTCAGTCAGGGGGTTGTAGCTCCCTTCCAGGTGAGGCTGGTAAATGGGATCAGGGGGTCATAACTCCCTTCCAGGAGAGACTGGTAAACGAGATCAGGGGGTTGTAGCTCCCTTCCAGGAGAGGCTGGTAAACGAGAGCAGGGGGTCGTAGCTCCATTCCAAGAGAGGCTGGTAAACGAGCGCAGGTGGGTGCCTGCGTGCTGGTAGGAGTCTGCGCCAGCACATAAGTTGTAAGATGTTTTCTTTATAATAAAATATTGAAGGCTGAGCAACGGCAGCGGTGGTTTTCTCCCTATTTGGGTTTCCACCTAAAATCCTGGTGTTCATATGTGATGCTTATGTGAGATGGTGTTTCTGTTATTACTGCACATGCTTACTGTTAACTAACCTCAGATGAATGAATGTTGCAAAGATCTAAGTAAAGAAATATATGCATATTAAGATCTCTGTGTATACGCGAGTTTTATAAAGAATATCCGTGCATATACGCAAGTCTAGTTAAGCAAAGTAGCGTATGGGTTTTAGTGAGTGAAAAAGTAAAAAGTTCTGAGTATGCCATAAATACTGATTCACCCCCCCTCTCAGTATTTTTCCCAACAGAAATATGTTATAACAGTTTCAAGAACGCATGAGAAATTGTTGGTGGATGAATGGACAGAAACCCCAGCAGATTCCACTAATTTTAGAATTCTAAACATGCTTTATATTTTTGAAAAGGGAACGTTCCCATAATGGTTCAATAGATTGTGAAGATATTACACTTTAGTGGTAATATTATTTTTTCATTAACACCTCAAATTTTGCTGGTCGATCATGTCATTCCATCTGCCACGTTCATATTAATGATGATACTATCAATTTGTCCCCTTGGTGTCTTTAAGAGCTTTATCTTCACTTTAAAATTATTTATATTCATTAATGAACCTTTTTTCTTTTTTCCCTCGGAAAATATCTACGGAAATAAAGAAA